>CM019238.1:280681-323159 GCA_009741485.1 Malurus cyaneus samueli | reverse complement strand
GCCTCCCATGGACATGTGGAGCCCTTGGATTTCCAGGGATGGCAGCTCTCAGCATTCCCAGCTCAGGAATGTTGACATCCATCCTCTCAGTGCCGTGGGGCTCCATGTCTGTCCTGGCCTTGCAAGGAAGATCCTCCCTTTAGGTGCAATCTCAGGTCATGAACACCTCAAAAATGGGAAAATTCATTTGGTTTTCCAAAATTTCATTTTGTGTGAGAGAGAGAAACCCGTGCTGGTTTTGAGGCCATGCTGGTCTAGGTGACAATCCCAATGTGTGTATGTGGCCCCAAACTGGGAGGGGAGAGGAGTTGGTTGGCAACCATCTGGTGGGCAACCACCAACCCGTGGTGGGCAACAACCAACTTATGGTGGGCAACCACCAACCCATCATGGGCAACCACCAATTCATGGCAGGCAGCCACCAACCCCTGGTGGGCAACCACCAACCCATGGTGGGCAACCATCATCCCCTGGTGAGCAACCACCAACTCTTTCCACACCATAGGGTGTGGGGTGGGAGGGGACACTGGTGGTGGGGGGCTCTGGAGGCCCTGGGGAGGTCTGGGGATGCTCTGGGGGGTGGTTCCCCCTTGGCCAGGGTATCTGGGGGCTCTTTGGGGTGGTTGTGTCCCGGGGGAGGACACCCCACTAACCCAGCCGTGTGTACCACAGCTGCACCCCATGAGGATGGACCAGCGGATGCCCCCACTCATCCTGGAGGTGAGTGCTTCCCTCATTCCCTTCCCTGCATCCTTCTGCTCCCATCGGGAAGGGAAAACACAGAGGTGCCCAAGGATGAGCTGGGGGACATTCCCCACTCCCATTCCCTCCCCATTCCCTCCTTCCATCCCTGCTTCCAGCCAGGACACATCCCTCCATCTCTGCCAGTCTTGTGTGCCAGTGTGGCACTGTCACCTCCATGGCCTGTGTGTGTCCGTGGACTGGATCCCACTAGGTGTGACAGGAGCCAGGAGTGAGCACCAGGGACCCCGGGGGTCTGGAGTGGCACTTGGTCACCCCGCTTGTACTGACCCTGAGCTGAGGACTTTGTAGGATCATGGAATTGTTTTATTTGGAAAAGCCCTCCAAGACCATGGCATTCAACCATCCCCAGCACTGCCAAGGCCACCATGTGTCCCCTCCCATGTCCCCAAGTGTCACTCCACGTGGCGTTAAATCCCCGAAGGCATAGGGACTCCAGCAGGCGGACAACCATTTTGGAGGAATTTCCCCAATATCCCCCTGGTCCAGCCTGAGGCCGTTCCCTCTCCTCCTGTCCCTTGTTCCCTGGAGCAGAGCCCGACCCCCCGGCTGTCCCCTCCCGTCAGGGAGTTGTGCAGAGCCACAAGGTCCCCCCGAGCCTCCTTTGCTCCAGGCTGAGCCCCTTTCCAGCTCCCTCACTGCTGGGTTTGGATGGGCTCTGGTGGGAAGTGCTTTGGAGTCCAAGGTGCCACACCTGGCTGGGCAGTGTTTTCCAGTTGCTTCTGGGCCACAAACAAAAAGTTCCCATTTCTCCCTGTGGGAAGGACTCTGGAACTTGGGATTCCTGCAGAACTGGGTCGTTGTGGAGCACTCCATGGGGTGGGATCAGTCCAGGTCCTCCAGACGCGCAGAGCAGTGGGGCAGGGCTGGTGTCCTCCTGTGTGGTGACAGCCACCCCTGTGTCCCTCACCACCCCTTCTCCCAGGAGCCTGTATTTTGATGGCAGGACAGGGAAAAGGCTGTGCCCTGCAGGGAGGGGTAGCCATGGAGAGAGAGAGGCTGGGTGACACCAAACAGGGGACAGGACAGGGAATGTCCAGCTGAGAACGCCACTTTGGCATCTGAAATTTGGGCCCTCCACAGAATCCTTCGGTTTGGAAAGGCCTCTGAGCTCCACAGCTTTCCCCATTTGTATTCCGTTCCCTTGGGAAGGGAAGGTGAGAAAGGGAAATGCCGGAGATAAGGGACAAGTGGAAGGAAAAGGCACCAGCACCGTGCCCTGCCCCTGCTGCTGCCAAGTGGGGCCGTTCACTGCTCAGGAATGCGTGGCATCCCAAACTGCCCGGGGCGAGCTGGTTCCCCAGGGAACCCGCCCGTGCCAGCCTGGCTGCCAACAGCACCCAGGGCTCGGCTCCAGGGCTTGGCCAGGCTCTCCTAAGGGAGGGAACTCATGCTGGGCACTGCGGGCTGCAGGGACAGGATGGGTGTGGGAGATCTCCATGGGGATGGAATGAAACTGAAGGATCTGAGCCCCTTCCCTGCCTCCCGCTGATGGTTCAGGGTGAAGAGGGAGGGCAGGAACCAGGGACAGGACCAGGGAATGGCTGGAGCTGGGCCAAGGGGTGTGGATGGATCTCAGGGAAAGTTCTTCTGTCCCCAGAGGGTGCTGGCACTGCCCAGGCTCCCCAGGGAATGGGCACAGCCCGAGGCTGCCAGAGCTCAGGAGTGTTTGGACAGCCTGCCAGGTGCAGCGGTGGGGTTGTTGGGTATCTGTGCAGGGCCAGGAGCTGGCGATGATCCTTTGGATCCCTTTAGCTCAGGGTTCCATGATTCCATGAGTGGCTTTAGGCTCCTCCTGAGTGAGGGTTTCCTCTCCAGAGGGGCTGTCAGAGCTTCTTTAACCAGAGCTTTCAGGACCTCCACGTGTGACGAGGATGGACCTGCTGTGGCTGGACCTGGTGACCTTGGAGGTGTTTTCCCCACATCACCACTCCCTAATCCCACGGGATTCCCAGCACGGTGTGTGCACACACCAGCCCCAGTGTGGCCCTTCCCAGCCCGGCCTCCCGAGCTCTTCCCCAGTGGCACAGGGTGGCTTTGTGGCTGTCCCCGTGCCTGGGTAGCCGCCAGCTCAGCCATGTGCTGCCAGCACAGCTCCCGGAGGTGCAAAGGCTCTTCGTATGAGCTGGAAGCTCCGTGATCCTTTCCCTGGAAAGAGTGAGGAAATCTCTTGGCTCCTGCCCAGCTTTGTTCAGAGCCTTGAGGTGGCGGCAGGGCTGACTTTGGCCCATGGCACTCGGGTGACACAGTTCAGGGCTGGAAAGCTCAGCTCAGGGTGTGGGCTGAGCTCAGCTCCCGCTCCTGGAGTGCACCCGGGCTCTGCCAGGGAACCCTGATGGTTTTCCAGCTGCTCTCCGTGGGAATGAGGCTCCCAGGGCTCTGACTCTTGGAGAGCCACGTAATTCAGGGCTGGAGCTCTGCACAGCACCCACAGCAAGCAGAACCTGAATCACCCAATGCCAGGGGATGGATTTCCTCAAGGATTGCCCCACCAGGCTGTGGGATTGTTGGGCCTGGATCCAGGGGGGTGAACCAGGAGGTCCTGGGAGCTTGGAGGAGCCAGGCTTGTAAAAACAGCTCTGTAAAACCAGAACTAAGCCAAAGGTTAGGCCAGAGCTGAGTCACGGCCCAGGTGAGTCAGGAAGCCTGCTCCCATTTTAGGCTCAGAACCCACTGAATTAGTGTCCCAAATTATTCTCAGTTAATTAAATTAGTGGCAATGTCACTTAGATTTCTAGGCCTAAATGATTCCAAATTAATTAAAGATACCATCCCAGAATTCCTCAGTTAATTAACGAGACTGTCCCAGAATAAAACACTCCTCAGGCTGCTGAGTTTAAAGGAGACCAGAGCCAGCATATCTGAGGTGCAGATCCATCATGTCTGAGGTGTGATCCTGACTGGATTCATCCCATTCCCAGCACCAAATCCTCTTGTTTGTGTGGTCAAAATGTATCCAGAGCTCATTTCCCCCTTACACATTGGATTTCTGTCCTCCCTGCATCCTGTCCCTGGCTGCCCTGTGTTATCAGGGAGGGGGAAGTGGGGCAGAGGATGCTGATTCAGCCCTGGGGAGCCTGGCTGAGTCAGACCCGGAGCTAAATCACCTGAGCTCAGGTTCCTGCACTGTTCCTGCTGCCGCCACCATTTCCTGCTTGCCCAAATCCCCGTTGAACCTTGTCCTCCTCCCGCTGGGTGTCAAGGTCACCTTTCCCAGCTCTCTTGTCCGTGTTTTTGGCCACAGGCACGCTCGGAGATGGACAAGTACCTGTCCAGCGAGGTGCCACCTGTCCCAATGCTGCCGGACAAGAAGTACCGCCGGGAGAGCGCCTCGGTGGTGGACGAGTTCTTCTCCACGGAGAAGCCCAGCTCGGCCCCCTACAGCGTCAACATCAACGTCATCCTGCCGGACACCACCCACCTGCGCACGGGGCTCTACCGGCCCCCCAAACCTGCGGCTCCCTTCCCGCAGATCAAAACCGAGCCGGGCACTGGCTTCTCTCAGCCCTGCTCGTCGGCCTCGGGCCCCACACAGACCCTGCCCGACTTCACCAGCGTGTTCAGCATGCCCCAGTCGGTGGCGGTCAACAACATCTTCATCAAGCAGGAGATGCCGGCCGAGATCCCGCTCTCCGCCCACCCGCAGCAGTCCCAGCTCTTCCAGCTGCCCCTGGGCGCTGCCGGTGCCGACATCCCGGCCCTGGCCTCCTCCTCCGGCGGCACCACGGCCGTCAGCTGCCTCGGCGGGGTCACCATGGCCACGGGCTCGGTGGCCAGTATGGCCCAGCGAGCCGGGCAGCCGGCGGGGCTGCTCAAGCAGTATCCACATGTGACCCAGGGACAGGGAAGCTTTGGGAGCATCTCCGGGCAGTTCTACCCCACGCCGGGGGTCAGCCTGCCCCCCTCGCCCCCCAACTCGCAGCCTGGCAGCCCCGAGAACCAGCCCGAGCTCATCAACACCATCTCTCCCCCGCCATCCTACGAAGCCACCTTTGGACTGAAGCTGGTCCAGTCTTCCCAGATTCCCCCGGTCCCCAACGGCGTCGGGGGCCTCTCCCAGGGCCACATTGGGCTGCAGCCCCCCAAGTACAACAGGCGCAACAACCCCGAGCTGGAGAAGAGGAGGATCCACCACTGTGACTACCCAGGTGTGCTCATGGGGGGCTCTGGGGGGTTCTGGGCACCCTGAGGGTGGGTGGGGGCTGCCTTTGGCGTCTGAGGGTTCCTTTTGGGAGGAAGCTCTGGGTGGAGCCCCAGGGAAGTGGGAGGGAGGAGGAGAGGTTGGTCCTGCCAACTCTGTGTGATTCCTTCTTTCTCTTCCCTCCCTTTATACATTGAGAGAAGCTACTCAGAGAGGCAGAGAGCTCCTGCAAAGCCAGGGATGCTCCTGGGGATCTGCTCCTGGGGATCTGCCCCTGGGGATCTGCTCCTGGGGATCTGCCCCTGGGGATCTGCCCCTGGGAATCCACTCCTGGGGATCTGCTCCTGGGGATCTGCTCCTGGGGATCTGCCCCTGGGGATCTGCCCCTGGGAATCTACCCCTGGGGGTCTGCTTGATGCTGCCGGACAAGAAGTACCAGCCGGGAGAGCGCATCGGTGTGGACGAAGTTCTTCTCCACGGAGAACCCCAGCTCGGCCCCCTACAGCGTCAACATCTCTGGCAGCCACATGAAGCCACTCTGCCATTCCCAGTAACCCTTCCTGTTCTCTTGCAGGAGCTGTGGAGGGCAATGCAGAGTAATCATGGGATGGTTTGTGTTGGAAGGACCTTAAAGCCCTTCCAGTGCCACCCTCTGCCATGGGCAGGGACACCTCCTGATCCAAGTCCTTGAGCTGGGGATTAGCCCAGAGAAGCTGCCTCATCCCTGTCAGTGTCCAAGGCAGGCTGGACACTGGGGCTTGGAGCACCCTGGGACAGTGGAAGGTGTCCCTGCCCGTGGCAGAAAGATTGGAATGAAATGATCTCGAAGGTTCCTTCCAACCCAAACCATCTGGGATTCCATGACACCCACCAGGGAAGCAAATCCCACATGAGAGATCCCAGTGAGAGCCTGGAAATGGCCACTCCTGGAGCCAGGACACACCTCCCTCTTCCTGGGCTGCTCCCAGCGCTGACCAGTCGTGGATCAGCAAACCCTTTTCCCATGGGTGTGTGTGAATGAGGAAAGTCCTTTCCTCACTGCCTCCTGCCAGGTTTATGGGCTCTTGCCATGGCACAGGAGTGGCTGCAGATCAGCCCCGAGGCTCTCCTGCTCCACCATGAGCGCAGGACGTATGTACGAACAGGACAGGTTTAGGGAGATCTTTCTGTGCTGACATCCTACCACCCTCTGGCATCCTGTGGATTTAAGTGTTTTCTGAGTAGGAACTGTACCAGGTTCTCCTGGTTACTGGCTCCTGCTGAGTTCTTTACCTTCTGCTGATCATGTTGGGGACAGATGAAGGTTGGAAATGGATCTGAGACAGACCCGTCTGTTTGGTCAGAGGAAGAGAGTCATCCTGCAGGGTTTGCACCAAGGCAAAGCTGGTTTTAGCAGGATTTTGATCTCTGGTGCAAAAAACCCACCCAGCCTGTGCTAAGCAAACCCTGGGTGTCATCCTGGCGGGGAGGTGCAGAGATGGAGCAGGGATCTGTCTGATCCTTCCCTTGGAGGTTCAGCTGGAGGTGGCACCAGGCAGGGATAAATAACTGCAGGGGGGTCTCACCACCGTGGAATGTGTGAGGAAGTGAAGGTGGGCACAGAGAATTTGCACCTGGAACTTGAGGAACAGGGGAGATCTGTTTGTAAAGCCCCCACCCAGCCTCTGTCAGGGCCTAAAGGGGTTCCAGAAGAGCTGGAGAGGGACTGGGGACAAGGGATGGAGGGACAGGACACAGGGAATGGCTTCCCAGTGCCAGAGGGCAGGGATGGATGGGATATTGGGAAGGAATTGTTCCCTGGGAGGGTGGGCAGGCCCTGGCACAGGGTGCCCAGAGAAGCTGTGGCTGCCCCTGGATCCCTGGCAGTGTCCAAGGCCAGGCTGGACATTGGGGCTGGGAGCAGCCTGGGACAGTGGGAGGTGTCCCTGCCATGGCAGGGGGGTGGCACTGGATGGGCTTTAAGGTCCCTTCCAACCCAAACCATTGCAGGGTTCCCTGATCCCTGTCCCAAGTGTGGGGGGCTGCCAAGGCCTCAGAGCAGCAGAGGCAAAGCTGAACGGGGCCACCAAGCCCTGTCCCTCCTGCCAGGGTGGGGACAAGCAGCTCCTGAGCAGGGCAGCACCAGGGCTAATCCCACTCAGGGAGCTCCTCTGGGCTGGGTGGGAGCTCTGGGGTGCTCAATGGCCCTGTGCTGCCCGTGCAGGTCACAAAAATTCAAATTTGTATTTGAATGTGCTCATCCCAACACAAAGCAGAAAGGGCAGCCGAGTCTCCCTAAAGCTTCATCCAGGTGAAACTTTGGAGGAGCTGCACCCGGCTCATTTTGAGGCACCTGCTGCTGGAATTTCTCCCCAAGTCACAGTGTTTGTTAGACCCTGCCTGTGATCGAACCTGTTCCTGCTGCTCTCCTGCAAAAGCTTCCCCTGGCTGTGTTTGGGGACTGAGAGCCACACTGTGACTGTCCCTGGCTGTGTGTGGGGACCAGGGAGCCACACTGTGACTGTCCCTGGCTGTGTTTGGGGACCAGGGAGCCACACTGTGACTGTCCGCTGGCCTGTGTGTGGGGACTGGAGCCACACGTGACTGTCCCTGGCTTGTGTGTGGGGACTGGGAGCCACACTGTGACTGTCCCTGGCTGTGTGTGGGGACTGGGAGCCACACTGTGACTGTCCCTGGCTGTGTGTGGGGACTGGGAGCCACACTGTGACTGTCCCTGGCTGTGTTTGGGGACCAGGGAGCCACACTGTGACTGTCCCTGGCTGTGTGTGGGGACTGGGAGCCACACTGTGACTGTCCCTGGCTGTGTGTGGGGACTGGGAGCCACACTGTGACTGTCCCTGGCTGCCCAGCCTTGCAAAGCAGTGTCAGCTGGGACTGGGATCCAGAGAGGGCAGCACAAACAGCAAAAAATGGGGGGAATTGAGTGTTTTTATCCAGCAGGAGGAAGGGGAGGTTTGAACCTCTGGGCCTGACTCTTCTCCCCACAGTTCCCAACAGCATTCCCAGCAGAATTCCCATGAGTGACAGGAAAAGGTGTTCAAGTCTGTCTGCCTAAGAACAAACATTCTTTAATTAATGCTGAGCTCTTTAATTATTTGCGTGGCCCAGCTCTGTCCCTCGCCTCAAATACCAGAGTTTGTTTGAGCAAGGGCCCCTTTCTCATGGAGAAATTGTGTTTTTTTCTGTCCTTGCAGGTTGCTCAAAGGTTTACACCAAGAGCTCCCACCTGAAGGCGCATCAGAGGACTCACACAGGTAAGAGCAGCTCTGGGAAATGCTGCCAGCCTCAGGTACCAAAACCCTTCAAAAAGGGCAGGGATAGATGGGTTTTTGGGAAGGAATTCCTCTCTATGAGGGTGGGGAGGCCCTGGTTGTCCCAGAGAAGCTGTGGCTGCCCCTGGATCCCTGGCAGTGTCCAAGGCCAGGCTGGACATTGGGGCTGGGAGCAGCCTGGGACAGTGGGAGGTGTCCCTACTCATGGCAGGGGTGGCACTGGATGGGCTTTGAGGTCCCTCCCAACCATGATCTGTTCTTTCATTCTGTGGTTTTCCATCACTCTGAGCTGTTCCCTTGAGATGTCCCAAATCCTGCCCGAAGCTGATGATCCCACAGGAGGGTTGTGTAAAGGCCGGTGTCACACCTTTAGGACCTCTGAGGAGATTGGGGCTGTCTCTTTTGTGTCCAACCCCATTCTGTGCATCCCAAGGAAAACAAGGAACCTCTGGTGCCTCCTTGTGTCCCACTCCCTCCAAATCCACACAGAGAAGGGCTCCCACTCCGAGCAGGGACGGGATGTGCCCTTCTTCCTGAGGGTGCTGTGGGGACAATGGGGTCCCCAGCACAGGGCAGCTCCAGCACAGCTCCCAACACAGCACAGGTTCCCCAGCACAGTCCCAGCACAGCACAGGGTCCCAGCACAGCACAGGGTCCCCACGCCAGCAAGCACAGGGCGCCAGCACAGCACAGGGTCCCCAGCACAGCTCCCACAGCACAGGCCCCAGCACAGCACAGGCCCCAGCACAGCTCCCAGCACAGCACAGGGTCCCCAGCACAGCACAGGTCCCAGCAGCTCCAGCACAGCACAGGGTCCAGCACAGCACAGGGTCCCAGCACAGCACAGGGTCCCCAGCACAGCTCCCAGCACAGCACAGGGTCCCCAGCACAGCACAGGGTCCCCAGCACGCACAGGGTCCCCAGCACAGCTCCCAGCACAGCCAGGGTCCCCAGACACAGTCCCAGCACAGCACAGGGTCCCAGCACAGCTCCCAGCACAGCACAGGGTCCCCAGCACAGCTCCCAGCCAGCACAGTCCCAGCACCCCGCACAGCACAGGGTCCAGCACAGCTCCCAGCACAGCAAGGGTCCCCAGCACAGCACAGGGTCCCCAGCACTCCAGCACAGCACAGGGTCCCCAGCACTCCCGCGCAGTCCCCAAGCACAGGTCCCCAGCACATCCAGCACAGGGTCCCCAGCACTCCCAGCACAGCACAGGTCCCCAGCACAGCTCCCAGCACAGAGCAGGGTCCCCAGCACCACAGGTCCCAGCACTCAGTCACAGCACAGGTCCCAGCACTCCCAGCACAGGGTCCCCAGCACTCCCAGCACTGCCACAGGGTCCCCAGCACTCCCAGCACGCACAGGGTCCCCCAGCACTCCAGCACAGGGTCCCGCACACTCCCACAAGCACAGGGTCCCCAGCACTCCCAGCACAGCACAGGGTCCCCAGCACAGCACAGGGTTCCCCAGCACAGCACAGGGGCCCAGCACTCCCAGGCAACAGCACAGGTCCCAGCCGCACAGGGTCCCCAGCACAGCACAGGGTCCCCAGCACTCCCAGCACAGCACAGGGTCCCTAGCACCTCCCAGCACAGCACAGGGTCCCAGCACAGCACAGGGTCCCCAGACAGCACAGGGTCCCCAGCACTCCCAGCACAGCACAGGTCCCCAGCACATAGCAAGCAGGGTTCCCCAAGCACAGGCCACCAGCACAGGTCCCCACACTCCCAGCACAGCACAGGGTCTCCAGCACAGCTCCCAGCACAGCTCCCAGCCCTCCCAGCCAACCCCGGCTCCGTGACACTCGTGCGTTGGAGCCCAGGCACCCTCATTAAGGCATTTATTATCCCTGAACCTTTATCAGATCCCCAGGTAGTCCAGGAACCATCAGTGCCCTCATAAATCTCTTTTATGGGAGGGCTGATCTTTGCTGAGAGCAATTAAGCTGGGCCCAGAGTTCACTTCTCTTTTTTATGAACAACGACCAAACCCCGCTCTGCGGCTGGGAATTGGTTCCTGCTCTTGGCTCTGTTCCCTTCTCCCCTTATCAGCCCTTCAAACAAAGAATTTCTGCTTTGTGCGTGAGCTGCGGTGTTTCCTTGGCCAGGACTGGGGAAGAGGGGGCTGGAAAAGAGCACGGAAGGGGTGGAAGGAAGGAACAGGAAGGATGTTGTCCCAGAGCTGGGTGCTGATAGGGATTTATCACGTCTGCAATCAGGGCTTTAAATTCAATTAAATATCTCTTTTCCCTTCTGTTTGGGGTTTAGCTCTGTGCCCAGGTCACAATCCATGGGTTAGGCACCTCCCTACCCTGCACATGTAAAGATGTACCCAGGAAAATTTGGGTGGGTTTGGAATCCAGTAGATTTCAAAACTCAGTGGTTTTTCCAGGCTTCCCAGTAATCAGGCTGGAAATCCAACTGGTTTTGCCCCTTTTCCTTCCCCTGCTGTGAGAGGGGAGGACAGAGAGGTGAGGGAGGATGGGAGCTGAGGTGAGGGAGGATGGGAGCTGAGGAGCCAGGAGAACTGCTGGTGGTGTGGGATGAGGGGAAAGCGGGGAATCCAACCCACAGGCATCCTACAATCCAGGCCAAGCATCCCTACATCCCGTATTTTCAATTCTCATGTTTTGCTTTGGAAGCTCAGCCTCGCTGAGCTCATCACCAGAACTGTGACAGCATGGACTCATCCCAAATCCTGCCTCAGCCCTATCACCCAAAGGGTTAAAAATGTCCCTTCTCCCATTCCCCGCCTGAAAAGGGAATCTGTCTCCATGGTCTGGGAGATGTTTCCTCGCGGTTTCCTGTTGCCATGGGCCGGGTGTTTTCCTCTCCCGGAGCCACCATTCATTTCCTGGGTGCCATTGTGAGATCAAACACAACCCCCCGGGGCTGCTCCAGCGCCTCCCGGGCCGGGAATGCCACCCCGAGCCCTTTGTTTGAGCCCGCCCTGCCGTGCTGTGCTGGGACAGGGAGCCAGCTCCGGGGACAATGGGAAACCAGGGACAATGGGAAACCTCGGGGTTCCATCCCGGAGATCAAGCTGCCATTGTTCGGAGCCAAAGCCAGGTGACCTGGAGGGGACAATGTCTGGGGTGTGAGGGACAAATCCTGCCCTTGGGGAAATCCTGTCACCTTTGGGAAAATCCTGCTTTGGGAAAATCCTACCCTTGGGAAAATCCTGCCACCTTTGGAAAAATCCTGCCTTGAGAAAATCCTGCCCTTGGGAAAACCCTCTCTTTGCCTTGGCGTGTTCCAAGTCCCATAAAACCCCCACCAACTCCTTGTAAACCCTCTGCAAGCACTGTGTTTACCTGAGCCATAAAAATACCACTCCCTCCTTCCCATGGAGCAGCATCCAGGGTTTTTTTGAGGAGCAGGATGTGACCTTGCTGCTCTGGCTCCTCCAGGTTCATGTATCCACATTCTTGTGATTTTCCCGTGGTGGGCAAGGCACTGGAGATCTTATTGTGGCCAGATGATTTCACTTTCATGGCCAAATGTGGCTTTCCCAGCCCTGGAATTATTCAAGGCCAGGTTGGATGGGGTCTAGTGGGAGGTGGAACCCACTCTGTGCCTCTGGCTCTCCGCGGGGAGGTCTGGGGAGATGGGAATTAAAGTCCCTCTCAAACCAAGGCATTACAGCGTTCCCTGGTTCCATGGAGCAGCCTGGGAGAGGAAGGAATCCATGGAAGTTGTTCTAGAACTTTGTCTAGGGAAGGTGGAACAAGATGGGCTTCAAGATCCCTTCCAAGTCAAGGCATTCCAGGGTTCCCTCGTTCCATGGAGCAGCCTGGGAGAGGAAGAGCTCCCTGGGCAGCCTGGAGAGGAAGGAATCCATGGAAGTTGGTGTAGCTCCCAGAAGTTGGTGTATGAATCCTGGAAGTTGGTGGAACCTGGTCTAGGGAGGGTAGAACAAGACGGGCTTTACAGTTCTTTCCAAACCAGGGCATTCCAAGATTCCCTGGCTCCATGGAGCAGCCTGGGGGAGGAAGGGCTCCTGGGAAGCCTGGGGAGAAAGGAATCCATGGAATAGGTGGAACATGGTCTGGGCGGGATGGAAGTTGGTGTAAGAATTCCTGGAACATGGTCTGGTTGGGGTGGAACATGAAGGACTTTAGGACCTCTTCCAAGCTGAGGCATTCCAGGATTTCCTGATTCTGTTCAGCAGCCTGGGAGAGGAAGGGCTCCTGGGAAGCATGTAGAGGAATGAATCCCTGGAATTTGGTGGAACATGGTCTGGGCAGAGTGGAACATGAAGGACTTTAAGGTCCCTTCCAAGCCGAGCTGTTCCAGGATTCCCTGGTTCCGTGGAGCAGCCTGGGAGAGGAAGGGCTCCTTGGGCAGCATGGAGAGGAAGGAATCCATGGAAGTTGGTGTAGCTCCTGGAAGCTGGTGTAGGAATCCATGGAAGTTGGTGTAGCTCCTGGAAGCTGGTGTAGGAATCCCTGGAAGTTGGTGGAACCTGGTCTAGGGACGGTGGAACAAGACAGGCTTTACGGTCCCTTCCAAACCAAGGCATTCCAGGATTCCCTGGCTTCCTGGGCAGCATGAGGAAGACTCCCTGTCAGCGTGGGGAGGAAGGAATCCCTGGAAGCACGCCCGGGCAGGACACACATGCCCGTGCACGCGTGCTGCGTGCGGACGTGCGCTCCCGCCGTGCCGCTGCGCCCGGCAGTTGGCCCGGGAGAGGGTAAATATTTGAGGTCGGGAATGTCAGCACATTCCCTGAACTCTGCCTGCTTGTTCAGGCTGTTAAGAGCAGGGCTAATATTTGAGAGTGCCACGCCCTGTGCGGGGCAGGGCTGCGGCCAGGGGTCAGCCCCACGGCCTGGCTAGAAGTGCCACTGCGGGCGTTTCCAGCCCGGCTCCCAGTGCCCGGCTGGCTGGGAAGCTGCCCGGTGGGATGGGGTTGGGGTGGCCATGGGTGTGTTTGGCAGGGCACAGGGATGACATCAGCTCCGAGGGAAACACAATGCGCTGTGTACAGAGCTGCTGGCGGGGAACTTGGCATGGAGTGTTAGGTCACGGAATCCCGGAATGGCTGAGCTTGGGAGGGGTTTTCAAAGGCTGGCTGATCCTTTAGGAATGCCTTCCACTATCCCAGGCTGCTCCAAATCCCATCCAACCTGGCCCTGAGCACTTTTAGGGATGGGGCAGCAACCAGCATTGGATGGTGGCTTCAAAAAAATTTAGATTGTTTGGATTGATTTTTAGATTTTCACCCCTGTGTTCCTCCCAGTGCCTCCCACCACTCACACATTCCTTAGGATTTTTTGGCTTTTTATTAAAGAAAAAAACCTAATTCAAAGGTTGGTTTTAGCCAGAAACGCTCCAAAATCCAACAGGAACTTGAAGAACACTGGGAGACAGAGTGGGAGGGGGGTGAAGAGGAACAAGTCCTGGGTGGTGCAGCTCAGTTTGTGGCTCTGGGCTGGGGACACTGGGGAGCCACCAGCCCCGGGTGCCCTCTGTGCCCCCCAGGAATGTTGGGCATCTCCCAGAGGATCAGGAGGAGGATTGGAGGCTGGATGCACACATGACCTGTGGCTGTCCCATGGCACATGTGTGACCTGTGGCGTCCCATGGCATGTGTGACCTGTGCGTCCGTGCACATGGACCCTTGTCGCTGCACATGTTCCAGGCATGGTGACCGGCTGTCGCCTGGCACACACGTGTTGCCTGTGCTGTCCAGGGCTGGCCTGTGCTGTCCCATGGCACACGTGTGACCTGTGACTGTCCCCATGGACCACGTAGTGTGACCTATGGCTGTCCCATGGCATGTGTGACCTGTGACTGTCCCCATGGCACACACGTGTGACTTGTGCCTGTCCCCGTGGCACATGTGTGACCTGTGCCTGTCCCCATGGCACACGTGTGACCTGTGGCTGTCCCATGGCACACGTGTGACCTGTGGCTGTCCCCATGGCATGTGTGACCTGTGGCTGTCCCCATGGCACACGTGTGACCTGTGACTGTTCCCATGGCACAAACGTGTGACCTGTGGCTGTCCCATGGCATGTGTGACCTGTGGCTGTCCCTATGGCACATGTGTGACCTGTGGCTGTCCCCGAGCAGGTGAGAAGCCCTACAAGTGCACGTGGGAAGGCTGTGACTGGCGCTTTGCCCGCTCGGACGAGCTGACCCGGCACTACCGCAAGCACACGGGGGCCAAGCCCTTCAAGTGCCCGGCCTGCGGCCGCTGCTTCTCCCGCTCCGACAACCTGGCCCTGCACATGAAGAGGCACCAGAATTAGGAGCCGCCTCCCTTCCCACGTCTCTGAGAGCAGCTCGAGCTCTTGCCTTGTCCCAGGGAAGAGCCTGTACATAGGAACGACCCCACGCCACCATTGACCAAGCCAGCCCTGCCCCGACTCTGTGTGGTTTGACCGGAGATTGAAACCCACCCCACCCATTTCAAACACATCCTGACTGCAGACGATGTCCTGACAAGGCTCCTGGTGCCACCAGGGCGGCAGAGCTTGGATTCCCGAGGGCTTTCTTCCAGCAGCCCTGCTGTTTATTCATCACTCAGGAGCAACTTCATGCCTCGAGGCCTTTGGGGATAGTTTGTACCCCCTTGGTGAAGCCCAGGAGGACAGGACAGCTTGGCTGGGACCCTCTTGGACTGTGCCATGGTATGGCCATGGATGTGACACCATGTGACCGAGGACGTGGCACAGTGTCCTGTGGTGAGACCTTGGACATGGCACCTTGTCCCATGGTGTGACCATGGATGTGGCAGTGTGTGCCATTGTGTGACACTGTGTCCCATGGCACGGCCATGGATGTGACACTGGTGCCATGGTGTGACCATAGATGGGACACCATGTCCATTGGTGTAACCATGGGTGTGGCCCCAGTGCCATGGTGTGAGTGTGGGTGTGCCACCTGTCCCATGGCATGGCCATGGATGGGACACCATGTGACCATGGACGTGGCACTTTCTCCCATGGTGTGACCATGGACATGGCACTTTCTCCCATGGTGTGACCATGGGTGTGACACCCTGTCCCATGGCATGGCCATGGATGTGACACCATGTCCCATGGTGTGACCATGGGTGTGGCACCGGTGCTGCGTGGGAGCAGGGGCTGTGCCCAGTGCCCAGTGCCCAGGGCTGACAATCCCAGTCTCTGTGGGGGCATAGAATAGACCTGTGACAAACTCACCTGACGTGCCTTCAAGCAAGGGACAGCACAAGAGCAGGTGACAGAAGCGTCACCTGTGTCCCACTGAGCCCGCTCCTGGCAGCCAACTCTGCAAACCCCTGTCCTGCTTGGCCAGGTTCCTGTGGTTGTGTCCTTAGCATTTCTGCTTCTGAGAGGAATTTGGATTTCGGGTGTCTCTGGGAGCACCAGCCTGGGTTTGAAGCCACCCAGGGGACAGCCAAACAGTCACTGCTGAAGGTCTGGTGTCCCAGAATCCACCGGTGGTGCCTTTCTCCAAAATCCTCCCACTCCGAGGACTCAGTGGCAACTGGTCACTCTGGGGCCGCACTGTTGCCATTCCATCAGATGGGAGAAAAAAAAAGGGAAAAAAGCATCTTGGAAGCAAACCCCAATAAATCCTGCTGTTCACGTGACTACCTCACAGGTTCACCGCCTCGGGCTCCCTGAGCACCTTCCCCCCATCCCGTGGGATGCACAGCCCTGTTCTCCAAGGGCTTCCAGGGGTTAAATTTGGGCACAGCCAGAGCCAGTTCCACGAGCAGCTGTGCGGGTTGTAAATAAATCAGGAACAAATGTGGGTTGTGTCCCACAGAATATTGATTTCTCCCACACCCTCCTCCTCTCTCATTTTTCCTGGGATGAATTTAGGTGATGCACGGGTTGGTGTGTGGGATGAGGGCCCCACTGGACCTTGGCATGGTCAGCTGGCTGGAATTTGGAGGCCGCTCCTCTCCTCTCTGCTGCTGCCAAAGCCTCTGCTGGCTTCCTGGTTGTTCTTTTCCTTGGATCGACAGAGCCAATCCCACTGGTCTGGTGTGGCAGGAGAGGAGGGCAGGAAGGGTTTGGGGTCCATGGTAGGCTTTGGGATGGACCAAGGTCCAGCTCTGGGGTGACTCCTTTGGCCAGGAGCCTCCCGTGCCACCAGGGAGGGGTGAAGGGCTGTGGGATTGCAGGGTGGTTTCTCCAACAGTTTGGGCAGGGGGTCTGGCAGCCTCTTGGCCCTGTGCCCGAGGGAAGATTGGAGAGGGTGGCTCTCACTCAGCTCTGGGAACATCCTCCACAGCCTTTCCCCAGCTCTGCTGTTGGACTGTGATTGGCCCGTGCTGGGGAGAGGGGGGACATTTTCCATCTGCTGTGCTGGCTGTGGGGTCTGGCTCCTGCCTGGGGCACAGAGCAGGCCCTGGCCAAGGCCACCTCCTGTGACCTGAGCTCACCCCGAAGGCCAGGCTGAGCCATAGGACCCCCTTCCCAAAATGATGGAACTCCCCAGTTCCACCTCCCAGGTGCCCAAGGTGCATCTCGAAGGGCTCTGAGGATGGAAAACTCCGTGGAGAGCAAGAGGAGGCAGCAGGAAGAGCTCACTCCAGAGGGATTCCAGCATGGAGATGGTGCCTGGGCCATCCCCAGGGAAACCCAGGAGGTGGTGGGGACCCAATGTTGGACTCTGTGGGTGAGCCCTGGTGCAGCCACCCTGTGTCCCTACCTCCCACCGGAGCTCCCAGGGCTGCAATTCCACCCTCCACCCTCCAAGTTGTTTTTTTGGGGCATCTCTTGGGGTTGAACCTCCCCAGGGCAGGAGCCAAACCACAGGCACAGGGTCCCCATGTGTGTCACCATCAGCCCCATCCCTGACCCTCTCAGAGGGGTCTCTTCATCCCCCTCTGCCTTTGGAGAAGTAGACCTTCTCTTCCCATCCCTAATTTCCATCTCTCCCTATCTTGTGATGCTGATGGAGCCCAAAACCAGTTTGCTGAAACCAGTACAAAGCCAAAACACCAAAATAGGCAGCTTGAGATCCGGGGGGGGATTTGACATAATTTTCCTGCTAATCTTGGGATTTTTTTCCCCTGCAGCCTCTGCTTATCCTCCCCTGGACTCTGTGTGTGTAAATATATAAATATATGTAATTTTTTTTTTAATTGGGGCGGGGGGGGGCAGAAGTATTTTAGCTCCTCCCCACTGCTCTGTATGCAAACTGCTCACATGCAAATGTTCACTATGCAAATCAACGATGCTTTGTTTTTAAAAACGAAAACTGTGGCAAATCCTTGGGTTTTATTCCTCATTTGTCGGTCAGCTCATTTGTCTGTAGGCGGAGCGGACAGCTCTGGGTTTGCGTTGGTGGCTGAGGGCAGCTATTTTTGGGGAGAAATCTGGGGAGATGGGGAGCAGTGCTGATGGAAACAAATGAGGGGCCCTCCATCTCCACTCCCCTGGGACACTCTGGAAAAGCTCTGCAAGGATCAGGCACTGGAATGTGGGTGCCTTGTCTCTGTTGGATAACTGGGAGAAAATCACTGTAAATAGGCCCAAAATGCTGTGTGACTCCGTGGGTTCATCCAGGGGATCCTTCATTATCCAAGATGAACATGATGGGAATGGAACTGGGACCTGGAAAATGGGGGAGGGGGAAATTCCTTTTCCTGGGATGCTGTGTTTGTTACAGAACCCCTGTCCTCCCCCCAAGCTTCCCACAAACATTGATCCATCTCCTGTTTTGTAATAAAATTTTATCGCCTGCACACCTGCTCTGGATTCTGCTCCTTCCTGGTCCAAGGGGTTTTTATTTGCCTTCACCTCCTGCTTTTCCAAGCTTAGGGAAAAGGGGAAATAAAGGTTTTTTAATTGGGAAAATGGGTGTCCAGGCAGGGAAGGATCCATGCACAGTGGGAGCTTGGAGCAGTCCCTGTCCCAGTGCCGTGGGAAGGCAAAGGAGGGACACAACCCCTGTTTTCCATCCCCTTCCCTTTTAGGTTCTTCTTCTTTGTCTGAGATGGGAAATGGGGCATCCACAGATCCAGAAGGGATTTAGAGCACAGCCAGGAGGGTGACAGGGAGAGACAGGGACAGGAGGAGGTGCCTGTGGGGACACCATGTCCTGAATCCTTGGGGGTGCATTTTTGTGGGACACACCCAGGTTTGTCAGTATGGAAACAACTCCACGAGGTGTCATTCCTCTGGCACAGACCACCCAAATCACCCCAAAATCCCTTTCCTCGGATCCTCCAGGCTCAGCCAGCAGCCTCTTCAGGAGCTTTCCTGGCAGGATCCAGCATCTCCTGTGGGGTGGCTTCTCCCACATTTGAGGATCAAGTAAAACCCAACCATTCCCCGGAGCTTCCCAAAGGTTTTGTGTTCCTTCCCTTTTTCTGGGGAGGAAATCCTCTTTCATGACTGGTTCAAGTTCCTTCTGCCCGAATTTGGTCACAATGCTGGGATGAGCTGTGATACAAAGGATCACAGATTTGGGTTGGGAAAGTTTCCAAGATCATGGAGCCTATTCCTTCAGCAGTGCCAAGCCACCACTCCTTCCCCAAGTGCCACATCTCTGTGTCTGGGCCTGCAGATGAAGCAGAGCATGGAGATGAAGGAATTTCTGTGGGATCCTAAACATAAACAAAGGAAGAAGTTTTTTGCAGTGAGTGAGGGTGGTGAGGGGCTGGAAATGATTTTCCAGAGAAGCTGTGGCTGCCCCTGGATCCCTGGCAGTGTCCAAGGCCAGGCTGGACATTGGGGCTGGGAGCAGCCTGGGACAGTGGGAGGTGTCCCTGCCATGGCAGGAGATGAATGGGATGGATTTAAGTCCCTTCTAACCCAACCCTTTCCATAATTCCATGATCTGTGACACAGCAGCCCTTGTTTGAAGCCATCTCCTGCTCTGGAAATATTCATAGAAACTCTCATTTTTGCAGTGTGGTCTCACAGTGTCGGTGTGGAAGGAGCCAGGGCACTGCTCAGCTTTGCTCCATCCATTCCCATGGGAAGATTGATCACATTCCTGAGCTCCTGCACATTCCCTGACCCCCTCCTATCCTTGGGGACACTGCTGTGCCTCTGGCTGGGCTCTGGCTCTGCCACCAGACTGATCCTGCTGAGGTCACCGGGACAGGGAATAACCTGGGGTCACCAGGCAGGGAAGATCAGAGGGTGGCTGATGGCTTGGGAACCTGAAGTGTCCTCCCAAAGTGGGGAAAACCCCGGAGAAGGCCTCACCAGGAGAGATGTCAGACCCTGCTGAGCTCTCTTTGGGCCAGCTCATCCCTGGAATGTCCTCTGAGCAGCAGCAAATCTGGGACAGGGCTCAGGGTGAGGTGGAAGTTCAGGCTCATCCCTCACTGGGTTCCCAGCAGAGCAGGATCTCAAAAACCTGTTATCTTCACCTCCTGCTTTTCCAGGCTTAGGGAAAAGGGGAAATAAAGGGTTTTTTTTAATTGGGAAAATGGATGTCCAGGCAGGGAAGGATCCATGCAAAGTGAGAGCTTGGAGCAGTCCCTGTCCCAGTGCCGTGGGAAGGCAAAGGAGGGACACAACCCCTGTTTTCCATCCCCTCACCTTTAGGTTCTTCAATTCTTTGTCCTGAGATGGGAAATGGGGCATCCACAGATCCAGAAGGGATTTAGAGCACAGCCAGGAGGGTGACAGGGATGAGACAGGGACAGGAGGAGGTGCCTGGCTGGGGACACCATGTCCTGAATCCTTGGGGGTGCATTTTGTGGGACACACCCAGGTTTGTCAGTATGGAAACAACTCCACGAGGTGTCATTCCTCTGGCACAGACCCACCCAAATCACCCCAAAATCCCCCTTTCCTCGGATCCCTCCAGGCTCAGCCAGCAGCCTCTTCAGGAGCTGTTCCTGGCAGGATCCAGCATCTCCTGTGGGGTGGCTTCTCCCCACATTTGCAGGATCAAGTAAAACCCAACCATTCCCCGGAGCTTCCCAAAGGTTTTGTGTTCCTTCCCTTTTTCTGGGGAGGAAAGTCCTCTTTCATGACTGGTTCAAGTTCCTTCTGCCCGAATTTGGTCACAATGCTGGGATGAGCTGTGATACAAAGGATCACAGATTTGGGTTGGGAAAGCTTTCCAAGATCATGGAGCCTATTCCTTCAGCAGTGCCAAGGCCACCACTCCTGTCCCCAAGTGCCACATCTCTGTGTCTGGGCCTGCAGATGAAGCAGAGCTCATGAGATCTGAAGAGGAATGTGGGATCCTAAACATAAACAAAGGAAAAGATTTTTCGCATGAGGGAGGGTGGTGAGGGGCTGGAATTGATTTCCCAGAGAAGCTGTGGCTGCCCTGGATCCCTGGCAGTGTCCAAGGCCAGGCTGGACATTGGGGCTGGGAGCACCTGGCAGTGGGAGGTGTCCCTGCCATGGCAGGGGATAGAATGGATGGATTATAGTCCCTTCTAACCCAACCTTTCCATAATTCCATGATCTGTGACACAGCAGCCCTTGTTTGAAGCCATCTCCTGCTCTGGATATTCTAGAAACTCTCATTTTTGCAGTGTGGTCTCACAGTTGTCGGTGTGGAAGGAGCCAGGGCACTGCTCAGCTTTGCTCCATCCATTCCCATGGGAAGATTGATCACATTCCTGAGCTCCTGCACATTCCCTGACCCCCTCCTGTCTTGGGGACACCGCTGTGCCTCTGGCTGGGCTCTCGGCTCTGCCACCAGACTGATCCTGCTGAGGTCACCGGGACAGGGAATAACCTGGGGTCACCAGGCAGGGAAGATCAGAGGGTGCTGATGGCTTGGGAACCTGAAGTGTCCTCCAGAGGGAAAACCCGGAGAAGCCTCACCAGGAGAGATGTCAGACCCTGCTGAGCTCTCTTTGGGCCAGCTCTCATCCTGGAATGTCCTCTGAGCAGCAGCAAATCTGGGACAGGGCTCAGGGTGAGGTGGAAGTTCAGGCTCATCCCTCACTGGGTTCCCAGCAGAGCAGGATCTCAAAAACCTGTTTATCTTCACCTCCTGCTTTTCCAGGCTTAGGGAAAAGGGGAAATAGAGTTTTTTTTGTTGTTGTTTTTTTTTTTTTTTGTTTTTGTTTTTTTTTTTTTTTTTTTTTTTTTTTTTTTAACTGGGAAAAGGGTGGTCCAGAGCAGGGAAGGATCCGTGCCTGTGTGAGTCTGGCAGTCTGTCCCAGTGCTGTGGGAAGGGAAGGAGGACACATCCCTGTTTTCCATCCCCTACCTTTGTGCTCCTGTTCACCCCTTGGCTCTCCCTGCCTGCAGCTTCCCCCCCATGCTGTCACTAGTCACTGTCACTGTCACTGTCACTGTCACTGTCACTGTCACTGTCACCATTGTTTGTGCCGGTGTTGAATCAATGACTGTTACAACTCCAGGAATGCCAAGATCCAGAAGGTCAAAGACAGGGAGGGAAGTGGGAGGCAGAGGGAGGGATAAAACCCTGGGGGGACCCTGGAAGAGGCCCCGCGGTGTCACACGGCACGGCCAGGAGGTGACGCTTCCAACGGGAGGCTCGTCTCAGGTTTTCCCTTGAAATTCAGAATGAAGTGATCCCGGTGCCACCACAGTACGTCCAGGACCTGGCAAACACATCCTGGAAGGAAGGTGGGGATGGGAAACTGCCTGGGGGAGGCTCAGCGGGGCTCTGCCCCTCCTCTGCTCCCCGGGGTGATCCCACAGGTCCTGCGGGACAGCCGAGGAATGCCAGCCTGTGCCCAAGCTGGGACGTGTGGGACAAAGCCCAGCCCAGCATCCCTGGGCTCTGGAAGGACCCTGGAGCTGTCCTCCAGCCTGGCCTCTGCCCGTGGCCGGCGGTGACTCTGAGGGTGGCTTTGGCTGTGAACTTTGCTGTCCCTGCCCCGGCTCTTCCCCGCCATCTCCCCCGGCAGATCGCTGCCTCCGCAGGGCTGATGCGGCCGATCGGCCCGGGTTCTCTCCAAGTATGTCCATTTGACGTCTAGGATAATGCATATTATTGGAGAGAGAGCCATTCCATAGGTGCGGCTGGTTCTATCCAAGTACATCCTGGACTCACAAAGGATCGCAGCGTTCGGACACACACGCGGCCACTGCTGGCCGTGGCAAAGCTGGGGCGACAAATCCTGGCTCCCAGCACCCGCTAGATAACACAGAGGAGCGCCCCAGCAGGTTGAGTTTTGGGGCAGGAGACAGAGAATGTTCCCGTGGCTGTTCCCAGCCGTGCTGGCCGTGACAGCGGCCACGAGCGCTGCCCTTCAAACCCTCCCTTATCGCCTCTGTCCCGGACTATCAGCCCTCGAGCCTCCCGCTGCAGCCCGAGCCATTAAAGTTAACCATTACCCAAAGTGAGTGCTTATTTGGGATAATCCGGCCCCGGGGGAAAGTGAGGGACGCGGGGGGAAGGCTCTTGATTGTTTTCTGCGAGATATCGGCGGTCCTGCGGCGCTGGAGTGGTGCTTGAGCAAGATGAATGCTCAAACAAAGCGAGGCGAGCGGCGCTGTCGGGAGCTGCGGCCACCGGGGGGCGAGGTGTTCCCATTCCAGGACGTGGTGTTCCCGTTCCATGGGGACACTCGGTATTCCCATCCCATGGGGACATTCAGTGTTCCCATTCCATGGGGCATTGAGCATTCCCATCCTAAGGTGACACTCGGCATTCCCATCCCAAGGAGACAATCCTCCTCCCATGGGGAGCCTCTGTGCCCCACAAGCCCCCACGGGATTTTATCTCCTACCAGCAGGAGGAAATGTCCCTACAAGATTTCCCTGGATTTTTGTCGGTTTTGGGGAGGAATCCTCCCTTTCCCGACGGTTTTCCCACTCCATCCCCAACCCTGCTGTGTCACAGCCCTGTCGCACTCCCTGCTCCCATCAGCTGTGCGGAGGCAGTGATGGGAGCCAGAGGTGGGAATATCCATATCCAGACCTTTCCTTGGGTCCTAGAGGGGCATCACCACCTCCAACTCCAACTGAGCAACCCCAAAGCAGAGGGATCCCCAAAGCAGAGGGACCCCCAAAGCAGAGGGATCCCAAATCCCAACCCTGCTCCCGACAAGTCATTATCCCAGACTAAAACTCCTTTTTTCCCACTCCCACAATGTTTTTTTTCCTTTTCCTGGCTGTCTGGAAGGACAGCGACACCCCAAAGCTTTTCAGCACCAGGATCTGAGCCCCAAACGTGACCCAGAAGCGGGCAGTGGGATGAATCCTCCACCCTGCCGCGGTGCCCGGTCCCTCCCGGTGGTGCCCGGTCGGAGCTTTCCCCGGGCGTTCCCGGAAGGAGCCGCTCCCGGGAGGAGCCGGATGGCGTGCGGAGGGCTCACCTGAGCCCGCTAATCCCCTAATCCATCACCAAGGAGACCCGGCCTTACCTGGCATGTGCGGAACGGAGGGGCCCCGCAGAGGGTTCTGCCACCCGTGCCAAGTCCCTTTTTGGCTCATCCCGGTGTTCCGGGGCTGGGGGATGGGGCAGGGAGCCAATCCTCCTCGCCACCATTCCCACACCATTCCCCTGCTCAAACATTGCGGGATAACCGGGATTCGCCCATCCCTGCTTTCCTGAGCGCCTTTTCCAGGCACCACGAGGGTGGGCACGTCTGAAGGAACGGGGACCCCAAACTTCTCAAACTTCTGCTGGGGGGACACTGAGGGTGTGTCTGCTCTGCCCCACCCCCACTGCGGGTGGGTGCAACCAAAATGGGTAAAATTCGGACGAAAAATTCCCTTTCTGTCTGCAGGGAGAGCGTGAGGGCTCTAAACCAGATGAAGGATTGTCCCAGTGAGGCTCGGATCTGTTCCAGGCACAGAAAAATGGTCAAAGGGAGACAAATCCAGAGCTGGAGAGGATCAGAAAGCACAGGACACACGGGGGTGGAGGTGTTGGCTTTCCTACAGCCACCTGGAGGGGCATGTGGAGACCGGCATCATCTCCGAGGGTCCCTGCGGGGCCAGGAGGGGACAATTCAACCCCTCCCTTGTCACTTGGTCACCTTCGAGACGCACCAGGCTCCTTCCCGTGACGGGGAAGGGTGAGGGGAGCAGTGAATCCCAGCTGTAGGGAGATCCTTCCTGCTGCCATCATCTCCCGGAGGAGCGCTCTGGGCTATCGGGCACTTCGGCCCCTGCCTGAGCATCCTCAGCGATGTCCCTGGAAGCTCCGGTCGCCTCCCAGTTCAGCTGAGACCTTGCAACTCATGGCACTGGTGGACGGAATTTTTCCAGCGGTGTGGTCTGTCCGTGCCCACGCTGGTCCCTCCCGCTGTCCCGGGGCCCGGACCCATCCCCCGGGATGATTTTTGGGGAAGGAAGCTTCGACGGAGAGCGTGGAGAGCGCCCGGGAGTGCCCCCGCCGTGACCCGGGAGCTGCCCCGGAGCGCGGCCAAGGCAAACAGCGGCGGGGCAGGGCCGGGCGACAGCGACACGGAGCGGGGAATGTCCCGGGCAGACACCACAACCGCGGGGCTGGGTCCTGCTGCCCGCCCG
This sequence comes from Malurus cyaneus samueli, assembly GCA_009741485.1. Taxonomy (NCBI): domain Eukaryota; kingdom Metazoa; phylum Chordata; class Aves; order Passeriformes; family Maluridae; genus Malurus; species Malurus cyaneus. The sequence goes on along the minus strand of CM019238.1, from coordinate 298,600 downwards.
GAGCGCGGGGCGCGGCTGCGGGACACCGGGAACGCGGGGACATCCTCGGTCCGGAGCCATCCCCAGTCCAGGACCGCGAGTTCTGGGAGCAGGGTTTGTTCCTGGTGTTGGTGTCACCTCCTTCACCCAGGACAAGGACTCTGAGCAACCTGGTCAAGTGGGAGGTTGTGAGAGGTGACCTAGAGAGGGGTTGGAATAAATGGCCTTTAGAGGTCGCTTCCAACCCTAAAAAATCTGGGATTCCACAAACTGTTTTATTCTAAAAACAATTCCGTGACTCTCTGACAGCTCTGGAGGAGCGAAAGCATCTGCCGAGGCGTGAGGAAGAGCAGAGGGAACCTTCCTCCTTCCCGCATCCCCACCCAGCCCGGGGATGAGCCAGACCCTCACCCCTGGATCCTTTGCTTTCCCCAAACTCCTCTGGCTCCATCCCGGGCCTCTCCCGGCTCCATCCCGCGGCTCCTCCACCTCCAGCTGCCGCTGCGCTTCGCCTGCACAGCGCTTGGGGCGGCAGAGCCCCGCGCTTGGCCGGAGTTTCGTCCTGTCCAAGCGGAGCTTTTCCCCGCCCAGGCTGAGTTTTACTCGCCTGAGCTGAGCCTTACTCGCCCAGGCTGACCTTTACCCGCCCAGGCTGAGCTTTACTCGTCCAGGCTGAGCTTTCCCTCCCCGAGGAGCTCCTGTTCCTCCCCTCGAGGCTCCCCCCGAGCTGTGGGAAGCCGCAGGAAGGCGGGCAGTGCTTCCCTGGGTTCCCTTCTCTCCAGAGCTCTGCGGGCCGTGCTCGGAGCGGAGCAGCAGCGGGAAGAACCTGGGAGGGGGTCGGCTCCATGTCCAAAGCCCCCTGCCCAGGCTGTGGCTGATCCAGGGGGGAAAGCAGCCAGAAATGTGAATTCCATAAATAGGCATTACTGGGAGAAGAGGAACGTGAAGGGGAAGGAGATCCTGGATTTTCCTTGACATCGTGGTGGAAAATGTCCCTGCAAGCATCACTCAGGGGCTGGATGGGACATCCAGGAGCTCGGGCTGCTGCGATTCAGAGCTTCACCAAAAGGTCCCAGTTTAGTCCCAGATCAACCCAAAAGGTGTTGGGATCTTTCCCTTCACTCTTTCCCAGCTGTTCTGGGCAGTTGGGGGATCTGGAGGCCGCCCTGGGGTGGGGGCAGTGTCCCATTGTCCTGCTGTGCCATCCAGTGGGATCCTGGCCCCGCTCTCCATGGGGAGGATCCCCCCGGAGCTGGAACACATCCTGCCATATCCCACCAGGATCCTCATTCCAGTATCCCAAGACAAACTCACCTCACATTCCTTTTGGCAATCCCCACATTCCCAACCAGCCAGGGCAAAGGGACACCAGGCCAGGTCCCTCGGGAAGGACACAGGAGTCCAGCCCTGCCCATCCCATATCCTGAGCTCCTGGAGGGCCAGGAAAACAAATCCTAACCCTTGAACATGATTGCTTGGCTGCTGTCATTGCTTAATAAGGGAACAGGAATGAGGAGTGGGCAGGGATCACCCTGCAGGGCCACAGCCTGAAGGATCCCCATGGACACGAGAACTGTTCCTGCAGAACAGCTGAGCCAGGGAGGTCTCTGTGCCCAGAGCATCCCATTCCCATCCCCAGCAAAAGGCTTTAAACTAAGAGAAAGCAGATTTAAACGGAATACTGGGAAGAAATTGTTCCCTGGGAGGGTGGGCAGGCCCTGGCACAGGGTGCCCAGAGAAGCTGTGGCTGCCCCTGGATCCCTGGCAGTGCCCAAGGCCAGGCTGGAGCAGCCTGGGATGGTGAAAACCCTCCCTGACCATGGCAGGGGTGTGCAATGGGATAATCCTGAATGCCTCCCGTCCCAAACCCTTCTCCGAGCTTCCCAAGGGAGGAGGAATTTCGGAGACAGGTTCACAGGTGCCACTTGTCTGTCCCACCTCAGGGACACAAACCCTGCTCCCATCCACAGGATCCAGCCGTGCTTGGGATGGGATAAAAACCCCAATCCCTGGAGTGTAGGGGGTGAGTTCCAATGAATTCCCAGTGCCAGGAACTCTCCCCCAATGGTTTTCCATCACACTGAGATACTAAAGCAATCTGGTCTGTGTTTGGGAATTTTTATTGGATTTGCCAGGCTCGAGGAGCCGCAGTGACAAACAAACCTGACAGAATCCTCTTAACCCCATTAATCCCGAGGGAATGCAGATATCTCTGCTCTCCATCCCTGGAGACGTCAGTCAGCACAGCCAGAGGGGCAGAGCTCCAGTCCCCACCTGGAGGGGCTCTCAGCATTCCCGGGAAGGGCTGGGAATATTCGGAACTCTCCAGTCCTGAACCCCGAGGAGCTCTCAGAGCCCTCAGCATTCCCGGGAAGTGCTGGCAATGCTCCGAGCTCTCTACCCCTGACCCTGGAGGGGCTCTCAGCATTCCCGGGAAGGGCTGGGAATGCTCCCAGCTCTCCCTGACCGCCAGAAAATCTTCCCCCAGCACCAGTCTAAAATATCCTCTGCTCTGGATATCCCTCCCCAAATTCCAGAGGCAATGCCCACCCCGGTGCCCCTCCTGTCCCGCCTCCAGGGGCAGCCCCAGCAGCTGGAATTGAGCATTTCCAGGTTGTATTCCCAGGATTTGCTCTGGCCCCTGCAGCAAGGATGGAGCATCCCACAGAGGGAGCCCCCTCGTTTGGGGTTTTTGGGGTGTAGAACTGGAATTCCCAGCACTCCCAGCCTGGGCAGCTTTTCCCAGTGTGGGGACAGAGCTGTCCTGTTCCTGGGACTGGCAGGATCCCGGGAATTTCATCAACGGGGTCGAGGTGGCCATGGCAGTGCTGGGGTGTGGTTGGACTCGATGACCCCACAGGGCTCTTCCAGCTTCAATAATCCATGGTTTTATAGGGTCCCTGAGAGCTGTGAATCCCCAGGAATGGGCCTGGGCCATCCCCATGGTGTTCCCGTTATCCCTGCATCCCTGCAGGGGCTCCACGGGATCCCTCACAACCAGGGGACCCCCCAGGTGACAACGGAGACCTTTCCCACTAAAACCTGGGAATGCAAAGGGAGCTTTGCTGCTGCAGCTCCTCTGTGCTCCCGGAATGCTCAACCCCTCGATTTTCCCTCTCCTCTCCAGCCTCTCCTGGCACAGGGATCGCCAAGGCCGTGTTTATATTGATCAGATCAGAATCATGGGAATGACGGTGCTGACACCCAGAACAAATTCCCAGGGAAGGACAGGGAATTCCCACTGGGAATTATTCGGGATCGCAGGAGCTCACTGAACCCAGGAAGCAGGGATGGATTGCCTGGCACATTCCCATGGGAGAGCTCCTGCTCCCCACATCCTGTTCTGCCCTCAGCAGTGCAAGCCATGGGGCAGAATTTCCCACATTGCCCCAGTTCCCACAGTTTACTCCCAGTTTTCCCACATTGTCCCAGTTTACTCCCAGTTTTCCTGTATTGCCCCAGTTTACTCCCAGTTTTCCTACTTTGCCTCTATTCAATCCCAGTTTTCTCACTTGGTCCCTATTTAGTCCCAGTTTTCCCACTTTGCCCTGGGTCAGTCCCAGTTTTCCCACTTTATCCCAGTTAATTTTCTCTGTGGCACAAACTGTGCTGGGAAATCCCATCCCCTGCACAAACCTGCAGGAAAAGGGGTGGAAATCTTGGGACTGGGGCAAAGCAGTGGCTTTGAGAGTCCTGAAGGAAAAGGGGAGAGAGAGTCCTCTTTCCAGGGATCTCCTGGCTGTGGCCCCAATCCTTGGATACCCTTTGGGATGAGCGAGGAGCATCTTTTAGGGCCGTTGTGGGGAGAGGAAGGACCTGACACCCAAACCCCCGGATTGCCCTGGAATGTGAAGTTTCTGTAGCGGGAAGGAGGGATCTGCATCCTCAACTCCTCCTGATGGGGCTCCTGGGCTCTCCAGCAGCATCCTGGGGTGTTTTTGTAGGGATGCAGCGCTTTAGGGCTGTGCCTGTCCCCTCCTGGGTGTCTCCCCCAGCTTTGTGGGAAGGAGGGATTTCCAGGAGCCTCCTGACTGCAATTCCCCCAAACCCTGATGGTGGATTCAACACACAGATCGAATCCCAGCCCAGCAGAAAATCCTTTGTTTTTTACACAGGTGGAACTGGCCCCTTCCTAAGGGAGCAGGACCCTTGCTTTGTGGAGGCAACTGGGATAAGAATTCCATATTTGTGTGTTCCAGCAGTCCAGCCTCAGGAATTGGAATAAACCTTGGGAATTTGGTGTCCAAGGGCTCCACTCCTTTCCTTGGCCTTGCCAAAATTTGTCACCCCCGGAACTGTGACAGCACAGCCTGGGCCAGCTGTGTGCCATGGGTCACATCCCTGGATTCCCAGGAAATGAGGAATGACAGCAGGGCCAAGGCACTTCCCAAAGCCTTTTAGGATCCAGGCAGCCCCATCAACCCCCAAAGTGCAAATTCTGCTTCCAGCTCCATAAATATGTTCAGATTTCAGGGAATATTGTGCAAAATGCAGGGAGAAAAGAGTATTCCCAGTTTCCCCTTTCCCTGGGCTCCAGATCCATGATAAATCTGGCTTTAACGAGCCCAGCTCGGGGATGGGTTCATCCCTGGGGGTTCCCTGTGGAGTGAGGTGGGAAGGGGAAGGGAAGGAGCCTTTGGCAGGCACTGAGCAGCTCCAGCTTTTCCTTGGTGAGGTTCCCGTGGGAGGCAGGAGCCGCTGGAGGCTGCAGCTGGTGCTGGGAGGGATCAAAGCCTTCCCAAAGCCTTCCCGAACCTTCATCCCAGCGGGAGGGAGAGCAGGGAGCGCCTCCGGAGCGGCAGCGCTGACCTTTGCATCCCGGGCAGGGAAATGGCAGCGCCGGCAGGAGGGATCGCATCCCAACCTCCCCGCGCTCCTGCGGCTCCGGAGAGGGGCTGAGAGACAGCATCGATCCCATCCTGCTCGGGAATTGAATTATTGTGGGATTTGTGGAGAGGTTGTTTGGGATGGAATCTGGAGGGAATTTGTTTGAAGGGATGAGGCTGAATTTCCATAGGAAATGGCATGGCCTGCCCTGTCCGGTTGCCTCTTCTGGGGACAATCCATAGTTCTCATCGATATCACCAGAATCCGCAAAGGGGTTTGGATTGGGAGACCTATAGCCCATGCCCATTCCCCTGGCATGGGCAGGGGACACCTTCCCAGCATCCACTCTGTGCACATTGGGAGTGGTGCCTCGAGGGGAACTGGACAGGGCTGTTTAAACCCAGAAAAACTACAGGAACTATTGTTCGTAGTTCCTGTGAAAACTCCCCTGGCAAAATCCTGTGCCATAAACAAGGAATCGCTCCAAACAGCCATGCTCACCCCAACGGGATGTTTTGTGGATTGTGTGACTCCAGGGGAATACAATTAACACCAGGCCGTGTCTCCATATCCTTTCCTGGATCTCTCTGCACCAACGCTTCTGGGCACCCACCACTGTCCCCAGCCAACCTTTCCCTGCAAGCAAATATGTGATCCTACATATCTCCTTCTGCCATCAGCCAATATTTCGCCAGTTTATATCGGGTGATCTCTCCTGGCCGTCTGACTAACAATGGATTAGTGTTGGTTTCCCACAGATCGAGAAACCCCAGACCCCCTCTCGGGAGCCGTCCGTGTCCTGCAGGTGAGCAGGAAGGGGCTGGGAACTTGCCCAGCGGGCATGTCCGAGGCGGGGCCAAGTGGAGGACTTTCGGGAGGAAAAATTGTCGGGAGTCAGAGCAGAGGCAGGGGCCGGAGCGAGCCGGTTAGGCATGTACCTGGGAGATAGGGCAGGAGCGCGGGGAGCGAAGAGCCGGAAACCAGCCCGGGAGGGGAAGCGGGTCCCGGAGGAGCCCGGATCAGGCCGGGAGGGGAGCGGGGCTGGGAGGCAGCGAGCACCGGGAGGGACGGGGCGGGAAGGGCCGCGACGCCACGCGGGAGCGAATCCGCAGTCTCCCGGATACGGAGCCGCCTAATGCCATCCCTCCCCCGCGAGCTAGACTCCCCGTCTGTCAGAAAACTGCTGCGGCAAAACGCCAGGGATGGCAAACTGGCACTAACTCTGGGGAAGTGGAATGCGCACGCTTTGTCACCGGCCGGGAAATGGACTGGCCACCGGGATGGCGCATGCATCTGTCACCCAATATTAGTTTTCTGACGAGGTCGGGGAGGCAACTGGCGTTGCCGTAGAAGAGTATAAAAGGATGGGATGGCAACTTGCCAGCCGGGCGGGCTGCTCCGTCACCAGGTGCTGGCATGGCAACTCGTACCGGAAGGAAGTGGCGACTGTACCGCTGCTTAGTTCGGCATTTGTTGAATGAAAGGGAGGCTGAGATGTCACTGGTACCTGGGCGGGCTGGCATGGCATTTGTCACAGGGCTGGGATGGCACTGTCACCTCTCCAAGGGCTGTGCTCGGGTCCGGCTGACTATGGCACTGTTCCTAGGGCGGGCATGTGCCTGGTCACCGGGCGGGATGGCACTAGCACGCCGGCTATTGGGAGTACACTTTGTGCACACTGGAAAGCAACGGGGGCATGCATAGGTCCGGCGCTGGGATGCACTGGGGATCACTGGGACCGGAATCACTGTCATATCGCACTCCCTATCAGAGTTGGATGTGCGTCTTGTCCACGCAGTTTTGGAAGGGTTGGAATTTCGCACTGGCATCGAATCACCACCGAGCATGGGGACGAGCAGTGTGCACCGTCCCCAGGACTGTGGGCAAGGGCACGTCTCAGCGCCGTTCCAAGCACATTTAGGGAGCGACTGAACATCGTATACCCACCCTAACCGTTGGGAAAGACCTGGAGGGCAGTGCATGCTCCGCCCTGGGAAGGCAGTTCACATTACCCCCACCCTGGGTCGCACAGCACCGCCATTCGGCCCGCAAACGGGGGACCATAGGAGCCGCTGTCCCGGCTCTCCCGGCTCATCCAGCCCTGGCATCTGCCGTTCCGGGACGAGGGACAAGACCCAGGGATCACCAAGACCGCTCCCGATGGTCGCAGCGACACCTGTCCCTCCAGGCCTCGATCGCGCTGAGGCGCCAACCCAACCCTCCCGCGGAGATGAGCCCTAATCAGTGCTTGCGTCCAATAATTCATTAATTAATTCCACAAACAACCTCCTAAAATGCGCCAACAGCACTTCGCAGCTCCTTTCTGGACTAACCAGCTAACTGCGCGAACACTCTGGAGAGAGTCTGCTCTGTGAGCGCTGCCTCCTCCCAGGGCATTAATTAGTGCGGTAATGAGCTCCCGGGCTGTTCCTGAGCACACGCTGTCCGGCCGGGATGAGCGATGCCCCGCGGCGCTGCAGGCGCAGAAGGTGCGCGACCAGCAGAGCCTCTGCCTCCTCCGGCACAACCGATGGGATTTCCTTTTTTCCCCGCGCATTTTTATGCAAGTCTGCAGCTTTGGGGATAAATAGGCGGGAGTGACAGCGGCTGGGACTCGGGGAGGGGACAGGGCAGGGTTCCAGGGCTGTGAGGACGCAGCTGCTCTGCAGGAGCTGCACCGGGGCTGGAGCGGGGCCAGGAGCCTCTGGGGGCTGATCCTGGAATGTTTGGGTGGGAAAGGACCTTAAATCCATCCACCTGCCATGGCAGGGACACTCCACTGTCCCAGGCTGCTCCACACCAAATGTCCAGCCTGGCCTTGGACCTCCAGGGATCCAGGGGCAGCCACAGCTTCTCTGGGAGCCCGTGCAGGCCTGCCACCTCATAGGAACATATCCTTCCCACTATCCATCAACCTGCCCTCTGGACTGGAAGCCATTCCCTGTGGTCCCTCCATTGTTGTCCCGTCCTTCGCTTCCCCTCTCCTGGAGCCCCTTTAGGCGCCAGGCGTCTGAGTCTCTCCTGGATCCTTTCTCCTCCGATGAGCACCCCAGCTCTCACGCCTGGCTCAGAGGGCTCCAGCCCTGCAGCATCGGTGGGTCCTTCTGGTTTGCTCCCAGGCTCCACATGAATTTTTACATTATTACCCAGATTGGTTTGGGTTGGAAGGACCTTAAAATCATCCCAATCCACCATTCCTTGGGCAAGGACACCTCCCACTCCAGGGTGCTCAAACCCCATCAGCCTGGCCTTGGACTCCCCCGGGCTGTGGATATCGCCTCCATCTGGAGCAGCTCAATGGATCAGGGGTCCACACAGCACCCAGCGAGCACAGGGATGTCTGGGATCAGCAGGACGAGAGGAAGGAGAGGGTGCTTGCTGCCCCAGCTCAGAGCAGGGAGCGATGGATGGCTCGAAGGAGGAGCAGGCGGTAGGGAGTGTGGAGCTGATTCCCACCCTTGGGGAGCCGGGAGCCGGCACGGACCTGGCAGGAGGGGATGGGATGGGGCCGCGGGGTGATGGATTATATTAATAAAATATATCCATTTTCTTTCTTCTTTCTATTTCTCTCTCCTGCTCCTCTCCTCTCTCTCTCTCTCTCCTCTCCTCTCCTGTCTCCTCCTCCCTCTCTCTCTCGCCCTCCATGCTCGCTCCCTCTGATTTCCCTCCTCATTCTCTCACATTGCGTCGAGAGCGAAAGGAGCGATGAAGGAGAGGAGGGGAGAGCAGAAGGAGAGGAGGAGATAGAGGAGAGGAGAGAGGAGGAGGAAGAAGGAGAGGAGAGAGGAGAGGAGAGAAGGAGAGGAGAAAGAAATAGTAAAGAGAAGAAAATGGTTAATTTTTTAATAGATTCCACTTTATCTCCACGGTCCCATCAATTGCCACTTCCTCGAGGCCTACCTGCCTAGGTTACGCTTCGGTACGGCTCAACCAAGGGATCCGTGGGATATAGTCCTTTCCCCCTGCACCCCCTGGCTCTCCCCCTTACGGAGCCTATCCCATCGTCCCTGTCTGAGCTGTGGGGCAGCAAGCACCTCTCCTCTCTCGCCTGCTGATGCAGACACCGTGCTGCTGGCGCTACGTCCGGGATGAGACACTCTGTCGCTGAACGCTCAGAGTGGAGGGGCGCATGATCCACAGTCCGGCGGAGTGTCAAGGCAGGCTTGGAACGGGTCTTGCGAGCACCTGGGATGGTGGGATGAGGTGTCTGCCCAATGGAAAGGGTGGATTGGATGATTTTAAGGGTCCTCAACCAAACCAATCTGGAGATAAATGAAACAATTCATGGAGCTGCTGGAGCACATAGACCAGAAGGAACACGGAGGTGCCTTGCAGGGTGAGCCCTCTGACAGGCTGGAGAGTGGGGTGTCACTTGGAGAGGAGAAGAGTCCAGACGTGTTCAGACCCTGCCAGGGCCTGAAAGGGTCCAGGAGAGCTGGAGGAGGGACGGGTGCAGAGGGATGGAGGGCACAGGACACAGGGAATGGCTTCCAGTGCCAGAGGCAGAGGATGGAATGGGAATTGGGAAAGAATTGTTCTGTGGAGGGTGGGTCGAGCCCTGCAACAGGTGCCCAGAGAAGCTGTGCTGCCCCTGGACCTTGATGCCCAAGGATCGACATGGCTGGGAGAGCTGGACAATGGAGTGTCCTGCCTATGCAGGGTGGTGGGAATTAGGTCATTTCCCACCCAACATCCAGATCAACCCAGAGCTCCTGGCCCGACTCCAGCCGGTGAACTCTGCAGAGCAGCATTGCGTCCTCACAGCCTGGAACCGCCTGTCCCTCGAGTCCGCGCTGTCATTCCGGGTATTTATCACCTTGCTCAACCCGTTCCAAACATGTAATAGGTCGCATAACGAGTCAGACCTTATAGAAATTGCAAGAGGGGACCTGGGGGAGCACATGAACGCCACCCCGCAGAGGCCTGCAAGAAATAGACCATCAGAGAATTTATGTCTTAATGAAGCTGCAACAAGTGGCTTAGCGCTAACTGAGATCTTGAAATGGCTAATTATGGCTGTGTACATATTGGAATGCACGGGACGTGCATTCTCCTTATTTTTGATGGGCTGCTAAGGCAGTAACCGAAGGATGATATTTTCCTGTGGGATACAGCGGCTCTTGTTTCAAGAGACTGTAAGTGGTATGCCCGTTAGGGGGGGAATTTTTTTTTTATGGCGGGGATTGTTTGTTTTAATACTTCTTTTTTGTTTTTTTGTTTTTTCCCTTCTCAAGAAGATTTCGAAAAGAAAACAGAAAATCGAGAACAATTGGCCTGTATTACAAAGAAAAGAAATTTATAGCTATAAATACGTCTTACATTGTTTACAAACTAAAGAAACATATCATGTTTTTTCTATGAAACCTGCATTATCCTTGTGTGGGCAGCAGTTGACTGGGCCTTTATCTGACCACACAGGAAAGAAGCATAAGAAGGAAGATTTTACTAGTACAGAATTGAGTAAGTCATCAGGAAACCATTTGGTGTTTGCTGCTTCTACAATTCGTGACTGGTGCGTTCGCGCATTCTGATTTTCTCAGGTGCTGATGCCGGCAGGAAGAAATTTTCAGCCTTTTACCCATGATGAGGTCTCATTCCTCTTATTTTATAAAAAGTAACCAAGACGACGTTTTCCATTTACAGTGGTAACCAGATGGTAAATCAAGAATATGTGCACGTATACGGGTCATTGACAGTTTTGGTAGCTGATGCATTCGAAACGCTATTTTTAGGTGTCTTCCCTTTTATAAATCTAGAACAAACAATGTATGTGGGCTACGGCAGTGCTGAGAAACTTAGACTGTCTTTAGGAAAGGTGCAACTGTGCAAAATGTGGGGACAAAAGTGTGAAGGTCCAGTGCGGGTGCTGGCCGAGGAAGAGAAGGGCTAGCCTGGTTCGCTGACTTATGATGCATGCAGCGTCCGCTGAGGATCGCTATCCCGGCCGGACTAGCCGTGTGCTCAGTCGGAAGCCGGCCGGAGCTCAATTAACCGGAAACTAATATTGAATGCCATCCTGGAAGGAAGCAAAGGCACAGAGCAGCTTCTCTGTCCCAAGTGTTTCAGCGGCAGGCTGAAGCTGGGTTTAGGTTCCAAAAGAGCTGCGACAGGTGCTGTTGGCCGCATTTTAGAGGTGTTGTGGATATAATTAAATGATTATATGGACGGCAAGCATGATTTAAGGGATCACTCCGCCGCGGGGGAGGGGCTGGTCTGTACTGAGTCTGCGCCAGGCGGCGATCTCGGATAGGCTGGGATGGGGACAGGGTCCTGTGCTGATCCAGGGAGCGGCTCTGAGTGATCCCTGGGGTCTGTCCCATGTCCCCGGGACCACGGCATGGAAGCCGAGGCGGGCTTCGGGATGAGCGGAGCAGGCGGGGACAGCGGATTGGGGGTCCCCCGGTAGAGGGCAAGATGGAGCGGATGACAGTGAGCGACCACTAAGGGTGGGGGAATTGGTGACACTGCCTTCCCAAGGGGCGGGAGCAATGGCACTGCCTTCCCAGGCCTTCCCAAGCCGGGGGGAAACGGTGCAGTCTTCCTCAAGGATTGCTGGAAGGGACAGGCCTTCCAAGTCCTGGGGAGGTGCCACTGCCGTCCCATGCTGGTGGGATTGCTGCCAGTTGCATACTCCAGAAACTCTTCTAAACTGGTGGAAAATGCCAGCAATCAATTGATGGTGAATGGTGCCGTAGGCTATCCCGGCCAGTGCGTGAGCGATCACCAGCGGTTGAACAGTATCTCAAGTGTCCACGCTTCGCGCATGACATGGTCTAGAATCCAACACCGATACGTTGCATCCGCGCACGGTACAGTTGATCACTCCGTTTGACGTGACATGTTCGAGTCCGGTTGACAGTGCATCGCAGCCCCGTAGAACAGTGCCAATGCCAGCCGATGACCAGTGCCATCCTAGCTACGGTACAGCTTGTCGACACCTCTGGTGAATCCAGTCAGGATCAAGCAACCCGGTGACGGAGCAGTCCCACCGCGGCGCAGTGCATCCATCTGCAAAGGTTGGAGTGCTCTCCAGGCCCGGCTTGACCGTAGCACATCTTCATAACCGGTGGCGAGTGACATATCGCACGATGACAGGCCATTCCCATCCTGCGTGCGCATGTTCACATCCCTAGCGTTGCCAGAGCAGTTTATCGGTTGCACAGGACGGTACATCAGCTTGCCCGGGAGAAGAGGAGCTCTATATCAGCGCGGGGTATCGTGCGGATGGTACCGCGCGGCAGTGACGGGCTGCCTAGGCCCGCCCTCGCTATCGGCTGCGTCCTCGTGCTCCCTGCTCTCGCGGGTGCGAATCGGCTCCTCCCGGCCCAGCTCAGGCACTTTCTGTTCAGGCTCGTTCCGCGTTCCCATTCCCTTCACGGCGTCGGCCCTCCCTGGCCCGCTCCGTAGGCAGCTGCCCTTCACATCCCAAACTCCCGTGTCCGCTGGTGGAACTGCCCCATGGGATTCATTCTGCCTGCTCTGCTAACCAAGGACACGGACGGCTCCCCGAGGGGGGATCTGGGGATTCTCGACTCTGTTGGGAACAACACTAATTGTAGCAGGACAGAGGAGTAGCACGATAAACTGGAGAAATATTGGCTGTGGGAAAGGAGATATGAGGATCAATATTTGCTGAGGGAAAGGTTTGGAATGTGTGCCCAAAGCTGTCAGAGATCCAGGAAAGATATGGACACGGCCTGGTGTTAATTGGTATTCCCTGGAGTCACTAAATCCACAAAAATCCCCGTTGGGTGGCAGGCTGTGATTGGAGCTTCCCGTTTTTAGGGCACAGGGATTTGCCAGGTGTTCACAGGCTGATAAATTCCTGAGTTTTTCCTGGGGTTTAAAGCAGCCCTGTCCAGATTCCCCCTCGGGAGCCATCCCTGTGCGTGGATGCTGGAAGGTGTCCCTGCCCATGCCAGGGGTGGAATGGGATGGGCTTTAAGGTCTTTCCCAATCCAAACCCTTCTGGGATTCTGGGATTATCGAGAACTATGGATGCCCCAGGGCAACGGGACAGGGCAGCCCAGGCCATTTCCTATGGAAATTCAGCCTCATCCTTCAACAAATCCCTCCAAATTCCCATCCCCCAAAAAGATCCAAACACAGGGAAAAAAATCCGGCAATATTCCATGGCAGAAATTGGATTTTCGAGACATCTCACACCTCTGGACAGGGAGGTTTAATTGTTTTGTGGGATGCCTGTGCACAGGGAGCCATCCCACACCCAGATGCATCGTTTTCGGGCTCTGGAGTATTTCCAGGGAAAGAGAGAAGCAGCAGGAGGGAAACATTTGGAAGGATGAAATAAAGCTCAGCGAGTCAGGAGCCTCGACTCCTGACTCGGCTGTGTTTGGGACGAGCTGCTGTTTTATGGATGGGCTGGGATGTGCTGGAGCCCTGGAGCGTGTAGAGACGGATTTGAGCGCAGATCCCACCACGTCCAACGGAGCAAATGATCGAATCCATCCCATCAATCTTTTATTGTCACCAGAGGAGCATTCCTGCCTGGAAAATCAGCGTCTGCTCCCGCCCTTGGAGCAGCAGGGAATACATTATCCTGTGGAATCCTGGGATGGCTCCTGCGTGGAGAGAGCCAGGAACATGGGAAGGCTCTTTGCTGCCCAGCTGTGCTGACGTAGAGGGGGCTTCACCCTGGAATTTGGGATCTGCAGGAGGCCAAACCTCCCAAAAATTCATCTCCAGCCTGCGGAAAAGCCGAGTTCATTTGTGCTCTGGAGCTGGGAAAAGGGGAGACAAACATCAGTCCCAGAGTGGATGGAGAGAGCAAGATATCCCTGATCCTGCCTGGAATTCACCGGGTTTGTCTCTGGGCAGGATGGGAAAACTCCGGATTTGTACTCTTTGTTTGCTGGCACTTGTGTGTGGCCCCAGACAGAAAGTTCCTGGTTCCATCATCCCAAAGGCGGTCAGGAATTGTTCCCAGCCCGGGATGATGCATTCCCTAGCAGGGCAGTGCCATCCACTCACTGCACAGCCGAGCCGTTATAGGGCGTTTGCTCCCTCATTTCATCCAGAACTGCACCCTGTGCAATATTTTCCAGGAGTGATGGCTCAACACCTCGGCTCCAGGGAATGGGCCAAAAAAGGGGAGAGAAAATGATTGATCTGGCTCTAAGGAGAGCTGGATCTGTGAATTTGGGAACGCCAATCACCGAGGGGCTCGACAGGAGCTGCAGGATTCCACATTAATGCTCTCCATCCTCCTGGGAAAAGCTGAGGAAGGTGGGCTGCTCTCCCCAGGGGGTCTCAGAGGTGTCAGGAAATCCCTCCTGATCACACACAAATTATTCAGGGGTCTGGCAGCTTCCATCACTGGGATAATGTGGGAGAAACACTGGGAAGTCCCAAGGATATCTTCATCTTGGAGCCTGGGCTGGATGTGGCATCCCCAGGTGGCTCCTGGCATCCTCAGGGGGATTTACCACTTCAATATTTCATTTCTCAGCCCCAAATGATATCAGAGATCAGAACAGCCAAGCTGGGGAGATTTCCAGGGAATTAAATAAAAAAGATGGAAGAATCCTGGCTGGTTGGATTTATCCTCAGGTTTTTTAGTTCGGGTGGGCTCCAAGCTCTGAGCAAGGAGCGAAGGGCACAAATGAGGACACAGAGTTAAAGCTGAGCCCAGGAGAGTGGGAGGAGCAGGAGAACCAAGGTCCAGCCAAGAGTCCAATCCTGAATCCCAGGGGTGATGGGCAGCTCGGACCAGCCTGGGAAGCCGTTAAGCCCAGGCTCAGGAGCATCGGACAGGCCTGTGGTGACACTCAGGTGGCACTGCAGGAGGTCATCTGTGGGGTGAGCTCCAGATCCAGGGGTTCCTCCAGGAAGGGGATCCAAGGTAGGTCAACGGGCAGGCGATCGCCAAAGTGGCCCAGAGGCAGAGACAGCCAGGACATTGCCAGCCAGGATAGGACTTGGAAGCTGGTGGCTGGTCCAACGCACGCACTGGGGGATGGGGCACGTCCGGGGCAGGCTGGGAAGTTGTTCCACAGCTCAGGAGCATCAGCAGGTCCATGTGACCACACAGGTGGCACTGCAGGAAGTCACCTGTGGGCTGGACTCCAGAAAGGTGCTCCAAATCCAGGGAAAAGCTGGGATTTGCGAGATAGACACCCTCCAGGGAGTTGGAGCACGCAGCCTCAGCTAAGCAGCTCTATGGCAGAAGCAGCTCAGCTGAGGCATCCGGACGGGCAGCTCGGCAGAGGCCACCCCGGCATAGGGCTCCTCAGTGTCCCAGGGGCTATGTGTTGACACGCGATGCGCTCCTGGATGGTATGTTTCTGCGTGGCTCAGATCCAGTCAAGGACAGCCCTGCAGCAGCTCCCTGTTCACACTAGGTGTAAAGTGGGGCATAGGAATCTCACAAATCCACTTCTGCTGGCCGGGGGCAGGGGTGGGGCTGCCAATAATAGGAAAATAAGGATTCTTTCCCCAAGTTTTGAGAATAAAATGGACAAGTGGGATCCACCTGGAGTGATTTAGCAGTGGTTTGGTCGCCTTCCTGAACACTCAATGACATCTGAGCATGCTCCCAGCCATGAAGGAGTTAAATGGGCGTTTTCCGATCCTTCGCCAAGGGTGGCTTCAGGAGAATCCAGGTCTGGGATAGTGGGCAGATGGGGGCTGTCTGAACCTGGCGGAGGAAAACCCAGAAAAGCCCATTTGGTTTCCAGACGAGTCCTGTCTCTGTAAGGAGACATGCTCATAGAGCTAAAGTGGAAGTCAGAGAGGAGGCTATAAGGTAGTGGACGAGTAAGATCAGACTCCCAGGCCTCCCTATGGGAACTGCCTGTTTGGGATGATGGGTGTCATGGAGTCCAGCACTGGTACATTAGGCTGAGTCGCGCGTATTCGAGAATGGTACGCTCATGGGGTTCAAGCAGTGATAGCGGGAGTCTTACTGTCTGCTCCAAGATCTCCTTGAAAGTTGGGGTATGGAACGAGAGGGTGTGGGCGGCTGGGAGTGGCTTGCCCAAGACAAGCCAGAAGGCCTACGTGCTGATCACCGGCTGGAGAACTGGGAAGTCTGCTGTGTCGGGGCATTGTAAATATCGCAGGACCACGGTGGCAAAAAAAGAAAAATTTTTCATATGTACAGACCGGGTGATATGAAGACATCGGATGTACATTTTGATACGCCATGGATCGTTAGTCTTTTCCAGCAGGGGTGGTGCCCTGGACTATCTTAAGCCAGAGCTTGAATGTTAGACCAGTGAGAAGGTGAACTGTCCCAACTGAGAGACAAAAGTTCCGTCGTACTAGCTGCAGGTACAATACATAACTCGTCTAGAATAGTCCAGAACTTGGTTTTACTTGCGAGCACACAAGAAGAGGAGCTACAGGCGTGGTTATCGTGCCACGTCACCAACTGTACACGTTGTGGTCATCGCGACCTAATTTTTGTGCCGTTTTTAAAAAGGATCTCTTATTTTCCTTGCTCACTAGCCGTGCGTATGATTATATCAGTCGTCTTATCATCGTGACGAGCACAAGATAAAATTGGTGGGAGAGCTAATGACCTATGTCCAATGAACTTGGCCCACTCAAGCAAAAGATCGTTTAAAAGAAGCTCTTTTTACTCAGTAGTTTTTCCTGCATTTCTAAAAAACTATTAGTGTGCCAAAGGAACAACACTATGGCAAAGAAGCTTATTTGCAGAACAGGGAAACACTAATAAGGGAGTAAAAATATATGCACATGTATGTTGATAATGGAACAAGTAGCATATGCAATCTGCTTACTATATTCGCTGCTGCCCAGACTTAAATAGTTAACACATTTGATTGAACATGTAATTTCGGTAATCTGAAAGAAGAATTCACGATGTTGGCACTTTAGAAACGAAGTGATGTGGTTAATTGACCAGTAATGAAATAGAGATAAGAACGGAGCTTCATGAAGGAGGAAATGTGTCATGTGCTTGTTCTGAGAAACACCAGGTCATGATAGTCCCAATGGTGGCCACGGTCTGCGCTACATGAAAGATGTCATCTGACAATCAGCCAGAAGTGAAGCTATGTTTTAACTAAAATGTGTTTTGCAGTAATGATGAAGGGACTTTTAAGAGATAAGGCATTTGCATTTTTGCAACAGAGAGGCTGCACTCTTTTCTCGTAGCTGGTGCATAAAGAAAACTTGCATTGGGTTGTAAGCCTACTTTGTCCAAAACTTCTGGTAACTGCAGATTCACAGTGAAGAAGGACAAGGCAATACAAGCATTTTTCACCACAGTAACCATTAAATATATCAAATTCAAGTTATATAGAGTATACTTAGGGATAGGCCTGAAAGTGCAGTAACATTTTTAGCAAGCATCGTTGGTGTGAATGAATACCCATATCTGAGAACTTTGAATCTCTGGGCTAGTGTTTTTGAATTTATGAGTTCTACTCTCACACTCACACACCAACAAAGTTCTCATCACGATCTAATCACTCTATCCTCCCTCCACTCTCCGCATCCACACTGCCATCCGTCACACTCACTGTGTTTTCAACTTAAGGTTGTTGAGCATCCTATTACTAACTGTTTTAGTGCTATATCTTTAATATGAGACCTTGAGATCTCTGATGGTCATAAAAGCTGTTTAATAGAGACAAACAATACGAGAGTTTTTTTTTCGGAGATAATTATTCATTCAGGCTTCAGGCTTGACTTGCTATGAATTTTTTTTTTCTGCTTATATTTTCCGAATTAAGCTAGATTTAATGTTTGATACAGACCTTACATATTATTTACTTGGGTTTTTTCGCAGAGTAAGATTAATTTAGATATTTAAGGAGGGCGGCTCATTAAGAATTCAGGTGAGTGACTACCAACATCAGTAATCTGCTAGGTATTCAAGAATGTATAATATTATTTTTGTCTAGCTGAAATTTTTCCTTTCGCAATTTGCTTTTGATTGGCTTTTAATTCCAATGTTATTTCGCATCTATGGATAGTGAAAACTTGAAAGATGTGAAGATTCTAAAACATATCAGTTATTTGCTAGGACATGGCAGGTGATTTCGTTCTTGGTTTCTTGTTTTAGCACTGATTTGGTGATATTCCTGTTAAATGCTTTGAACGCTACTTCAACCGACTGCTGGA
>CM019238.1:260259-280656 GCA_009741485.1 Malurus cyaneus samueli | reverse complement strand
TTGTCCCCAGTCCCTCTCCAGCTTCTCCTGGAGCCCCTTTAGGCCCTGGCAGGGGCTCTGAGCTCTCCCTGGATCCTTCTCCTCTCCAGATGAGCACCCCAGCTCTCCCAGCCTGGCTCCAGAGGGCTCCAGCCCTGCAGCACCTCCGTGGGTCCTTCTGGTCTTGCTCCAGCAGCTCCATGGAATTTTTACATTTTATCCCAGATTGGTTTGGGTTGGAAGGGACCTTAAAACTCATCCCAATCCACCCATTCCTTGGACAGGGACACCTCCCACCATCCCAGGGTGCTCCAAACCCCATCCAGCCTGGCCTTGGACACTCCCCGGGGCTGTGGATCTATCGCCCCCTCCATCTGGAGCAGCTCCATGGATCAGGGGTCCCATCCAGCACCCAGCGAGCACAGGGATGTCTGGGATCAGCAGGACGAGAGGAAGGAGAGGGTGCTTGCTGCCCCCAGCTCAGAGCAGGGAGCGATGGATGGCTCCGAAGGAGGAGCCAGGGGTGCAGGGAGGGTGGAGCTGATTCCCATCCCCTTGGGGAGCCGGGAGCCGGCACGGACCTGGCAGGAGGTGGGATGGGGGATGGGGGCCGGGGGTGATTGATTAATTAATAAAATTAATCCATTTCTTTCTTTCTTTCATATTTTCTTTCTCCTCTCCTCTCCTTCCTCTCCTCTCTCCTTCCTCTTCCTTCCTCTCCTCTCCTCTCCTCTCCTCTCCTCTCCTCTCCTCCTCCTCTCCTCTCCTTCTCCTCTCCTCTCCCTCTCTCTCTCCTCTCCCTTCTTCCTCTCCTCTTCCTCTCCTCTCCTCTCCTCTCCTCTCCTCTCCTCTTCCTCTCCTCTCCTCTCTCTCCTCTCCTCTCCTTTTTTTTCTTCTCTCTTCCTCTCCTCTCCTCTCCTCTCCTCTCCCTCTCCTTCTCCTCTCCTCCTCTCCTCTCCTCTCCTCTCCTCTCCTCCTCCTTCCTCTCCAGATCCAAACACAGGGAAAAAAAATCCGCCAATATTTCCATGGCAGAAATTGGATTTTCGAGACATCTCACACCTCTGGGACAGGGAGGTTTAATTGTTTTGTGGGATGCCTGTGCACAGGGAGCCATCCCCACACCCAGATGCATCGTTTTCGGGCTCCTGGAGTATTTCCCAGGGAAAGAGAGAAGCAGCAGGAGGGAAACCATTTGGAAGGATGAAATAAAGCTCAGCGAGTCAGGGAGCCTCCCGATCCTGACTCTGGCTGTGTTTGGGATGAGCTGCTGTTTTATGGATGGGCTGGGATGTGCTGGAGCCCTGGAGCGTGAGGACGGATTTGAGCGCAGATCCCACCACGTCCAACGGAGCAAATGATCGAATCCATCCCATCAATCTTTTATTGTCACCAGAGGAGCATTCCTGCCTGGAAAATCAGCGTCTGCTCCCGCCCTTGGAGCAGCAGGGAATACATTATCCTGCGGAATCCTGGGATGGCTCCTGCGTGGAGAGAG
This sequence comes from Malurus cyaneus samueli, assembly GCA_009741485.1. Classification (NCBI taxonomy): domain Eukaryota; kingdom Metazoa; phylum Chordata; class Aves; order Passeriformes; family Maluridae; genus Malurus; species Malurus cyaneus. The sequence continues at coordinate 279,179 of CM019238.1, read as the reverse complement.
CCAGGAACATGGGAAGGCTCTTTGCTGCCCAGCTGTGCTGACGCAGAGGGGGCTTCACCCTGGAATTTGGGATCTGCAGGAGGCCAAACCTCCCAAAAATTCATCTCCAGCCTGCAGGAAAAGCCGAGTTCATCTTGTGCTCTGGGAGCTGGGAAAAGGGGAGACAAACCTCAGTCCCAGAGTGGATGGAGAGCAGCAGAATATCCCTGATCCTGCCTGGAATTCACCGGGTTTGTCTCTGGGCAGGATGGGAAAACTCCCTGGATTTGTACTCCTTTGTTTGCTGGCACTTGGTGTGGCCCCCAGACAGAAAGTTCCTGGTTCCATCATCCCAAAGGCGGTCAGGAATTGTTCCCAGCCCCGGGATGATGCATTCCCTGAGCAGGCAGTGCCCATCCATCACTGCACCAGCCGAGCTGTTATCCGGGCGTTTGCTCCCCTCATTTCCATCCAGAACTGCACCCTGTGCAATATTTTCCAGGAGTGATGGCTCAACACCTCGGCTCCAGGGAATGGGCCCAAAAAAGGGGAGAGAAAATGATTGATCTGGCTCTAAGGAGAGCTGGATCTGTGAATTTGGGAACGCCAATCACCGGGGGCTCGACAGGAGCTGCAGGATTCCACATTAATGCTCTCCATCCTCCTGGGAAAAGCTGAGGAAGGTGGAGCTGCTCTCACCTCAGGGGGTCTCAGAGGTGTCAGGAAATCCCTCCCTGATCACACACAAATTATTCCAGGGGTCTGGCAGCTTCCATCACTGGGATAATGTGGGAGAAACACTGGGAAGTCCCAAGGATCATCTTCATCTTGGAGCCTGGGCTGGATGTGGCATCCCCAGGTGGCTCCTGGCATCCTCAGGGGGATTTACCACTTCAATATTTCATTTCTCAGCCCCAAATGATATCAGAGATCAGAACAGCCAAGCTGGGGAGATTTCCAGGGATTAAATAAAAACAAGGAATGGAAATCCTGGCTGGTTGGATTTATCCCTCAGTTTTTTTAGTTCGGGTGGGCTCCAAGCTCTGAGCAAGGAGCGAAGGGCACAAGTGAGGACACAGAGTTAAAGCTGAGCCCAGGAGAGTGGGAGGAGCAGGAGAACCAAGGTCCAGCCAAGAGTCCCAATCCTGAATCCCAGGGGTGATGGGGCAGCTCCAGGGTCAGGTTGGAAAGCCATTCTGTGGCTCAGGAGCATCGGACAGGCCTGTGGTGACACTCAGGTGGCACTGCAGGAGGTCATCTGTGGGGTGAGCTCCAGATCCAGGGGTTCCTCCAGGAAGGGGATCCAAGGTGGGTCACACGGGAGGGCAGAGACAGCCAGGACATTGTCCCAGCAGGATGGACTTGGAGCTGGTGGCCAGGTCCAACCAAGGGTCACCACGGGGGTGATGGGGCAGCTCCAGGGCCAGGCTGGGAAGTTGTTCCACAGCTCAGGAGCATCAGGCAGGTCCATGGTGACCACACAGGTGGCACTGCAGGAAGTCACCTGTGGGCTGGACTCCAGAAAGGTGCTCCAAATCCAGGGAAAAGCTGGGATTGACTGGAGATGGACACCCTCCAGAGCAGTTTGGGAGGGAGCAAAGCCCAGCCTAAGCAGCTCTCCTGGCCCCAAAGGTGCAGCTGCAGGCCCAGGAGGCCTCCAGGGCCACCAGGGCTCCTCAGTGTCCCCAGGGCTATGTGTGACACCAGCGCTCCTGGAGGTTTCTGGTGTCCAATCCAGACAAGGACAAGCCCTGCCAGCAGCTCCCTGTTCATGGGGCTGGGGCAGAATTCCCAAATCCCACCTTCCTGCTGGCCTGGGGGTCAGGGTGTGGGGCTGCCATATAGGAAAACAAGGATTCTTTCCCCAAGTTTTGAGGATAACAATGGACAAGGGGATCCCCTGGAGCGGATTTGCAGTGGTTTGGTGCCTTCCCTGAACACCTCAGCTGACATCAGAGCTGTCCCAGCCATGAAGGAGTTAAATGGGGCTTTTCCATCCTTCCCAAGGGTGGCTTCAGGAGATCCCAGGTCCTGGGGACATAGTGGGACCAGCATGGAGGGACTGCTCTGAAACCTGGGGAGGAAAACCCCAGAAAAGCCCATTTTGGGTGTTCCCAGCAGCTCCTGGCTCCTGTAGGAGCAGCCAAAGCAGGAGAGCAGGGCCTGTGGAAAGATGGCAATCCCAGCCCTCCCTCCAGGGAATTCCTGCTGGGAGCACCTGGTGTGGCTGGAGTCCACAGGGAGCTGGGCAGAGTCCGCAGGGATCCGGAGCTGGACACAGCCCTGGTTCCTCCCACAGAGCAGGGAGCTCTGTCCTGCTCCCAGCATCTCCCTCTGAAATGGGGGATGGAATGAGAGGGTTTGGGGCAGGCTGGGGGTGGCTCCCAAGCACAGCCAGAGCCTCATCCTGCTGGCTGGAATGGGAAGTCTGCCTGCTGGAATGGGAATTCTGCCCCCAGCATGTCTGTCAGGGCTGGAATTCTGCCTGCTGGACATGCAGCTCCTGTCTCCAGCTGCTGCCAGGAGCTGTTTGTCACCGGCTTGGGAAATGTGAAATGTGAGGTGACAGTGTGACATGGAGCAGTGGGAGGGAACAATTTCCCTTCCCTTCCCCTCCCTTCCCTTCCCTTCCTCCTTCCTTCCCTTCCCCTATCCACTCCTTCCCCTTCTCCTTCTTCCAACCACGGCGGCCCCCCACTCTCCTTTTCCTCCTCCATAATCACCATTCCACCCCTTCCTTCCTTCCTTCCTTCCCTTCCCTTCCTTCCCTCCCTTCCCTTCCTTCCTTCTTCCTTCCCTCCCTTCCCTTCCCTTCCCTTCCCTTGCCCTCCTTCTTCCTCCCTTCCCGGGTATTCCCAGGGTTTCCTTCTGCTCCTTCGCCTAAAGAGGGACTTGGACGGGCCCCATCCCAAATTTAACCCTTTAGGATCCCTGTCCCACGGCTGTCTGAGGGCTGACCTGGCCCCAGCCCCAGCAGACCCGGCCGTCCGTAGCTGGAGCACCACCATTGTCTGATTTTCGGGGCTGTTATTTTCCTCCAGGGCCTTGCTGTTATTGCCTAATAAGTCATTTCTGTCTCCCAGAAGATGGTATTTTTCCAAGAAAGCTGTTGAATTCACACAATCCGTGCTAGGGGCATGTCATGCTCTGAGGCAGGAGCTAATCCGTGCTGGGGCGAGTGTGTCAGAGATGCAGAAGGTGCATGAATCTTCTGGCCTGAGCCTCTGGAGCAGGGGAAGGATTCCCAAAAATCCCAAATTCAGGAAACAGCAAGCAAACAGCTCAGGGTGGTTTTATCCTGCCTGTGGTACCTCTGTCTGTGGGATCAGCTCCATTCCTATGGGATTGGGTGCAGGGGAGGAGCACTCTGCCCCTATTTACTTTCCAGGAACATCTGCATTAAACCCATGGAAGAAATGTCCCAGGAAAGGCTCTGCCTTGCTCAGGAATTGTTTAGGAAGCAAGGATGGCAAAGAAGCAGACCTTGGGATGGTTTTCCCTGGTTGTTGGTGGGATTTTTCCTTGGAAAAGATGCCTGGGGAGAGGGAGATCCATGGATCCTTCCCTTCTCCCGGATGAACAATCCCAACCCTCTTGGCCTGTCTCCATAGGAGAGCTCAGAGCCCCTGCCAGGGCCTAAAGGGGCTCCAGGAGAGCTGGAAGGACTGGGGACCAGAGGGGTGGAGGACAGGACACAGGGAATGGCTTTCCCAACTGCCAGAGGGCATGGATATGGGATAGGGAAGGAATGTTCCTTGGAGAGGCGGGCGGCCTGGCACAGGGTGCCAGAGAAGCTGTGGCGCCCCTGGATTCCCCTGGCAGTGTCCCAAGGCCAGGCTGGACACTTGGGCTGGGAGCAGCCTGGGACAATGGGAGGGTGTTGCCTCCATAGAGGACTGGTTGGCACAGCGCCAGACTATGCCATGACTTCCATGACATCCCCTCTCTCCCCGGGGACATTGTATCCCCATTTTTTCGGAACCCCAATATCCCACAGTGTCTCTGGCAGATCCTTACCCTGTGCCCAGCATCCCCAACCAGGGCAGTTCCCAACCCACAGCAGGTAAAGTTTCCAGCTGAACGTTCTGGAAGTTCCTTTTGTCCATCCCAGCCTGGCCTTGGACACATCGACAGGATCCAGGGCACCACAGCTTCTCTGGATTCCACCCTGCCGCCTCCACCCCCAGTGAACAATTTCTCTTCAATATCCACATCTACCACCTGCTCTCTGCAGTTTGAATGCCATTCCTTGTCCTGTCCCTGCCATCCCTTGTCCCCAGGTCCCCTCTCACAGCTCTCCTGGAGCCCGCTTTAGGCCCATGGAAATTATTTTCAGTGGAATGGCTTTCCCGTGTTAGATGGGTGTCCCTGAGGTTGTCCTGTTCTGAAGAGCACCTATGGGGTGGATAAAGGATTTAACAGAGGAATTTTATCTCTCCTGATATATTTTGCAATGTTCTGGCAATTCCTCGTGTCCTTCCCATGCTGTGGTTTTTCCAAAGCCCTTTTGGCAGTGACACTTTCGGCTTTTTCATCCCAAATTTCTGTACCCTGTCTCACTTTCCTGGGTGTGGGTGTGACCCCATTGCTGCCCCACAACTCCAGACACCCCAAACCCAAATCCATCCTCCCCAGGTACCCCAGCTCTGGTCCCCCACGACTGGGAGTCTGGGATTCCATCTGCTGAGATCATCCCAGTCTCTGGAAGATCAGCTTTGTCCCCACCCCAATCCTTTTTCTCTCCATCTGGGTCACTCCCCAAACAAAACCCAATGTTTTCTCTCCTGTGATCCCCTCTGTGTCTTTTCCCTCCTGCCCGAAGGATTCTCTGTGGGGCTCCTCTCTTGTTCCTGCTCCACCATCTGCTCTGTGCCTCTGCCAGGACAGTTTCCCCCAGAAAGCCAAAGCCAGTCCCAGGATCCTGGCTCCTGATCCCTCCTCATTTGGGATCCCAGCTCACACATTCCCTGTTCCAACCTTTTCCTTTAGTGCTCGCTTTGCAAAATGTTGGGATAGTCCCTCTTTTATCTTCAAAAAAAAAACAAAGCCCAATAAAATTATTTTAATTTCCCAGAAGGCTGAAATTCCATCTTTGCTTTATCTTCCAGCCCTGTGGTTTCAGGGATAATTCAGAGCTTGGCGGGGTTTTTTTGGAACTGCTCCAGCCTGCTGGTCTCAGTTTTCCTGCCAAACAGCGAGTTCTTTATCTCTTTTGCCTGGATTTTGGTTTCTTTGAATGCTGGGATGAGTTTCTACCTTGGGAGCTTCCCCCTGAGATGATTGATCGGTTCTTCTCCCATTAACATCTGGACACAGCTGGAAAAGCCAAAGGAGCAACCCCAGAGAGCACCCGGAAAATCAGAGGTACAAACAAGGATAAATGCTGATATTCCCGATAAATAATCAGGAATAAAGGCTGGAATCAGTTAAAAAGGTTAAAAGCAAACACTTTGTGATCTGCTGAGGAATATTTGGAATTCATTCACCTCTGGAAAACACAGTCAGCCTTCTCTCTCCAGCAAACCCTGGGCTTGGGGAGAAACATCCTGAACTTTTCACCTGTATTGAAAAGAGAAATCCAGAGGAAATATCCCTGGATCCTGTGCTCCTATAAAATTTGGATCTTGGTATTTTAGAGTGTCCCTTCAAGGCACCACAGGAAGGTTTTGAAGATCTGGGAACTTCTACCTGAAGGAAAAATCAGGAAGTGTCAGCAGGAATGGGAGATGAACGACACTGCCACTGCTTCCAGAGATTATCCCGATCCATTGATCCACGACTTCAGCATCGGAGGTGAAGCCATGGCAAGGATTGATCAGGAAAATGCATTTTTTGTGCAGCAAAGAGGAATTGTCAGCTATGGCTGGAGACCTCCTTCACTCCTGGTGCATCCCGTGAATCTGGCATGGGCAGGGAGGTGTGGAAGGGATGCTCCAGCTCCCCAAATCCCGATGGCTCTTCCCATGGAAGTGGGAATCTTACAGGGCAGAGCCATCATCTGCTCCATTGCTCTGGGCATCATTTTTTGGGGATAAATAAATAATGCCATGAACCAAATCCATAAATGATCCCTGGAATCCGAGGAGCTGCTGGAAAGCTGAGCTGGGTTGGTGCCTCTGGTGACATCTCCAGTGTCTCAGTGGATTAAGAGATGCACAGAGCCCTGGAAGTGTCCAAAATCTGTGTGGAGGTGGCTTTTGGGGACATGGGACAGTGTTGAGAGAATTGCTGGATCAAGGCACACACAGAGCCCTGGAAATGTCCAAAATCCATATGTAGATGACTTTTGGGGACATGGGGCAGTGTTGAGGGAATTATTGGATTGAAGGATGCACAGAGCCCTGGAAGTGTTCCAAATCCACGTGGAAGTGGCTTTTGGGGACATGGGGTGGTGCTGAGGGGACGGTTGAAATGCAGTGACCTTTTCCAGCCCCAGCAATTCCGTGATTCCATGGGGAGCAGCCCAAACACCTCAGACTCTTTTCCCTCTGCATCCCTTCCTCAGGAGTGCTCCCATGGAACAGCTCCCTGGGTGTGCCCAGGGATGTTCTGAGCACTCCCAAGGAACAGCATAGGGAAATCTGGGATGAAGCAGGGAATGTGCAGGGAGATAAAACCCTAAATCCAGCAGAGAGCAGGAATTTCTGAGCCTGGAAAACCACTGGGGGAGCCCAGGGATGTTTGAGTCCCCCTGGACCAGGACAGTCTGGGGTTTCTCAATGTTCCCTCAACTCCTGCAGGGATCAGTGCCCCAGATCCCCATCCCAGCACAGCCTCGCTCCGTGGAAAGATCTGGAAGAGGAGGGCCCGAGAGCTCTGGCTTTGGGAATGTTCTGGAAGAGAGGTGGAAGGGACACTGCTGTCAGGGACAGTCACAGCCCTCTTCCAACTGAAACCATTCCACGATTCCATGGCGAGCTCAGAAGATCCACCAGAGGAACAAAGGAGACCCCAAATCTTTTGGGAAAAGCCGGGTGAGGTGCTTGGAAAGGCTGGCAGAGGGGCAGGAATGTTTGCCTGCCCCAGGAGCTGCTGGAGGGACTCTTGGACAGGGCTGAGGTTCCAGACCCCAAAGCCCAAATGCCAAAGCCCAAATCTGCTTCTCCAGGGAGATCCTGGTCAGGCCTGTGGGGCTCCAAAGCTGGAAACCTCAAACCCCAAACTCCAAACCTAAATCTGCTCCCCCAGGGAGCTCCAGGCTGTGCCCAAATTCCAGGGTGCCACAGGGAACTTTGGGTTGTGCTGCTGTGAAATGGGAGTGAAGTCCGGGATGGAATGGGGAGGAGCAGGGAATGGGAGAGGTTGGGGCAGCTCTGGGATCCCACACTGCTTCTTCTTGGTAACTCCAATCTGTTTTACCTCAATAAATAGGTTTGGAAATCAACTGGGAAGAGCAGTTTTGAATTTCTTGGGAGTAGAGAGACCGGGACAGAGGAGAAGGCTGGGAATTGCCAACTGTGGGAAATTTAACAAAGGTTGGAAGGACCTTAAAGTCCATCCAGTTCCATTTCCCACACCTCCCACTGTCCCAGGCTCTCCCACCCCCATGTCCAGCCGCCTTGGACACTGCAGGGATCCAGGGCAGCCACAGCTTCTCTGGGCACCCTGTGCCAGGGCCTGCCACCCTCCAGGGAACAATTTCCTTCCCAAATACCATCCATCCCTGCCCTCTGGCACTGGGAAGCCATTCCCTGTGTCCTTCCCTCCATCCCTTGTCCCCAGTCCTCTCCAGCTCTCCGGAGCCCCTTTAGGCCCTGGCAGGGGCTCTGAGCTCTCCCTGGATCCTCTCCTCTCCAGGTGAGCACCCCCAGCTCTCCCAGCCTGGCTCCAGCCTGGCTCCTGCCCTGCAGCTGATCCACTGGATCCTCTGGATTGGCTCCAACCTCCAGATCCCTCTCCAGCCGTCACATTTAACCCTTGTGTGTAATTCCCAGAAAGTTCCCTGCAAGAGGAAGCTCCAAGTAAATTACTGAAACAACAAAACCCAACCCGTTTGGATTTTCCATGCTGTAAGCCGCGTTTGGCCCCAGCCCCTTGGGATGGATGGGATCAATCCAGCCACTCTTTGATCCCCGTACCTCCCAGAGGATCCCTGTGCCATGTTCCAATTTTCCAGTGGAAAATCCCGGTGCTGAAAACGTCCTGGTGAGTTTTCCCAAGGCTCCAGGGCTGCTGCAGCAACGCTTTCTCACTCTCCGAGTGAGCGTCATTGAATCACTCTGCAACTATGGTGCGGGGCTGTCCCTGCATTTCAGTGGCAGCTGGATCCCTCTGCTCCTCCTCAGCCCAATTTTCCTTGGTTTTTTTCCCTGTGGGAGATGTGGAGTTGTGTGGTATTAAGCAGGAAAATAGGTTTAACTGGCATCTGGGATCTCTGTCCCTCCTCAGTGGCTCTGTGGCTCAGCTCTTCTCTCTGCAGGAATTTTTCTGGCAAGGGAATTCCTGAGGAGCAGCCTCGGGAAACTTGGGGATGAGGCTCCAAGGTTGGCGCCCCAGTGCCACTTTTTCTGCAGGGAAATGATGGGAATGAAGAGCAGGAATGAGGGAGGAGAAGGAAACCCTGTGGGGAAACAGAGCAAAGCTTCGGCCTTGGTGTGGGGAGGCAAATCCCGGGAAAATGGGCTGTTCCTCACTGATAAAACAGCTTGGAAAAGGCATCAGAATGGCTTCATTTCCCTGCAGTTTTCAGCAGGGCGCTGCTGGGGGTTCTTTATAACCCATAATAAGTTTTCGTGATGCAGGCAAAGTCCCGCTGGATTTTCCGGGTGTTAATGAAGAGGGAATGAAACGATTCCATCCCTTCCATGCAGACAGCAAATCCCTCTTTCCTCTCTCCTTATCAGCTCCATCCATCATTCCCAGAGCTGCCTGGAGCCACACAGATCCTGCTCCTGCCGGGATTAGCCTGCAGGCACTGCCGAAAACTTGGGAATGTGTGGGAAGGGATGGAAATTTCTGCTCCCTGTCCACTTCCATGGCCCAGTCTGTGCCCGCTGGGCTCTCCTTCCGCACCTCAGAGCTTCTCCCTGCCCCATCTATGGGTCACATCCAGGCGTTTTCCACAAACACAAAATTCTTCCCTGACTTAGAGTTCCCAGAAGATCCATTGATCCTGACCTTAATCTCCCAGTAATTGGAAAAGTAATGGCAGAAGAGTTAAAAATGGGTTTATTTGCTGTTGCTGAGGCTACAGATTCCCTTTGGGAGAACATTGGGATCTGGTAAATCTTCAGATGAGTTAAACCAGAGCAGGGATCCTTTCCCCCTCTTTGGCTGCAGGAGGAATGATTTTGATCCCATTCTTTGTTTGGAAATGAAGATATAACCATTCCAGGCTGCTGGGTCCTGAACATTCCAGCGATTCCCTCTAAAACCATCCCTGCTGTGGCTGTGGCTCAGGTGGCACCGCAGGGAGGGAGAGGAATCAGGGAATCCTGGAATACTTAGGGTTTGGAGGGACCTTAAATCCCATCCAGTGCCACCCCTGCCATGGGGGCAGGGGGGAAAAACAAACCTCCCACTGTCCCAGGCTGCTCCCAGCCCCAATGTCCAGCCTGGCCTTGGACACTGCCAGGATCCAGGGGCAGCCAAAGCTTCTCTGGGCACCCTGTGCCAGGGCCTGCCCACCCTCCCAGGGAACAATTCCTTCCCAATATCCCATCATCCCTGCCCTCTGGCACTGGGAAGCCATTCCCTGTGTCCTGTCCCTCCCATCCCTTGTCCAAAGTCCCTCTCCAGCTCTCCTGGAGCCCCTTTAGGCCCTGGCAGGGGCTCTGAGCTCTCCCTGGATCCTTCTCCTCTCCAGGAAAGCACCCCCAGCTCTCCCAGCCTGGCTCCAGCGCACAGAAGAACCCAAAAAACCCCAATTCCTCGTCGTGATTCCCTCCCCTCCATCCCCTTCCCAACCCTGCTCCCTGGGCTGATCCCAGAATCCCAGGTAAAACCATCCCTGAGGAAATGTTTGAGTGGGATAAAACCCCACGAACCTCAAACTGCTCCCCCTGAGCCTGATCCCCAACTTTTCCTTTCAATGGATCGATTTTCCTACAGGCAGCAGGAATTTTCTGGAACCTGGAGAAAGGAAGGGAATTCAGTATGATCCCTAAAACAAAGATAAGCAATGAGAGGCAGGCACTTGGCTCAGTTTGGAAGCAGAGATTTTTATCCAGGGGGTCATTCTGGAGGATCAGAATTCCTTTTCCTATTCCGTGTGCCTCTGTTTCCCCTCTCCGAAACAGCTCCTGATTTTCCTGCCAATATCAAACATGTGCCTGGTCAGGAGCTGCAGGAGCTCAGGGACCTCCTGTCTCCTCTCCCAGGCTTTGTCCCAGAGGACAGGCTGCAAATCTGTGGCATGTGGAGAGATTCTGTCCCTAAATATCCAAAAACTCAGGGAACAGCTCCAGCTGGAAGATCAGAGTTCCTAAAAGGAGCAGAGGATCCAGCCTGTGGTGGTTTGGGGTTTTTTGTCCCAGATTGGGAGGGTCAGATCTGCTCCTGAAATTCTTTCAGATTGGGAAGAAATTCAAAATTTTCCGTTTCCTGCATGAAAAATCCACCAAGTCCAAATCCTACACAGCAAAGGGAGGCAAGCACTTCTTTCCCATGGAATATCCCAGTTCCTCTGTGGAATCCAGTGAAAGGAGCTCTGAGCTACTGGGACATTTCAGCCTGGAATCCACGGATGATCTCAGAGGAGGCCACGCTTGGAAAGCAAAACCCCTCCAGGGATTTGGTTGGAAGGAGGTTTCTTTCCCCCCACAAATCTCAAGGGAAATAAAATCCTTCTTGTTTCCTTGGCTGGACAATTCCTGCTCATTTTGATTCGGGCCAGGTTTAAATTATTCCGTCCCAAGCAGCCGATGGCATTTGCTTCGTGTCATGCAATGTTCCAGGTAATTAATTGGTGTTTAATTAATTAAGGGATAATGGCATTCAATTAAGAGAACACTGTCACGGGGTGATTAACAGCTTCCTGCTGCTCCGGAAAAGCCGAGGTGTTTGTGGAAAATCAATCTGGGGGGAGGCTGAGGGGTTTATTCTCTTGGCACTGAGCTGTGTCCTGATGATGTCCGGCTCTCCTGCCCCTTCCCAAGGCCAAATTCATGGCAGGAAGCTCTGCATGGACCACTCAGGAGCTGCTCCCACCCCTCCAGCAGGTGGGGAACATGAGGGGAAAACTCTGGGAGAGAGGAAGAGTGCCTCTGATGTTTCCAGAATCGACAGCAGGAATTTCTGCTTCCCAATCCCGTGCCCAGAGCTCTGCTTGGGGAGACCTGAGCTCTCTAAACCCGAAATTCCTCTCCCTGATGTCCAGGAACCAGGTCTGGGAGCAATGGGCCTCTGTGGCCTCTGGGATTTGGGGGAGAGTGCTGGAAAAAGGGGAATTTCCTGGGACATGGAGAGGGATGACAATAAATTCCCTGAACCAAAGGGAGCTGGGCTCTGTTTGGAGCAAAGCAGGACAAATATTGAAGGATCAACGGGAATGAGGCACTTCCCAGCGTTCCTGAATATGGAATGTGATGGATGTGATGGATATAAACATGCCAGGAGCCCTGGATGTGATGGATAGAAACATTCCATAAACATTCCATGTGATGGTACCTCCAGTAGCACCTGGAGGGGCTGAGTGGGCACAGGGCCCTGAGAAGGGCGGCTCAGGAGGGGATTCTGCTTCTCCTGGAGAGCAAAGGATCATCCAGGATCATTCCAAACAATTCCACAGCTCCTCTCTGAGTGCCAGCTGTGTTGGCTGCTGCCCAGTTAAGGAGCCCCTCACAGAATTTTAATTTTCAGTGAATTTCTGAGTGTGGCAAAATGCCCCTGAGTTCAGCCTTTGTCAGCAGAGCAGTGACCATCAGGCACCGTGGGTGCCATCCAGGAAGGAATCAGAAGGAATTTCGGGGGATTCTGCCACAAACAGAAATCCAGAAATCTCCCTTCCCCAAATCCTGCCCGCCCCTGTGGAACTGCCCCTTCTCACAGATGGAGGCTCATCTGAGCAGGGAGAATGTGGGCCGTGCCCTGGGCTGGGAGAATTTGTGACCCCCAAATCATGAGGGGAGCAGGGAGAGCCCTGGGCTGGCAGAATTTGTGATCCCAAATCCTGAGGGGAGCCGTGAGAGCTCTGGGCTGGCAGAATTTGTGATTCCAGATCCCGAGGGGAGCAGGGAGAGCTCTGGGCTGGCAGAATTTGTGATCCCAGATCCCAAGGTGTCATGGTTTTGCTTGGTCCAATTTTTGGTGGTGGGGGATGGGAATCAAGAAACCACAAAGATGGCTGCTGTGAGAAGTTCTAGGGGTGTCTCCTTCTTCTTCTTCTCCAGCAAAGAGAGTCCTGCCCCCCTCCTGTGTTTCAGAGCCAACCCATCATTGGTTCTGAGGTTGATGGACAGGCTGACCATCAGGCCTGGGCCAATTACACAGGATAGTTACACCTCTGTGATGACGTTATTTGTAGTATTTAAAAAAGAATTCAAACAAGATAGTTGCGGCCGCCATGTTTAGGTTAATCTGATAGCATGTAGTTTTAGTATCTTGCACTGGAAGAAACAGAGCAGGAGGGTGAGGAGATGTAAGAAGAAAAAATGGAGACATCAAAGATCACAGACAGTAAGAAGAAGTGTGCCCTTGCTGTGGTTCTCGGACAAGTGGAGGAGATAAGTTGTTCTTGAAAAGGACTTTTTCCATCATATTGAGAGAGAGACCTGTATAGAGAAGTAAAGCGACCTTGCTGTGAGAGGAAAAAACCCTGGCCTTTTGAGGACTGGACTGTTTTGATTATGAAGCCAAGAAATAGAGAAGAGGTTTGCTCCCCCCACGAAGTTTTGATGTAGAAGAAGCTGTATTTGGTGTTCTGCAGGAGGTTTGTGTGATAATCGGACTCACGTCGCTGAAAAAAAACAACATGGGCTTGAAGGACATTCTTTTCTTTTCTCCTGTGAGGTAAAGAATTCCTTTCTGCTATTAGCAGTTTTGCACTGACTGTTTCTCAGAAAAGGACACATCCCACAGCTGGAGCTGTAAGAATGTGTATCCTACAAACGCTTGGACAACAGCTGAGTTTTTGATCTGTGTTAGACTTTCATTCTCCCGCCCCCTGTGTGTGAGGGACAACATGGGAGGGGTGGAGATGGGGGGACTTGGAAGAAGAGATGGGTCCCTGGGAAAGTGTAACAGGTGTCTTAAAATGTCCATTTTATTTTTCTTCTCTTTGTAAATATCCCTATCTTTGTTTTTCACCCAGTGCCAGTCTTAGTAGTGTGTAGTAATAAATCTATCTTGCAACTTAAGATTATGCAGCCTGTCTGACTCTTTGTGGAGTACATAGGTAACTTTCTTCCAATTATGTTTAATCTCAAAGCCATAAATTTTCCGTTAATTGGGTTTTCCTCTCCTCCCTTCTCCCTCTCTCCGGTGGGGGGAAGGAGGGAACGTTCGTGGGCACAGTTCAAACCACGACACCAAGGGGAGCAGCGGAGAGCCTGGGCTGGCAGAATTTGTGATTCCAGATCCCGAGGGGAGCAGGGAGAGCTCTGGGCTGGCAGAATTTGTGATTCCAGATCCCGAGGGGAGCAGGGAGAGCTCTGGGCTGCCAGAATTTGTGATCCCAAATCCTGAGGGGATCAGGGCTGCCGGCAGTGCCAGATCCACTCCAGGAATATTTGCCAGCCCCTGTTGGCACCAGCAGTGCCTCTGCAGCTCCTGACCTGCTGCAGTGAGCCGTGGATGGATTCCAGAGCCAAGAGCTGCGGGTTCAGCCCGTCCCTCGCTCCCATCAGCTCCGTGGCTGTCGGTCCCCGGGAACTGGGGATCCTGTGAAGGGAGTGCTGTGGGTTTGGAGCCTTTTGTTGGCTGCCATCTCACACTGCTTGGGTGTCCCATGTGCCTGTAAACACAGCTCCAAACACGGCTGTAAACACTGCCCTAAACACTGCCCCAAACACTGCCCTAAATGATGCCCCAAACACTGCCCCAAACACTGCCCCAAACAATACCTTAAACACCGCCCCAAACACTAACACTATTTAGGCTGCCTTAAATATTGTCCTGAACATTTCCCTGAACGTTTTCCCGACCTGGCTCCATATAAAAGGAATAAAAATGTGGATCCGGTCAGCCCTTCTGCAGCCCCAAGGGCCAAGCAATTGAGAAAGCTCAATCTCCCAGCCACTTGTGGAACTTTTGAAGAGCCAAATTCCACCGTCTGCCCCCAAGAGACGAGGAGACCAGAGCTCATTTTGGACACCAACCTGATTTTATTGTTTGAAACGCCAGGAAAGCTCAGTCTCAGAAATGTGAGAATTTCTCCTGGTGCTGAACACTCCTCCTGCATTTCACTCCTTGTCCCGCCTGCTCCGGCTGTGCCCGTGTCCCCTCGATGGCCGTGCTGGGAACGGGCTCACCACCCTTTCCACGTCTGGATGGGCTCAGTGAGCCATCTCTAGGCTCCAGTGCCACCAGTGCCACCAGTGCCACCAGTGGAGCGGCAGCTGAGACACCCAAGAGCCTGGAGAACATCGTGCCCCGGGCTGGGAGCCGCGCTGTCCCCTCACAGCTGGTACTTCCTCAGCAGCTCGCTCTGCCACTGCCGCTTTTTGTTGGGAAAGGCGACCGGGATCTTGATCCTGCGGAACTCCTCGATGCACTTGCCCAGCTCAGACTGCAGCTCCCGGTGCTCGGCGCTGGTGGCCGTGCCGGTGGCCGGGTTGGTGGCCGGGTTGGTGGCCGGGTTGGTGGCCGTGCGGTGGCCGGAGCGGCCTCGACGCCGTTCTCCTTGAGGGCCGCGTGGTCGCTGCTTCGCCGCTGCCCCGCCTGCTTCACCTCCTCCACCCTCTTCAGGGATTTGGAGAAGTCCAGGGTGTTGGGGCGGGCTGGGAGCTCCTGCGGCGCCTCCGGCCAGGGCAGGGAACCGCTGGGGCTGGGATCCTCCGCCTCAGGCTGAGCGTCCGGGCCCGGGACGGGATCGGCCCCGGGCGGGATCGGGACGGGCTCGTCGGGGCCAACAGAGTCCCCACCGCCCGAATCTGCCGGGTCCTGCCTCATCCCGGGGCTTCCCTTGGGCTCCGCAGCGTCCTCGGGGGCTGGGGAAGGAAAACGGAGAGGAGGTGAGGAGTGGGAGATGGGGGGATGAGGGAGAGGAGGGGGATAGAGAGGAGGGAAGGAGGGAGAAGAGGGAAAGGAGGGAGAAGAGGGAAAGGAGGGAGATGAGGAAGATGGGACAGATGAGGGAGATGAAGAAGTCGAGGGAGATGAGGGAGATAAAGGAAGTGAGGGAGATAAAGGTGCTGTGGGAGATGAGGGAGATAAAGGAAGTGAGGGAGATAAAGGTGCTGAGGCAGACGAGGGTGATGAGGGGGGTGAAGGTGCTGAGGGAGCTGACCCCTGTGCCCAGCACCGATGGGGCGCTTGGAGGGGGCTGCTCCCAGCCCAGCAGACTTCCAACCCTTCCTTGCCCATCCCGATGCACCCAGGCCATTCCATGCCCTCCAAGGCTGTCACACCTGCACTGAACCCCGCCCTGCCCTAGGAGGGAGCACCCAGGGGACACTGAGGCAGCTGGAGACGGGCCCAGGAGGTGCCGTGGGTGTGGGACAAACTCGGGAGGGCAGAGATGCCCTCAGTGGGATTCTGGTCTGGGGGAGATCCTGCTCCACAGCCAGAGGCAACAATCCCCAGGTGGGGCTGTTAGAGCAGAGATGTGTCTGGAAGTTGTGTTTTTGCCTTGTTTTGCCCTGGAGTTCTTGATTTTGGGAATGCCTTTGACAGGAACATGGCCCTTCCTGCCCTTTGAAAGCTTTGGGACGGGGGAGGTTCCTGGCGCTGTTTTCCTGGGCAGGGCTGTTTTCCTGGTGGGATCAAACACAGTGAGGTTCCTCACACTGAGTGCTCCCAGCCCAGCAGTGCCTTCCCAGGCTCCCCCTTATCCAAAGCACTGAAAAAACACTTTAGTTCCACTCTGGTGGGAAACCTCAGGAGCTCTGGGGTGCTCAATGTGAAAAGGACCTGGAGCTGCGGGAGAGAATCCAGATGAACCCACGGAGCTGCTGCAGGGCTGGAGCCCCTCTGGAGCCAGGCTGGGAGAGCTTGGGGTTGCTTTCTGGAGAGGAGAAGGATCCAGGGAGAGCTCAGAGCCCGTGCCAGGGCCTAAAGGGGCTCCAGGAGAGCTGGAGAGGGACTGGGGACAAGGGACGGAGGGACAGGACACAGGGAATGGCTTCCCAGTGCCAGAGGGCAGGGATGGATGGGATCTTGGGAAGGAATTGTTCCCTGGGAGGGTGGGCAGGCCCTGGCACAGGGTGCCCAGAGAAGCTGTGGCTGCCCCTGGATCCCTGGCAGTGCCCAAGGCTGGGCTGGACATTGGGTAGGTGATAGGGTGGGACTGGGTGATTTTCCAGGTCCTTCCAACCCAAAGCATTCCAGGATTCCATGGCTCCGTTTATCCTGTGCAGTACCCCTGGCTGCCTCCCAGCCTCCCCACCTCTGGAATTCAGGAATTTCCCTGCACTTCCATTAAAACCCCTCAGCTGCCAGAACAGAAAGTGGGCACTGTAAATACTACTTTGGGGGATTCCAGGAAGGGATGTGGGGTTCTCAGGTCATGGATTGTCCTCCCCCTTTTCCCACCTCCCACTGCAGTTTTCCATGCAGGAATTCAGAAACGGAGACCACGAGGAGCCAGTATCTGTCAGGGCTCTGGCATCGCCCAGTCCTGCACCTGCCCCAGGTGAGCGGCCACGGGCGCTGCAACATCTGCCCTGCCAGATGTGCTCCGCTTGCTGCCATTGATGCAGGAAAAGGAAATTCCTGAACAAAAGGATGGATCTGCTGTAGGGAAATCAGTGGAGTCTGGGAATGGCTGTGCTGGTGAGAGCCCCCTTCTCCTCCTGGCTGAGTTTTCCCTCTCCCTTTTCTCACCCTGGTTGTTTTCCTGCTTTCCTGATCCCTTCAAACCCTTTCCAGCCAGCTGGGGTTGGATTCAGGCTGGCCTCATCCCATAAGAAGCCTCTGCCCCATTTCTCAAACCCAAAGAGCTTTGAATACAAAGCAAATGTTTTCCCCTAAATTCCTGACCTGCTGGGATTTATTCTGGAAACACATCTGGTAGCAGAGATACAAGACAAGGAATAAACCTTTCCTATCTTAAATCTCACACCCTACACTTCTCCCCTTGCCTGGAAGCAGAAAATGTCAAGGGGGATTTTCTTTTTCCTTGAAAACTTTTCTAAGGATAGAGTAGGATCTTTTTTTTTTTTCCCTTTTCCTTCCTCTCCTTCTTTTTCCATTTTGACATTTGCTGAAGAGCTCCAGCTCTGCAGCTGTCGGAGGTGGGGAGCAGGAATGTCATCCATCAGCGAGCAGAGCCCTTCAAGGCTGGATTTTCTTTGGCAAATCTCTCCAGGAAGTTACGGGGATGAATACTTGCCCAAATTCCCTGAGTGATGGGATGAAGCCTCCAGGTTGCTTTAATCACCTTATCTGTGAACCTGGGAGCTGCATTTGGGGACGTGGAGCTGGGACTAGGGGATAAAGAGCCCAAATTCCCAGGAGGAGCCAGCTTAGCTGGGGAATGAATTAAAATCCTTCAGTTCCTCTCCAGCATCTCAGCTCCCAGAGCACCCTGGGACTGCAGCTGGTTCAGGGTAACATTTATTTTCCAAAGTTTTCATTTTTACATGCCATTATTGCCTGTTCAGGTCACTGGGGTGGGAGCAGAGCCAGGATTGCTGGGAATGGGTCCATAATATTCCCCATATCCCACTGTCCTGGTGTCCTTTGGGTGGCCTGCCAAGGCTGCAAACCCACAGCCTCAAGATCCTGAAATCTCCCTGCTCTGAATCACAGAATCCTGGCATGGCATGGCATGGCATGGGATGGGTTGGGAGGGACCTCAAAGCTGATCCAAAAACTGGAAGGAAAAGAGCCACTGGAATAAATTGCCATGGGAGTGAAACAGGATTAGAGGATCAGAGCTCTGCTCCTCCCCAGGGAGGGGCTTCTCCTCCAAAGTCCAGCTCTTTGTTTGGTCACTTGGGCTTGGCTGGGAGAGTCCTTTGGTGACAAAAAAAAAATAAAATGAGAGGATCACAGAATAATGGAATCATGGAACTGAATAATGAGGAACTGAATCATGGAATACTGGAATGGGTTGGGTTGGAGGGGACCTTAAAGCTCACCCAGTGCCACCCCTGCCATCGCAAGGACACCTTCCCCTGTCCCAGGCTGCTCCAAACCCCAATGTCCAGCCTGGCCTTGGACACTGCCAGGGATCCAGGGGCAGCCACAGCTTCTCTGGGAATTCCATCCCAGCCCACAGGGATCAGAAAAAAAGATCAGAAAATCTATGGGGAAAAGGATCAGAAAATATATGGGGAAAAGGATGGGGAAATCTATGAGGAAAAAGGATCAGGAAATCTGTATAAAAAAGGATCAGGAAATATATGGGGAAAAGGATCAGAAAATTTATGGGAAAAAAGGATCAGGAAATCTGTAGAAAACAGGATCAGGAAATATATGGGAAAAAGAATCAGAAAATTTATGGGAAAAAAAGGGATCAGGAAATCTGTAGAAAACAGGATCAGGAAATATGTGGGAAAAAAAAAAGGTCAGAAAAGCAGCCAGGCTGATCCCCTTTCCCAGTCCAGCAACTGTGAGGGGCACTCAGGATTGTGGGGTATCCTGGGATCATCTGAGGGGTGACACTCCCCTAACGCCCGACAAGGGGTTGGCCCTGAAAGGTTTGAAATGTGAGGGAAGATAAACCTGAGGAAAAATCAGGGTATTTGTCCAAAGCAACAGAAAAGAGGGGGCCACAGAGCTGCTGCAGGGCTGGAGCCCCTCTGGGCCAGGCTGGGAGAGCTGGGGTGCTCACCTGAGAGGAGAAGGATCCAGGGAGAGCTCAGAGCCCCTGCCAGGGCCTAAAGGGCTCCAGGAGAAGA
>CM019238.1:227250-253845 GCA_009741485.1 Malurus cyaneus samueli | reverse complement strand
GCCAGAAATTCCCAGTCCCAAATACCTTCTCCCACCATGGAATAGCCACTGGTGGACAGCTCTGGCTGGGATCAACTTCATCCCCTTAAACTTCCTCCTCCACCTGGCTGTGGATTCTGTGAATTCTGACATGGAGGCAGATTTCCTTGGAAAACCTACACAAATCCCCCATGGGCCTGGCTCCTCTCCAGCCCTTCCCTGTTTGGGAACTCGTGTGTCCATGCAGGTGAACTCTGGGCTGGGTTTCTTGGCTGGGATTTTGGCCGGGAGAACGGAGTGTTCCGGCACTGGATGGGGACAGAACAAATCCCAGCTGAGCTCGGCGCTTTCCAGCCTGAACAGGGATATTTTTTCCAAGGCTGAGTTTGGGAACAGCCAGAGAAGGCTGAGGTAACAACAGGCCCCGAGTGAGCAAGCCAGAACAAAGGGGAGTTAATTGGGATGGATAATTAATGAACATTCCCAAAAATGAATCATTAAAGCTCATTTATTCCTGATGCAAAGTCCCTCAGCTGCTGGAGATGGCCTGAAGTCCCTGATCAGCTTGGAATGAGCACAATTCCTCTGCTGGTGCCTGCAGAGCATTTGGAGCAAGCTGGGCACTGCTGGGATTGTGGCTGGAGAGGCTCAGAAGACTGAGGGGTTAGAGGCTACGAGAGGGTAGAATGGCCTGGAGAGGGTTAGGAAGGGCTAGAGAGGGTCAGGAATGGCCTGGAAAGGTAGGAAGGCGAGAGGGTAATGGCCTGGAAGGGTTGGAAGGCGGAGAGGGTCAGGAATGGCAGGGTCGGAGGCTGGAGAGGGTAGGAAGGGCTGGAGAGGGTCAGGAGTGGCCTGGAAAGGGTCAGGAGTGGCTGAAATCACCCCGAGCTCTCCAAGGAAAGAGACCATCCCGTCTTCCCAAAGCTCTGCTCTGCAGGGATCCCTCAGTGGGATCTGCTCTTGGCCTGGAGCTCCACAGCCCAGCCTGTCCCAGGCAGAGCCAGGTGCACTGGGAACGCAGCCAGAGGGAGGGTTTAGATGGGATATTGGGAAGGAATTGTTGCCTGAGAGGGTGGAGGGCTTTCCCATCGATTTTCTATCCTTTTCCCCACAGATTTCCCTCGGTGCTGCTGTTGCTGCAGAGCCGCAATTAAAGCGCGGCGGCGCTCCCGAGATCCGCTGGGCTCCTGCTGGGGGCAATTATCGGCTCCAGCCGGGGGTTTTGAGGGAAGCACATGCTGTCCCGACCCCCGTGGCTTTGGGATGGCGGTTTGTTATTCCAGAGCTGTGACAGGGAGTCGGATTTGCTGCTCTCTGTCTCATCCCAAGGATGGTGTGAGGTCCCAGCATGGACAGGAGGGAGAAGCTCATCCCGGGGCAATCCCAAATCAGGGATCTGCAGCTCTCACACTCCCTTGGGCCCCAGGATTGTTTTTCCTTTCCATTTGTTGCAGAGACTGAAATTTCCCAAAATAACCAAGGAGGGGTTTTTTTATGAGGGCCTTGAGGGAATGGTTTCCCAGTGCCAGAGGGCAGGGATGGATGAGATATTGGGAAGGAATTGTTCCCTGGGAGGGTGGGCAGGCCCTGGCACAGGGTGCCCAGAGAAGCTGTGGCTGCCCCTGGATCCCTGGCAGTGTCCAAGGCCAGGCTGGACATTGGGGCTGGGAGCAGCCTGGGACAGTGGGAGGTGTCCCTGCTATAGCAGGGGGTGGCATGGGATGGGCTTTAAGGCCCTTTCCTACCCAAACCATTCCATGTTTCTCTTCCATTTCTGCTTTATTCCAGCTCTTTTCCTTCCAATTTTTTAAGTGAAAAAGGCAGGACCAGCACATGGCTTAGGATGCACCAGGAATGTCTCAGCTCCTTTACAAGATTCTTAAAATTCCTTCCAGCCTCTTCAACTTCGGTGATGTGGGCCAAAAAAAGATGGATAAAAGTTCCCAAATGAGCTGGAAGAGCATGTTTGGTTTGGGAAGTGTGGGAAGGGGGTGTCTGGGTGTACCCAGAACATTCCCAGGATGTGTCCAGAACACCCCCAGGATGCCCAGGGTATATCCAGAACATCTCCAGGGTGTATCCAAAACATTCTCAGGATGCCCAGCATGTATCCAGAACATTCCCAGGATGTACAGGATGAGTCCAGAACCTCTCCAGGGTGCCCAGGGTGCATATAGAACAACCCCAGGGTGTATGCAGAACATTCTCAGGATCCATGGGATGTATCCAGAACATCTCCAGGATGCACAGGATGAATCCAAAACATCCCCAGGATGCACAGGGTTGTCCAGGACATCCAGAGGATGCCCAGGGTATATCCAGAACATTTCCAGGATGCACAGGACGAATCCAGAACATCCCATGGATGCACAGGATGAATCCAGAACATCACCAGATGCACAGGGTGTATCCACAACATTCCATGGATGCACAGGATGCATCCAGAATCTCACCAGGATGCACAGGGTGTATCTGGAACTTCATCAGGATGCACAGGATGAATCCAGAACCTCATCAGGATGCCAAGAGTCCATCCAGAACATCCTCAGGATGCACAGGATGAATCCAGATCCTCACCGGGATATCCAGAACATCCCCAAGGTGTATCCAGAACATCCCCAGGATGCGCAGGATGAATCCGGAACCTCACTGGGATATCCAGAACATCCCCAGGGTGCGTCCAGAACATCCCAATGCCCGACCCAAACCAGCTGCTCCTGTGCCATCTCCTGGATCCCGTCACTCTCAGCACTTGGCTCCACTTGAATTGTTCTGTTTGATGGGATTAACCCAGATGGGAACAGCCCTGGGAGCTTCCCATGCCACTGGGCCAAAGAGCTCTGGTACTGGGGCCTG
This sequence comes from Malurus cyaneus samueli, assembly GCA_009741485.1. Classification (NCBI taxonomy): domain Eukaryota; kingdom Metazoa; phylum Chordata; class Aves; order Passeriformes; family Maluridae; genus Malurus; species Malurus cyaneus. Next base: position 251,010 of record CM019238.1, on the reverse strand, counting down.
CCACTCAGCCCTGGCAATTCCAGTCATCCCTTCTGGATCCACAGGGAATCCTGGATCCCTTGGCAGGAGGCACCAAACTCAGGTGCCGAGAGCAGCTGGAGCTTCAAACCCATGACATGGATGGCAGAAAACCCAGCCCCACCCTCCCCAGCTGCTCTTCTTTCAAGAAACTGAGGTGAAAATCAAAACAGCAAAAGGAACCTCTTGAGAGGCCTGGGAGGCAGGCTTTCCTCCATCACACAGGGGCTGCCAGAAGGAGGCAGGTGAGATCAGGGGTTTCAGGGGTTTTTCTGAGGGCTGAGGGTCCTTGGAGGGAAGGTTCAGCTGCCCAGGGTGAAGGAAAGCTGGACACTGGTACCTGTTGGTGTTGGTTCCATTTGCTCCATGATTTGTCCGGTCCCTGGAGCGTCCCTTGCTAGGCAGGAGCTCTGTTCCCCAGCTGCTCCTGGGTTCTCTGTGAGAAAAACATCAGGAATTGCAAAAATGATGGAGATGTCTCACAAACATCACCTGGGAGTGTGGAGGCCACGACTCCACCTTTTATAGGAAACAGGGAATGCTTTGGGTTGGGATGGACCTTAAAACTCATCCAGTGCCACCCCTGCCATGGGCAGGGACACCTCCCATTGTCCCAGGCTGCTCCCAGCCCCAATGTCCAGCCTGGCCTTGGACACTGGCAGCTTCTCTGGGCACCCTGTGCCAGGGCCTGCCCACCCTCCCAGGGAACAATTCCTTCCCAATATCCCATCCATCCCTGCCCTCTGGCACTGGGAAGCCATTCCCTGTGTCCTGTCCCTCCATCCCTTGTCCCCAGTCCCTCTCCAGCTCTCCTGGAGCCCCTGTAGGCCCTGCAATGGACATATGCTGGTTTTATGAGGATGTTCAGCTTTGCAGATCATGGTCCATGTGAGGAGAGTGTGATTGCAGGAAATGCCCTGGAGATCCTTCATCCGAATTAAGTCCGTGTTTGCTGAGTGCTGTGGATATCCAGAGGCTGCGGGAATGGCTGGAATGTGGAAGCGCCTCCAGCCTGGAAACCGCGGCTGCATTGCCTCATCCCTGGCAGTGTCCAAGGCCAGGCTGGACAATGGGACAGTGGGGCTTGGAGCACCCTGGGACGGTGGAAGGTGTCCCTGCCATGGCAGGGAGCAGATTAGCTGACCTTTAAAACCCCAAACCATTCCAGGATTCTGTTCCACGGCTCCTGTGCACGGGAGGAGTGCAGCCCGGCGGGATCGGGCGTGGGTTGCTGTGCAATTCCGACCTTTTCAGCCTTTAAATCCGCGTGTCTGTCAGCGCTGACAGATGGAGATCTGACTCCAGCCACCTTTTGTTATCCAGGACTTCAATCCTTGGAGCTGCAACAAACCCGTCCGAGGTTTCCGTGCCTTTAATTCCCGGCCAGCTCCCGCCGGGATCTAAACCAGCGCTGCCACTGCACCCCCTGAGCGAGCCGATATCCATCAGCAGCTAATTGCCGCTCCCAGGTCATCCCGCGGAGCCTTTCATCTCCAATTCCTCCTGATTTCCTGCTCTGCCTGGAGCTGGCAGGGCCCTCGAGCGAGGGCTGAGGGTGGGGAGCACTGTTTGGAGCTGGAATTTTGGCTGCCTTCATCACCGTTTATTCCTGCAATTCAATCCACCCCTGTGCAGCTGTCCTTGTTTCCCAAACATTCCCTTTTTGGTGTTTTGGGAGCTCTGCTGTCAGTTTTAGGCTGTTTCCTGTGGATCTGTGCAGTCCAAGTATTTTTTTTTTCCCTGATTTTTATCCATATATATAAAAAATATCCATTTAGCAGAGGATATTCCCTGCCACTGATTAACTGAACATCTGCTCTAATCTGCTCCAGTTCTGGCATTCCCAAGAAAAAGGGGAAGACAGCAATTAATCCCCCCTCCAAAGATCTCCCAAATGCCCCTTCCACAAAGATCTCCCAAACCCCCTCTCCCAAATTTCCTCTCCAAAGGTTTCCCAAATTCCCGCCCCCTCCCAAGGTCTCCCAACCCTTGCTGCCTTCTCTCCCAGTTTTGTTTTTCCCAGAGCTGGGATGGCTCAGCTGCATCCTTTCCAAGGACAATAAGGATGGAATCAGCCGGGGGAGCGGTGGGATGCCTCGGGAAGTGCTGAGGGGCAGTGAGGAGCAGTGATGGGCAGCAGCTGTCCCACAGCAAGGCTTTGCGTGACCACTCGACTCCCTGACACTCCTCCAGAGCGGCCACTCTGGCTTTGTGGCCAGGACGGGAATTATGACGGATTCGGACGGCGATTCAGAGGTCAAATTCCAGTGCTGGCACCAAGCCCTCGGATGACGGGAGCTGCTGGAAGCAGAGCCAAACAAGCTGTCCTGCTTTACATCAGTGAAACATCTGGCTGGGGTGCAGGGGTCGGGAGCACGTGGAGCAAAAGCAGCTTCCCCTTCTTGCCAAGCCGATCCCTTCGGATAACCCTTTATTCCCCAAAAAGTTATTCCAGCCCTGGCACAGCCACCCAGGGCAGGGGTGGAGTCCCCATTCCTGGAGGAATTTGAAAGCCACGTGGATGTGGCACTTGGGGACATGAGTGGCCTTGGTAGTGCTGGGGAAATGGTCGGATTTGATGGCTTTAGGGGACTTTTCCGACTTGAATAATTCCATGATTCTGAGATCTGATTGCAGGAATTAAAGATCTACAGTGTGGATGGCAAAGCTTTGCCAGGAATTCCTGCTCCTCCAGGTGAGCCTGAGCTGCATTCCAGGCCTGGAATCCCCAGGGCTCAGCTGTGAACAGCCATCCCTAGGCTGGTCCTTCAAGCTGGAAGATTTTTCCAAGGGCATGGACCAGCCTTGGGAATATCCTGGAGCCAGCCCCAAATGAGTGATGGGATCAGGTATTCCTTTTGAATATCCCGGAGCCAGACCCAAATGGATGTTGCAGTGTGAATGATGGGATCAGTTGTTACTTGGGAATGTCCCGGAGCCAGCCCTGAGTGGATGATGGGATCAGTTATTCCTTGGGAATGTCCCGGAGCCAGCCCTGAGTGGATGATGGGATCAGTTATTCCTTGGGATATTCCTTGGAGCCAGCCCTGAGTGGATGTCAGAGTGTAAACAATGGGATCAGTTATTCCTTGGGAATGTCCTGGATCCAGCCCCAAATGGATGCTGCTGTGTGAATGATGGGATCAGTTATTCCTTGGGAATGTCCCAAGTGAATGATGGGATCAGTTATTCCCATCGCTGCTGGGTCTCTTTCCCATCTGGAATAATTCCTAATCTCGCTCCATCCACCCCAGGGGTGCTTCAGGATATATTTGGAGGAGGGATCCACTGGTTCCTGGAGCATCCATTTCTCTGAGGACAAATTTATCCCCAAGCACAGGAGCTCACCCCTGGACACAGCCCTGGGGTGGGATGGCAGTGTCCTGCTGGCATCCACAGCTTTGGAAGGATGAAAGAAGGAATAGTTGGGAAAATGGAAACAGAAGGAAGCACAGAAGTTGTTTGGAGTTCATATTTTGGGGGAAAAAGGGGATTGGAGGCTCTCCTGAGTGCAACAGCAGGAAGGCACACAAAGTTTGATGTCCAGGGATTTCTGCCTTGCTGGGTCCCTTGGAATAAGCAAATGAAAGACAGATGAGTCCAGTAAATCCTAGGATTTGCATCCTCATGGCTCTGCCAGGGAATTCCAACAAACAGGAGTTTTTCCTTTCTCCACAGAACCAGGCGAGATTGTGTTGCAGTTTCTCAGGAGGAGGTCAAGGATCTCGTGCAAGTAGGGGATCGGTGATCCCTTGCCATCCTGATTTTGGGAAGAGCTGGATTCTCCAGCCCCAGGGAGGTGGATTGGTGTTTTTTCCTGCTCTCTGACCTGGCAGAGATTGTTCAGAGCAAATCCATGGGGGAAATTTGTTGAGGGTGTGAGAACCTGTAGGGCCCCAGTGTTAATTTTGGGTTTATTTAAACAACAGCAGAGTTTGGGGATGGCAGGAAAACTTTGGCTGGGATGGAAATCCATGGGAAATCCATGGGTCTCCCTTCCCAACAGCTGGATCAGGAGATTCCCTGGATGAAGCACCCGAACCATGGGAGCTGAACGAGGATGCACAGCAGGGTTTGGAGAGCCATCAAACCATGGAATCATGGAATGATTTGGGTTGGTTGGCTTTTTAAAGCCCACCCATTTCCAACTGGAACACCTTCCACTGGATTCATCCCATAAAACCTGCAGGCCCACCTTCCCAGCCGATGGGCAGAGTCAGGATTAGCAGTGCAGACCCAACCCCAGCTCCTCCCTGTGCCATCTGCCTCTTCCAGCCTCTTCTCCAGGCTGAGCTGAGCACAAGCCAGCGTGCCTTGGACTCCAAGGCTGAGCTCATCCTGGCATTGCAATAACGGGAATCAGGAGCACGTGAGGCCATTTGGGGTGGAGGGATGGATGCAGCAGGGAGAGAGCGGGACTGGGGCAGGGAGCTGGCAGGAAAATATCCCTGTTGAATGCAGGGCCAGGAAGGGCTCTCCATGGTGTGATTCCAGCAGCGGGAGAGCTGAAGGCACCTGGAAGAGGTGGTTCCTTCCTGGAAGTGCTGATTCCCCTCTGGAAGTGCTGGTTCCCCCTGGAATTGCTGGTTCTCCCCAGCAGTGCAGGTTCCCCCCTGGAAGTTCTGGTTCCCCCTGGAAGTTCTGGTTCCCCCTGGAAGTGCTGGTTTCCCCCTGGAATTGCAGTTTTCCCCCTGGAAGTGCTGGTTTCCCCCTGGAATTGCAGTTTTCCCCCTGGAAGTGCTGATTCTCACCTGGAAGTGTTTCCGCTGTGTCTCCCTTGAGGTCCAGGATGGGCTCCGAGGAGGACATGGGTTTTTTGGGGTTCTGCTCGGGTTCTGAAGGCTCGGGAACAGGCAGGCTGCGCCAGGAGCTTCCTAAAAATCGAGATCCAAAGAAGAAAATCGTAGAAGGCAAATGATGCAGAGGGAATGTGGGAAGAGGTGGTGGATGGGAACAGAATCCAAAACCCCTCCCAGAGAACCATGCAGGGTTTCCAGGGTGAGGAATGATCAGGAGAACTCCCAGTGGCTCCCAAACCCTCCTGGGGGTAATCCTTCAGCTTTGGGCAGTGCCTGTAGCCATGTCCCACATTTTCCACTGGGTACTGCTGCTCCTCATGCTTTGGTCCTGCCCTCCTGCCTTTTCCCTAAACCTTTCCATCCCTGGCTTTTCAGGTAGTGCCTCATTTCTGTGGATTTCCAAAAGGAGGGATACAAAGTGTTTATCCCAAACTGGGATTAGTGCTTCAGCTTTCCATCAGTGACATTTCCACACTGACACTTCCATTTCCCCCCAGCATGGATAAGGCTTTAGATCCAGGTCCAGCCCCACCCTAGGGATTTGCCTCTCTGGCTGAGGCTCAGAGTGGGATCATCCCATTGGCACAGAGTGCAGTAAATCCTGTAAATGCCCCATTTCCACACACTCTTCCCATCAGGGAGACAAGAGAGTCATGGGATCATAACCCAGAAGGATCACCTAGGATACCTCCCACTGTCCCAGGCTGCTCCCAGCCCCAATGTCCAGCCTGGCCTTGGGCACTGCCAGGGATCCAGGGGCAGCCACAGCTTCTCTGCCCACCCTCCCAGGGAACAATTCCTTCCCAATATCTCATCCATCCCTGCTCTTCCAAAGGTGGGTGAAGACTTGGGCCAAGGCCACCCTGATTTGGGATAAAACCAATCCTGCTCCATGGGAAGCGGCCATGGGAAGCAGGAAATGGATCTGGGTGTTCAAACACCCCAAAACCCCAAAGCTCAGCAGGATTCTGTGTCTTCTGTCTGTCAGAAGCTGGGATATCAGGAGTTTGCCCCAGGACAGCCTGGCCAGGCTGGACCTCCAGGATCCATCCTGACCCAGAAGAAGATGCTCCCTCCAGGAGGTGGCAGCAGGGTCCCAGCACACCCTGTGCCCGGGGCCTCCTTCCTGAACTGCCATTCCTGAGACAATTCCTGACTCTTCCAGGCTCTAATCAGGGCCTCCTGCTTCTTGTGACCACAAACTTCGTCCAGAGGCTCTGGCAAAGCCTTTGTGGTCACCACCAGTGCAGCTGGAACAGTTCCAGCCCTAATTCCAACCGATATCCCAGAGAGGCTGGTTTGACACCCAAATAGGTCCCAAAGTGAGACCTGGAGGAGGGACCATGGCTGAATTCCATTCCAAACCCTTTTGGGATGAGAGGAGACAACAACATCCAGACAAGACATGGGAACATGGCTCGGGATGGAATTCATGGCGCACAATGAAAAGGGGAAGATTTTCCATGGAACAAGGGCAACTCTGAGTCTCCAAGATTCTGCTGGAATGGCTGAGATTCTCCAGGTGTTCCCAAACATCCCAGCAGAGCTCCGGGGCTGAATTCCATTCCACTGGGGCATTCCTAACCCTTTAGGAATAAGAGGAGACAACAACAGCCAGAACAGGGCTTGGAATGTGATTCATGGTGTGCAAGTGAAAGGGATTTTCCATGGAGTAAGAACAAGGCTGAGACTCCATCATTCCATTGGAATGGCTGAGGTTCTCCGGGCATTCCCAAACATTCCAACAGAGCTCCAGGCCACTGGATTCCTGCCTCCACGTGCTGACCTGCTGCCGGTGCTTATTAAAGATTTAGAGGCCAAGCTGTCAGCGCTGCTCTGGGGATGGGCTTTTCCTCTTATAGCTCTATCCCTCTAATTCTAATAGGATTGGGAGGAGGGGGTGGGGGCTGGAGCAGTGTCAGGAGCCCGGGGAAGGTTTGCTCCTTCCAGAGGCTTTGCCCACCTTGGCAGAGCTTTCCGGAAATTTGTCCATATTCCAGCCCCTCCCCTCAGCTCTCCGGGATTTTGGGGTCATCCCTGGGGAGTTGGGAGCAGAGGAGCTGCCCTGTCCTGCTTTCCCTCATCCAGAGGATAACAAAACATGCTCCATGTGCCGAATGGCCGTGCTCTGCTTCTCCGGAAAAACTGCATTAATCCCATTTTGTTTCAAATTCCAGCTGGGCACTCGCTGCTGTTTCCATTTTTGTGTGGACTTTTTGAGATCGGAAGTCTGGATTTGGAACACAAAGAGTTCTGTCCTGCCCTGCAAAGGACGATGCTGAAATCAAAATCTGTGCCAGCACTGCTTTTCCACAGATTAAACCTCCTTTTTTAGGGATGGATCTTATTAAAAAAACCCCAAAGGCATTTTGCCGTGCTGTAAACCGTGATTTCCTTCAAAACCTGAGCAAAACCAGACCAGTTTGGGGATACAATTAAGGTTAAATCCATGGAAGTTAAGGTCTGTTTCATCCCATTTTTTTTTCCAGTTCTGCGGGGTATTTCACTCCCTCATTATCCCCTTTGGTTAAATGAATTAATTTGGGAATCCCACAGATCCATGTATGCTGAAGGAGCCAGAGGTAAGGAATCAGATTCCATGTCTTCTTCCAAGTAGGGCTGGGGGATTTTTTGGAGCCCGTAGGGTGGAAAACCCTGGAATCAGCTTCCAGGGGCTTCCTTTGCTCTCGCATCCTCCACTGGCCTCGCAGGATTTTTCCCATTTCCATGRACACTCCCTGCATGGACACATCTGGATCGTCCACTTCTGCTCAGGACAAGGAACCAGGGGCCTGGAGGAGGAATTCCCACCCCAGGAATTTGCAGCACCCAGGATTCCTCCCCTGGTGGAGGGAGAGCTGAACTCTCTCTGTGCCCGTGGTGACATCGGGAGGCAGAAGCAGAGCTGGGAGCGAACTCCGACATCACGACTGGGAAAGAATTCCAACTGTGTGATGGCACCAGTGTCTGGGAATTTCCAGGAGGATGAGGATCCACTTGGATTCAGAGACATGACTCCCAACACCATCGGCTCATCCTGCTCAGAATTCCAGGTGGGGTTCGTGTCACATCCAGGAGGGGTTGGAAGGAAGGGCCTTGAAACCCTAAGATGGAACTTCGGGTCATCCTAATTCCTTTGTTGTCTTTTGCCTCCTAAATTCAGGATTTGGGATTGGCTGGAGGTTTTGACCCTGAATTAAATCCTTCTTGGGTATGGGAAAAGAGGGATGGGAGCAAGGGAGAGGAGAGGGAATTGGGAGGAAAGGAGAAGGAATGGGACGTAGAGGAAAAGGAATCCTGTCCCCTGTAAAGGGGAGGAAAGCCAAGAATCGATCTTTCCATTGGAGTCAGCCAGGGCAGGCTTTGAGGAAAGAGCAGGATTTGAGGAAAGAGCAGGATTTGAGGAAATCCAGATCCCAGCTTGTCCATCTGGCAGGACTGCCTCCTGAGGAGGTGGCTCTTAAGGGAATCCAGGTTTTTGTTGGTCACCTGCTGATCCCTTCCCACATGGAGACAAAGGAATCCAGCAAAGGGAACAAAGCCCCCCTGGCCTCATGGACACCTCAAGAAGCCACCAGAGCAGGGTCACTGTGTCCTTCCCAAGTGACAGGATCAATGTTCCCCTCATCCCACAGGGAATCAGGTCAGGAATCACCAAGACCTGTCCAGGGTTGAGAGAAAACCCCCTCTCCATTTATCCCACTCCTCTGGGACATTCCCTGAGCCATTTTGCATCATCGAGGCACAACTTCAGCCAACATGCCATTCTAGGATTTTCTGCCATCTAGGAGACTGGGACAGCGCTGCCTTGGCTCAACATTCCCGCCTATCCAAGCCCCTTAATATTTTTAGGGAATCTGTTCAGATGGTCTGACCTTGCTCTTCTCTGCTAAACTCAGCCATTCCTTTCCTCTTCCCCCCTTTTTTTTTTTTTTAATGGAAGGCAATTCCCACCCAAGTGCTTCTTCTTTGGCCTCAGCAGTTTATAAAACCCAGCCAATTCCTGCCTACAATCCCAGTGTGGAAAGTGGGAGATTCCCTGGGGAGCATCGAGGCAGGACATGTGGGAGTCCCTGAGGAAAGGTGGGAAGGTGCTTCCCAGGGAGGTTCTCAGGGATCACCCTTGGATGGATCGAGTTGTCTTTCTCTACTCAGGAATCTGCTTTTTCTGAATTTTCCAGGAATTCTTTTTAGGAATCACCCCTGGCATTTTCCATGAGGTTGGAACTGTGCTGTCTTCCTGCTTGGAGGTTTTTGCTGAGGAGAAAATCCACAACTAACAAGAATTAGAGAATGGGGGAGATCCCAGGCAGGGCCAGGAGATCGCTCAGTTTGCTGGCCAGGAAGGAACATGGGAAAGGTGGGGATCATTGCAACTCATACTTTTTACTGGGGGAAAGAGCAAATTGGAATTCTTTCCTCATTGGAATCCTTTGCTCAGCTCTGAAGGGATTTGGTTAAAAAAGGGGTCTAAATTCCTCAAAGGAACAGGAATGCCCAGGAATGGCACTGCTGATTCACAGATCCACATTTCCTTCATCCAGGTGGAATCTGAGCTTCCTTCCATTCCTTCCAGGAATTCTCCTCCTATTTGGCAGGAATTCTGTCCAGTTTGACACAGATTTGTGAATATTCTGTGGTCAGGAGACTCAGCGTTGGATGCTGCTGTTCCTGGTGTGCCTTTTTCTGGTGGAGATTCCTACCAGGATTCTGGGTTTTTCCTTCCTGATGGGGCCACTTTGGGAAGCAGGATCTGCTCAAACCCCTGTAGCTCCATCAATTCCAGGGTGGAATTGTGTCCCAACACACGAAGATGGGCTTGGAGGATCCTTGGATCCCACCCTCATTCCAAAGCTCCTGCCAGGCTGAACAGCAGCAGTTCCCTATCCTGCAGTGTTCCATAGGGAGATGGAGCAATAGGAAAAAACCAAAATCCACCTCATCCCAGAAAGGAGACAAAGCCTGCAAATTATCTCACACTCTTCCCCTTTTTCCCACTCTTTGTTCCTTGTCCTGCTCCAAGAGTTTGAGGCCAAGACAGAAAATCTGTCAGGGTCTAATCCAGCCCTTGGAATTCTCCCTTCTGTGTTCCAGCTGCACTTTTTCCCTTTCTGTTTTCTTTTTGGAGCATTAAATCCTTTGGGAAATGGCTGTTTGTGGTCCTGGACTGTGGCTGTTCCAAAAAGTTGTGGAATGTGCCTGTTCCCATTGGAAGATCCCATTAAAAATGTCAAAGGAATCTGGGAGAGCTGGCTCTGATTCCTTCATGGAGTCACCAGGCTGGAAAAACCTCCTAAAATCCTCCAATCCAACCATTCCCAATCCAACCATTCCCACAGATCCACAACCCCAAGTGCCACATCCACAGGGATTTTAAACCCCTCCAGGAATGGGGACTCCACCGCTGCCCTGGGCAGCCTTATCCATGAATAAAATTTTCCTAAAATCCACTCTAAACCTCCCCTGGATGCCATCTCTGATCGCCTTTTGAGGACAGCAAATCCCAGGATTTGGGAAGATTCCAAAGCCATCACCGAAAGGTGTTGGCCCCGCTCTGCTTCCAGCATCAATTCCATGTTTTCCAACAAAACAGTGGTTTTGGGGTTTTCTCATGGCTGGGATAAAGGGATGGAAGCCCCAAGGAGCCACCAAGCCCTGGGACGCTTGTGAATCAGGAGCTGCTGAAACGCAAATCCTGGGGATTCCTCCTTCCCCCACTGCCAGGTTTTTCCCTGGACATCCTTTTCCACGGATTTACCTGGAAGGCTGCAGTGCTTGGAGAGCTGCCTGCAGAGTTGGCCTCGCACAACAGGACCTGGAAACAGAGGAGAAGTTTTGGGTCTGGATCCCTGCTCCAAACTCATGGAATTCTGGTGAGCTGTGGGCCTGGATCCATGCTCCAGCTCCCTGGAATTCTGGTGTTCCATCCTCCCACTGGAGAAGGATGAAAGGAAAATGAGTGCTGTGATTCTGTTCCATGAAAAATTATTTCCTGGGATTTCCCCCTTGGATGCGCTATGAGCCCATCCAGGTTTTAGGATACTTTTTCCAAACTATCTGGGCTCCTCCCAATATTCCTCCCTTGGAGAGGGATAATCCAACTCCCCCTTAATCCATGGAAAAGTTCTCCTGTTCAACCCCATCCCGATTTCAGTGAGAGATGCCCTGGTACCAGCAAAAAAAGGGGAATTGTTGGAAAGGGATTTTTGATCCATGATGTCCTGTAGGAGTAGGGACAAGGCAATGCCATGGTGCATCCTTTTCCCTAAAACAAGGAAGATTTGGGATCGGATCAAGCCTGGGAATCACAACATCCCCATCTCCACTCCTGCTTTTCCCACCTCAAAGGCAAAGGAGCTGCCCTTGCACTCCTGGGAAGCCTGGAGAACATTCCCTGTTTTCCATCCCAGGAAGCCTGGGCTGTCAAATGGGATCAGCAACCTTTTCTCTGCTTGCAGGGGAGGAGGGGAAATCTGGAATCGTTCCCAAACTCTTTAATAATTCCATGGCTTTTGTTGGAAGCAAAGTGGGCTGGAATGAGGCAGCTCTCCCTGGCAGGAGCTGGTTGCTATTGGAATTTTCCCTGGAAACCCATTAAAACAATGTGGAGAGGGAAGTGAAAATTCCACTTAATCCTGAAATATTGTTGGGAAGGGGGAAATTGGGATATTCCATTTGGGAGCTGCAGGAATAACCACATTTTTTTACCAAAAAAGGCGATTTTCCAGCACTATTGCCTGCCCTTCCTGAGAAATTTGCACCTGGTTTTAATTAACCCTAAAGCCTCATTAATGATCTGTTTGGCACCGGTCATTATGAATCCCAAATGTGCACTTTTTTCACAGAATAAATGCTTCACCTGAGTGCATTGGCAAATTCCATTTAGGAATTGTGCCCGCTGCCATGTGTTAATTAAGATGAAATCATAATTAAGAACAGAATTAAAAACCCCTCTAATAAAAATGAAAAAGAATTCCCTTGGTTTTATGTTTATGTCACAAATTCATGGGAAACGGAGAGCAGTAATTCCATTTTCCAGAGTAAATTTGGATAAAGGCCATCCCAGAGGTTTTTAGAGAAACTCCAGAGCCAAGGGGGGATTGTTGAACTTCCAGCGTGGATTAAAAGCTTATTGAGGGGGAGAAGAGGAGGAATGGAATCAAGAGCTGGTTCCCAGCAGATAAATAATGGAATGATGGGATGTTCCCAAGAGGCCATGCCGGGATGAAGGGTTTGATTACCCAGGAAAGGGGAGAAGGGCGAAAATCCCTGGAGGGAATGGGGTAATGGGGTGGTGGAGTTTGGTGGGAAAGGACCTTGGGGTCAGCTCTGATGGAGAATCCTTGATTGGGATTGATGGAGTGACAAATAGGACACAGGAATGTGCCTTGGGAATGTCTCTCGATGTTGAATAAACCTTGGTGGGGTTTGAATGAATCTCAGTGACTCAGGAGAGAGCTGGGGGTGCTCACCTGGAGAGGAGAAGGATCCAGGGAGAGCTCAGAGCCCCTGCCAGGGCCTAAAGGGGCTCCAGGAGAGCTGGAGAGGGACTGGGGACAAGGGATGGAGGGACAGGACACAGGGAATGGCTTCCCAGTGCCAGAGGGCAGGGATGGATGGGATATTGGGAAGGAATTGTTCCCTGGGAGGGTGGGCAGGCCCTGGCACAGGGTGCCCAGAGAAGCTGTGGCTGCCCCTGGATCCCTGGCAGTGTCCAAGGCCAGGCTGGACATTGGGGCTGGGAGCAGCCTGGGACAGTGGGAGGTGTGGGATGGCCTTTAAGGTCCCTTCCCACCCAAACCATCATGGAATTCTGGGGTCCTGAGCCAGGTTAATGATGAAGTGCTGACTCAGCAGGCAGGGGTGGAACAGCAGAGTTGGGGATAAGAAACCACGGAAAAAAGAAAAAATTCCTTCAGGGAGATGAGCAACGCTGGAAGTTCTGTCCTTGTTACTTTGGGACAGGCAGAGAAGGTTAAACTGTGCCCAAGTGAAGCAGGGAATCCCAGGATGGGTTTTGTGGGTTGGGAGGGACCTTAAAGCCCATCCAGTGCCACTCCTGCCATGGCAGGGACACCTCCCACTGTCCCAGGCTGCTCCCAGCCCCAATGTCCAGCCTGGCCTTGGACACTGCCAGGGATCCAGGGGCAGCCACAGCTTCTCTGGGCACCCTGTGCCAGGGCCTCCCCCCCTCACAGGGAACAATTCCTTCCCAATATCCATCCATCCTGCCCTCTGGCACTGGGAAGCCATTCCCTATGTCCTGCCCCTATTTTTGTAAAAAATCCTATCCTTGGACACCATCCGGGACAGAAACCATGACATTCCCAGGGGTTGGGCATCACCCAGAGCTGAGATCATGGGGAATTCTTTTGGAATGGGATCAACTCCAACAGGAGCAGGGATTCCTTGGTCTGGAATGTCCCCCAGGCACTGCCCGTGTCAGGACATGTGGATCAATCCTCTCCCAATCTTTCTCCCAATAGAATAGTTGGGATTTCCAGCCCGTGGATCATTCCTAGCTGGGCCAGGGCATGAAATCCCTGCTGGATTATTCCTAATTAGAAATATTTCTGGATTTAACTTCATTTGGGTTTGATTTCGGGATAGATCAAATTCCGGGATCATATTCCTGAGGGGGGATCAGGAGGAAACACCTGGGACAGGGAAAAGGCAGGAGATGGATGGAAAACTCCAAAACCCCGAGGGATCAAAGCTCAGCTCCAGCCTCTGCCCATCCTCAGACTCTCTCTCCCTACAGCCCTTCCTGACAGGAGCAGGGACGAGCCCAGGAGGGGTTTGATCCTTGTTTTTTGTGGAAGAATTAATCAGGAAATGGCAGTGCTCCAGGCTTTAAGGTTGGAGTTAAATCCCTTTAAATCAGTGGCACCAAGCTCCCATTATTTAAATAACGGCTTGGGATTTTTTTTGATTCAGTTTTGGCCTTCAGAAAAAAAAAAAAAACCAAAAAAAAAACAAAAAACAAAAAAAACCAAAAAACAAACCCACAAAAGCAAAAACAAAAACAAACCCCCAAAAACAACCAAAAACCCAAACAAATAAACAACAAAAACCCAGCTACAACAACAACAAAAAAAATCCCAGGATTTTGTTTCAGATCAGATGGAAAGAGACAGATTTGTCGGATTACATTTCTCTGCAAGGTGAGGAAAGGGAAAAGCCAGCCTGGAAAGTACCTGAGGGTCCTCCAGAAGGGAAAACAAGGGAGAGACAAAATCCTGACACTGCCTCTTCCTGCTAAAATTCCAGGCTGATTCCAGGATTTTTGTAGATTTTCCATCCCTGGGAGTGTCCAAGACTGGGCTGGATGGGGTTTGGAGTGCCCTGGGATGGGATGGGATGGGATGGGATGGATGGGATGGGATGGGATGGGATGGGATGGGATGGGATGGATGGGATGGGCTTTAAGGTCCTTTCCAGCCCAAACCATTCCATGATTCCACGATTCTGTGACAATCTGGGACATCTGGATGCAGGTAAGGACATTCCTGGCTCCAGTGACAAATCCTTTCCATTCCAGCTGCTGGATTTGCTTCCCCTGCACCAGGAATTCCTCCTGGCAGGATATTTATTCGATGCTCCGCTGGGATCCAGTGACATCCCTGCTGAAATATTGGTGACATTTCTCCCCTTGGGATGTAAAAACCCGCTCCCTGATTTCATAATCCATAATTTCTGCTCTGTTCCTGGGCAATGACAACGCATGGATCCATCAATCCTTCCTCTCCCAGCTCGCAGAGGCAGGATCCAGGGAAACAGCTCTGATGAATGTTTGTACATCCCTAAATCTTCCTGGGAAGAGACTCCAGGGCTCCCAGGGGCTGTTGGTTTAATAAAACCAGACCCAAACATTCTCTGCAGAGAATTCTGTGGGTTTATTCCCTTCCTTTTCCCCTCCCAGGACAGTGGATCCCCATCCATTTATGATTAAACTTCCCGGATGATGGACTGGTTCCACATCTTCTCTTCCCAGACTAAACAAACCCCACTCCTTTGACATTTCCTGATAAACTCTGGGTGCTGAAGCTCATCCTGCTGTCCAAGCTCCTCCTCTGGGCTCTCTCCTCAGCATCCCTGAGGGGATTCCAGGGTGAGAGCATCCCTCAGCTCTCTGTGAGTCAAAATCCAAACACATCCCCACCCTCTGGAGCTCTCCCAATCACAGAGCCACCCTCCATCCCAATTCCATGTAATTCATGGGAATTCAGCAACTCCTGCTGCTCTGCAGAGACTCCAGCAGCTCCCATTCCCCGTTTTCCTGCCCCAGTCTGAAACTGGTGACAAACACTGGGAAATTGGGGAGCCGACCGTGCTGTTGTTTTCCAGAGGTTTCATCCAAGTTTCCTCAGGGACTGCTGGAAAATCCTCAGGAAAAAATCCCTGGTCCTGTCCCACTGGGAATTCCCTGCTGCCCACCCAGCCCAGGCAGGGACAGTTATGGGCAGGAAACCTGGGATCAGCAATGATAGATGGGGAAAAGTGGGAATATTTGTGGGAATATTTGTGGGAATAAGGCTGCTCTTCAGCTGGAGTTTGGGATTTATCCGGCTGTTTGCTGGGTGTGCCCGAGCTCAGTCTGTTCCCAGCTGATTCCTGGTATTTCCTGACTGGAATGTCACCTGTGGGGATGGAATGTCACCTGTGAGGCTGGAATGCCACTCCTGGAATGGAAATGATTATTTTGCCACCGGATGACTGAGGGGAGCAGGATAAGGAGCAGATCAGGAAAACAGGGAAAAGCTGCATCCAGGGCTCAGAGGGCTCGGGACACACTTGTGGAGAATGCTGGACATCCCAGGGCAGGAAAATTCCCCCAAAACCAGGGACAGGCTGGAAATTTCCTCACTTCCAGCACATTGATTGATCCCAGTTAAACCAGAGACCTGGGAGAATGGGAATGAGGGGTGTCCCCCACTCCCTTTCTTTTCCAGGAGCTGTGTGTCTATGAACTCCTGGATCTGCTGCTCCCTGGGATGGCTGGAAAAGCTCAGTTTTTCCCAATAAAAGCTGCTCCATCCACAGCACTCAGTGAGTGGCTGTGAGTCCTGAAATCATTTTTCCCGATTTTTTTTTTTGTAATTCTTTGCCTGAATTCCCAGCACAGAACAATTTTAGGGATGGAGTAGGATAGAATTCCATCCATAGGCGATTGTGTCTGGAATTCCCCACCCCACACCCTTTCCCACTCCCCTTGGGTGTGACTTTTCCAGAGCCCAGGGCCATCCCAGTGGGAGAGGGTGTGGATGGGATCCCAGCTCAGCACAAGCAGGATCCAGGGATGGATCCATCCCGAGGGAGGAGGGACACCATAAAATAACATCCCCACCCTGTGTTTACCTTTGGAAACACACCCAGGCCGTTTCAGCCCTTTTCACAAGAAATTGAGGTTTGGGGTTTTCCTGTGGATGGGGAGTTTATTTTCTCTTGGGTGGTGCTCCCTGGGAAAGCTGTTGGTTGGGTTCCAGAATTTCCATTATTCCAGCCCTGGATAATCAGGCACCCCAGACAGGGAATGAGTCTCTTGTGAATTGAGTTTTAGGGCTCATCCCACTGTGGAAAATGCAGGGATTTGGGATTTTGAACTTACAGAGTCTGAGCCTTCCTGGAAGAGGGGAAATCTGGAAAATGCAGGAGAATAAAGGAAAATCAGGAACTAATCCAGAATAAAGGATTTGGGTTTAAACTGGGCCTGCAGGCAGCTGGGGCTGGCACTGGAGAGTCCAAGGTGAGAAGCAGGACAAGGGAGGATTGTTTACTGGGAGAAGGAGGATTTGATGGATATTGGGATGAATTCCTGGCTGTGAGGGTGGGAGGCCCTGGATCTTCTCACAGCCTAACCAACCATACCCACGAGTTTTCCAGAAAAAACCCCGCTAAATTTTGTTTAACTAAACTATAATCAGAATAAACCACCAGTAATAAATTGACAGTAACAACACACCAGACAGTATTCTTTCTGTTAAAACATTTAAAATAGAGAAGAAAGTTCAACAACTCTCCGGCCTACTGGCTCCAATTATGCTCAGTTCTATTACCATTCTACATATTTTGCAAATTTATATTCCCATAATTTCCTGATTTGTTTGAAACAACTTCACATATGAACCAAAACACATTTTACCACAGTAATCAGCTAAGCCGAACATTGCCACTATCTAATAAAAACCCCACGAGCCCTGTGCTAATTCAGTCTATCAGTCAGAAAGACAAGACTATCGTTACTACACGATTCTTTATTTTTTCAATATATAAATCAAACATTTCACTTTATAATGTTCAATCTAGTTCATGCCGAATTCTAGTCTGGCCAGGAAATCAGGTTCAGGCTTTACAGCTGGGGCAAGGATGGCTTTGGAGAGGGCTCAGATGTTTAAAAGTGAATTTTCAGATTCTGCTTTCTGAAGTGAATGAAGACTTGTTCTTTCAGAATCTTTCCTGATGATAAACCCCAGATCATAGAGCAGCACGATGAAAGAAAAACAATAAAATTGTTTTGCAAATGATGCACTTGTTAGTTGTGATAATTTCAAGGCCTTACAGCCCTGTTCTCCCTGTTTTGGGGCTGATAATTCCCTCTGGTCACAAACTTGAGCCTCTCCCCGTGTAAGACTCCAGATTTAACCCCAGACTGTGTCACTTGAGCCTATCTAGGCAGAGATGTCCAAAACTGTACCTATTACCTATATTAATCCAGAGTCACCCCCCTGCTCTGTCTATAAATGCAGCGTGATCAATAACATTTGCAGTGCAGGGGGTGAGCAAAGTGCCTTGTTAAACCTAATAATTGCATGGGAACCAAATCCTTTTGAATAAAATCTTCTAAAACCTTTCTAAAATCTCTACTCCAAGGCCAGCTTTCCTGTGAGACCTCTAATTATTGACAGTGGAAAGAAAGGAGCATAACTGGCCTCTCTTAGTAACTGCCTAGTGGACACAAAAACGGGGCTGCACTGGGAAGGGATGGTCCCTGTGGAGTCTCCTGATGGACACACAAACCTGTGGCTCGTGCTGTCCATGGCTCCTGGCAGAAATGATTAAATAATTGAAAAATTATAAGTATGTATGCTTGGTGGTTGTTCCAGCCAGCACACTGAAATAGCCCCAGCGCAAGAAGGTGATGTGCAAACAGAAGAGGCAGCAAAAGATTTTAACAGCCCCTGAGAGGGATGAAATTGGGTGCAAGGGGGAGGGCTTTGTGGGGGAGGGGCGAGGAAAGAAGGACAGCGGAGCTTCAAAGTTTGTGTAAATCAGAAAAAAGAATAAAAAAAAAAATACAAGGCAAGCAACATGCCACTCAGCCTCTCAGATTTAATCTCCAAGAAACACACACGTGTGGCTTGACCCAGGCACATCCATGCTGTATTTATGGCTGTGATAACACCAAAGGGCAGCAGTGATGCCTCTCAGCACTGCTCACTCTACTCATGTCACAGAGACACTGCCCCTCACTCCTCAGCCTCACTGATCCTTCTTTGCCTGTTGATCCATCCCATCCATGCTGTCCCTGCTCTTCCACCCACTTCATTCACTGCTCCTCCTGATGCACCTCTCCTATAGATTTCAGCATCCTGGGGTGACCCTGCTCCATCTCTGAAGCTCTCTGGGGTCACTGCCACACAGATCCCTGTGATGTGAGAGGAGCAGGACAGAGGAAACGGATGATTCCCTGTAAGGTCTCCTCTCTTCTGCATCTCCCAGCACCAGGCACTGCCTCCTTTCTCCTCCCCAGAACCACAAAACACACATGCAAAACATCCCCGTTTTTTAAATGTTGCTGTTTTAGAGAAACTTAGTGCTTGTTGCAGCTGCAGGCACTAAATCATCGCTGTGGCCTGGACGTGTGCTGAGGGAGGGAGGCGGGTGATGAATGGGGCTGTCCGTATTTACACTGGGAGCAGCCCGGCTCTGTGGATCTCACTGTGCAGCCAGGACTCCGGGCAAACTCAGCATCCCCCCTGCTTCCTCTGCTCCCCGTGACAGTGACTGATTGTCCACTTTGGCCAGGCACTGCCCAGCGCCAGCCATGGCTCCTGAAAGTGAGGAGAGGGGGAGACTCGCCCTGGAATCATCAGAGATCCTGCATTTCCTTGGCCAGCTGTAATTCCTGGGATGACTTTGCAAACAAGCAGGCCTCAGAAATGAGAGAGAAACGCTGGAGGATTGAGAGTGAGAGGCAGGAGGAGAAGGAGTAGCCTGGCTTTTTCCTGCGAGGAAATGCAGCCAAGATGTTGAGCACCTGTAGCACTTTTCATCCCTCAGACAAATTCTCAGGGTAAATATTGATGCCCTAATGCTCTGTGTAATCAGACTGCAGTTCTCTGCACAGAGCTCTTGGACTTGGGGTTTAAGAAGAGCTTAAATTGTTGGCAAGGCTCAGAAAATGTATGGACAACCCACACAGGCTCCCCACACCGGTTCTGGCATGATGTTATGTTTGCCAGAGCAGACTGTGGCTATCGCACCCTAGGTTATCCCTGGCAGTGCCCAAGGAATGGGGCTTGGAGCAGCCTGGACAGTGGGAGAAGGGTCTCTCGCCAAGGTGGCAAAGATGGGATGGGATGAGCTTTAAGGCCATCCATCCAGATTCTGAGGATTCTGTGTTTCATACTGCCCTGATCGGGCACAGCTGCTCCTTCACTTGGGGGTCCAATCCCAGCCCTAGCAAGACAGAAATATTCAGTTCTTCTAGAACATCTGGATGCAATCCTGCCACTGCACAGTTATGGATTTACCCATGCTGCTCATAACCTCTGTCCCTGCAAACCAGCAGGAAAGTTCCCAGAGATGATCCTGGTCTGTCAAGAGCTCCATTGCAATTACCACAGCCCAGCAAAATGCTTTGCTGTCACCAAATCACCACGTCCTGACAAAAATAGGAGAGCCCCAAATCAGCTACAACATTTCTGATCATCTCCCCATTCTCCTCCTTAACTGATGGAGATGTGCTGTGAACCAGAATTGTGGAAAAGGGAATGAGCTGTAGGACTCACCCCACTTGCCTGGGGGTGAAATAAGAGACTAAAGAAGGAAAGATGTTGGGATGTGACTTTCAGCCAGCATTTTGAATGAAAAGACTTAACTCAGAGCAGTAGGGTGAGTGGCTTCACTGCACAGAGGAGCCCTGAGGGTGTGTCTGAAGAAAGCCTTTGCAGAGGTGACACCATGGGAGGCTTCACCTGCTCTGAGTAGAGCCAGGGGAAGAGGAGGAGATTGAAATAAATTTCCACAAGTTAGGATGAAAGGCCGAGGGTAATTTCTATGGGCATTGGTGCAGGCAGCTCAGGGGAAGGGTTCCCTCAAGATCCCATACCTGGCACAGGTGCCCTGGAGGCAGGGTTAACTCCTGGAGTCCTTCCAACCCAGCCCAGTGCAAGCTGGAGTGAAACCCAGCACTCTGGGGTCAGAGACAGCTCCTCCCCACCATCACGGGCTGAGGGACGGCTGAAGGGGCAAAGAAAAGAACTGCAAATGGAAAATGGCATTTTCAATACCCTGGAGTGTCTGGGGAGGGGAACAAAGGTAGGGAAAGGGGAAAGGCAGCCAGAAGAATGGCAGGGAGCTGGGAATGGCTCCTTGCCTTATTCCTATGCTGCTCCACTCCACACTCAGATAAAGTGGTCCCTTCTCTGCCGCCTTCTCCTTTCCAGTCACACACTCCGTTGGTTAATTCTCTCCTCGTCGAGATCAGAGATTAGATAGAGCCTGGATTTATAGCTAGTGAAAATAAAAAGAGCTGCTCCTATCAAGGATTCAAATGATTAAATATCCCACCATAGAAATACTTTTAACTTCACTTACAGTACAATTTCACTTACACGCTGATGCAGTTGACAGCGCTAACAAAAGCTGCTTGAGTAATATGGGGCCTGAAGAGAGAGAGAAAGGAGCTGGAGGAATGAGAGCAAGGGACAGGGCCAGAAATGGAGGGAGAAAGAGAGAAAATGGGGATTAGATAGTGAGATGTCACAAAGAGAGGAAAGGAGAAGGGCAGGAAGAGGAGGAAAAGAGGAGGTTGGCTCTCTCTGCCTGCAGCATTAAAAGTACAAGAGCTAAACCAATTAAACAATGAAAGGAAAGCAAAGGATTAAATGAAGGGCTATGTAAAACAGCTCCTCTAATCCAGCTCATTTACTGCTCTTTATTCTCCATTTCCCTCTCATGTTGATCCTCAGATTCAACAGCGCCAGACTGGCTGTGCCTCGCCCACGCGGGATGCTGCAGTCCCCGTGGTGTGCCCTGAGTGCTGCCCTTCCTCCCTGCACCTCCCAGGGCTCCTCTTCCTCCCCTGCACCTCCCAGGGATGCCCTTCCTCCCCTGCACCTCCCAGGGATGCCCTTCCTCCCCTGCACCTCCCAGGGCTGCCCTTCCTCCCCTGCACCTCCCAGGGTTCCTCTTCCTCCCTGCATCTCCCAGGGCTCCTCTTCCTCCCTGCACCTCCCAGGGCTGCCCTTCCTCCCCTGCACCTCCCAGGGTTCCTCTTCCTCCCTGCATCTCCCAGGGCTCTGCTGCACCTCCCAGGGCTCCTCTTCCTCCCTGCCCTGCCCAGGGCTCCTCTTCCTCCCCTGCACCTCCCAGGGCTCCTCTTCCTCCCTGCACCTCCCAGGGCTGCCCTTCCTCCCCTGCACCTCCCAGGGTTCCTCTTCCTCCCTGCATCTCCCAGGGCTCTGCTGCACCTCCCAGGGCTCCTCTTACTCCCTGCACCTCCCAGGGCTGCCCTTCCTCCCTGCACCTCCCAGGGCTCCTCTTACTCCCTGCACCTCCCAGGGCTCCCGGGGCTGGGGGCAAGCAGGGTGAGGATGACAGCCCTGGCCCCAGGGAGCTCCTGGAGCTGTGTCTCCTCCCAAGGTTGAGCTGTTCTTCCTGGCTTCGACCGTCGCCACAACTCAGGACATGCCTCCTCACCAAACGCCCTGGGTGTTATGCGCGGTGGGTGTTCTAATTCTCACTAGTCCACATCCAGCACCCCACAGATACTCCTCTCCGGGTGGCTGCCTGGGGAGCCCCACTTTGGGACAAAAGGCTCTGAGATGCTGGTGGGTGACACCAAAGAGGGATTTTCAGGGCAGTTTCTGCTCCTGCCTTCACTGTGGCTCCTCTTTTCCCTCACTCCTTCTATTCAGCCGTATGTTCTAATAAATGTACAGGTTGGCAATAACTGTGAAGTGTCTGTAAGCTGACACAGAATCCTGCACAGGGATTACATTGCAGCCTGCAGGTTCCTCCAACAATGGCCAGGAAGCATTTCACCCCTTCACTGTGCCCCGTTCCTGTGCCCTGCTGGTGCTGGGATCCACCACAGCTCCCCAGATGTGCTGTGTGCTCAGGCTGTCCTGCACAAACCGCACTCCTGGGTTATTCAGTTGAACAAGAGGATATTCTAACTCTTCCAATTATAACCGGCATAGGATACACCCACTGCGTGTCTAGACGCAACAAGATTAATGCTTACTGGTTAAAGGAGATGAAGAAATACCACTACTTCTATAATCTAAGGGAAGGAAATGGGTCTAATGGAGAAAAAGCTGTATTCTTGTTTCACTGCCAATATCTTTGCTCTTTTTTGCCTGTGTATTCAGGCTCCTTCTCCATTTTTTCGAGCCTATCTTTGTATTCATGAATCAAGTTCAGATACATTAGGGTCCTGCAGTCCCTGTCTGACTCTTTGTTTTGCAATTTTACCCAGCACACTTTTAGGCACTGTAGAATACTCAGTTATGACATTCAAAATACATCTCTCTACCTGCCTAACTATAGTTAAAAATTCACTGATGAATAATAGACTAGGCAGGAAAAACATGCCATTATCTGCTCCTGTTCAGCTTTATCTTTTGAAAAGAATGCAATATACTCTGTATTATTACATCAAGCTCTAGTAGGAGAACTGGAAAACATCACGATTCGCTCTTCCCCCCGCCTTTCCTAAGCAGATTTTGAATATGTTATAAATGATAAGTTTCATGGATGTTTTAAAGAGAATATAATGAGAAGTCAAACATCAGACTTTATTGCCCCAGTGTACATCTCACACTCCAGTAAACACACAGACTGCAGGACAGTTATTCTGAATTTTTAGTGCTGCAGTGAAGATTACATTATGTCTGTAGAAAATTTTTATTCCAGCCAAATGGATCACATCATCCAGTTCACTGGAAATCTATGCACATATTTAAAGCAAAAGTAAGTTACATGCGAGCTTTCAATTAAGAAAAATCATTTATGATTCATAATCTTAGCAGAGAATTTATTTTTGTGCAAGAGGTTTTAAATCCCATTGTAAAAGTGGATGAGTAATTTATTCTTACATGTAAGCAGCAAAGGCACTAATTAAGAATTAGTATATTCAGTGCTTAACTCCATCATTTAAAGCAAACATTTAAAAATTTTTGTTTCACCACTCAGCAAAGATTTGCAGTCTACCTGCATTGCCTGGGTGTTCTGCTCTTCTGAAAATACTCTCAGTCGCCAAAGCAGTACATAATAAACCACATTGCTGCTGCCTCTGCGTCTCGCTGCGTGATTTATCAAAAAATTGGCTGGCCTATGAAACTTCTTATTTTTTTATGCTTTTTTACCATGCTTTAAATTGCATGGTAGTCCTTGGATTGCTGGAAGGAAATGAGCAGAAAGCTAATTCCGATGATCTTTTCCCTTGCACCAGAATTCCTGATACTATTGAATATTCTGTACTCCACATCTGTGACAGCACAATGAGCCTTTGTTCATTTTTTAATCTAAAGAGAAATCTGCTGTAGGAGGTTGCACAGGGTGATAGCAGCCCAATTTAAAAGTCTCAATTATTTATTTTTAAAATACTTGGCATCTGTCTATGGAAAATGTACTTGCTTGGTTTCCAGTCTCTTAGAACTGCTTTGAACTCTCTCACATCTTCTGGGATCTATCAAACGCTCATTGTTTGCTCTTC
>CM019238.1:205086-227225 GCA_009741485.1 Malurus cyaneus samueli | reverse complement strand
ATGGCGACCACTTTCGCAGCGCTCCTTAAAGGGTGAACCTCCTTCACCCCCACCCCAGAAAAACCTGGGATAAATTCCCTCCCATTCCCGACTAGGGGGGAAAATGAGGGGGGATTGAGCTCATCCCAGACTCCTCCAGAAACGGGATAGGATGGTCGCACGGCAGCAATTCAGAGGAAAGTCGTGCGTTCACTGCAATTCCAGCGGGACAGGGTGCGGTGAGCGGGAACGGCACAACCCGCCGTTTGGTGTGGGGAACCACCCATTCTGCTGTTCAGTGTGGAGTCACAAACCCAGCCTGTTTGGTGTGGGGAGCACAAACCCAGCCTGTTTGGTGTGTGATCCAAACCCAGCCGTTTGCGTGTGGGGATCAAACCAGCCTGTTTGTGTGGGGTCACAAACCCGCCTGTTTGGTGTGGGGAGCTCAAACCCCACCCGTGTCCCTGGGGAAGCTCCAGCCCAGCATTCCTGGGCTCATCCAGGAGCTTGGGAAAGGCTCAGCAGGGCTGGGAGGGAGGATCTGGGAGCGCCCAGGGCCAGGGCGAGCCCGGGATAGTGGAAGGTGTCCCAGGGCAGGGATGATATGGGCTTTAAGGGCTCCTCCAAGAAAATCGTTCTGGGATTCTGGGATTCCATGGTCTGGAATTTTGAGGTGAGGTGGAGCCTGGCTGTGTCACGGTCCTGTCCCATCACTGAGAGGATCCCTGTGGGAATGCAGGGAGCAGGAGCACCTGGCATCTTTGTTCCCTGGACATGATATCCCGGGTGTGTTGTCCCCAGGGAAGAGCAGCCCCATCCCAGCAGGAGGAGGTGAAGGGGCAGCAGATTTTGGAGCCATTTCATGAAGAGAACCACCCGGAAATTCCAATCTTTTGGGCTCCCTGCCCTCTCCAAACTCCACAGCTCCCTCCTGCCCCAAAGCTGTTCCGTGTTCCCTGCCCAGCCCTGGTGTCCTCTGGGTGTCCAGCCACTTCCAGGAGCTGATCCTGGGAAGGGCAGAGCGGGGACAGTGAAGCCTCAGACTTGTGGGGGTTATGGCTTCCTTATATGGGAAATTGCCTCATCCCTGAGGGAGCTCCCAGGACCATTCCTGACCTCTTTCCCCCATTCCTGCCTTCCAGGAGCACCCAGGTCCCACAGACCCCTCCAGAATCCCTGGGCAGGGCTGTCCCTGGTCCCAGGCTCCATGTTGGAGCTGGATCTTTGGGATGGCTCTGCAGCACTGGGACCCACAGAGGTCCCCAGGATCCCCTGCAAGGCTCCAAGCCCTCCCAGTGAGCTTTTCTCTAGATTTTATGTTCCCTTTCCTTGAATAAAGGGATCAGGGCTGGTTTTCAGAACTCCGCTCCTTGCCCCAGTAATTCTCCTGCTGCCTCTCCATCAGGGGTTTTTCCTTCTGCCAGAGGGGCCTCTGCCTCCTTCCAGATCCAGGCTCCAGACATAAACCCTAAATATCTGAACATTTGCTGGAGCCAATCCAGATGATCCCACGGAGCTGCTGCAGGGCTGGAGCCCCTCTGGAGCCAGGCTGGGAGAGCTGGGGGTGCTCACCTGGAGAGGAGAAGGATCAGGGAGAGCTCAGAGCCCCTGCGGGCCTAAGGGGTCCAGGAGAGCTGGAGGGACTGGAGGGATGGAGGGACAGGACACAGGGAATGGCTTCCGTGCCAGAGGGCGGGTGGATGGGATTGGGAAGGAATTGTTCCTGGGAGGGTGGGCAGGCCCTGGACAGGGTGCCCAGAGAAGCTGTGGCTCCTGGATCCCTGGCAGTGTTCCAAGGCCAGGCTGGACATTGGGGCTGGGAGCAGCCTGGGGTGGGAAGTGTCTGCCATGGCGGGTGGCACTGGATGGGATTTAGGTCTTCCACCCCAGTGCTGGAATTCTGGGGTCCTGAGCTTGTCGTCTGGGTGGCTGTTCTGGTGCAGCTCTGCCGTTCCAGGAGCTGCCCTGTCCCTCCCTCCTTTGCTGGATGCTGCCATTCCCCTCCAATCAGCTCTGGGGCCTCCACACTCACAGACCAGAGATTCCGGGTTGGGAAGGACCCCGGGATCACTGAGTGCAGCCCCGCAGGGACTGAGGTTTGTTTGGCTTTGCTTTGGGGCCCTTTCCGGGACAGGGGAGGGCCCAGGCCCCAAAACCAAAACCCAAGTGTTTAAGGCTCAAAGATGAAAAAAAAAGTAAATAAAGGAAACTGGGCAAAGGGAAAACTTTCTCAGCCTAACTCATGTTTGGGATTGGCTGGGCAGGAGTGTTTATGGGATTGATGAGGAGTGCAGGGAGCCAGGGAAGCTTTGGGGACCTGGAGAATCCAAAAAAACCCCCGTGGGGCTTGTACCCTCGCTCACCCTGCTCAGTTTCCTGTTTCTCCTGCCTGAGAAAGGAGTCCTTCGAGGCCCTTTTGGGATGTTCTGGGGAGCTGAGCATCTCTGGAGCTGAAATGGATATTCCAGAACCTTCCACACCTCTGGAATGTGGAGCCCTGGTTGGTGAACAGCCTGTCCACATCTGGAAATGGGACAGCCATGGAATATGGCCTTAATCAGGGATTGGTTCTTCGGGAATGTTCCAATCATGGAATATGGCTCTAAAGTCATGGAATATTATTCTATCAGGAAATGTTCATTTGGAATTGTTTTCTGCAGGAAATGACTTGAAATCATGGATGTGGCTCTTGAATAATGGAAATTGGTCAAACATATGAAATGTGGGCTCTAATCATGGAAATGGCTCTAAAATCATGGTATGGTTCTAAAATCGGAATGTTCATAATGGAATATGGCTCTAATCATGGATATGGCTCTAATCATGGAACAGTTTGGATTGAAAAGGACCCCAGAGCTTATCCAGATCCTTGGGCAGGGTCCCCTCCACCATCCCAGGTTTTTCGCAGCCCCATCCAACCCTTCCCCTCTCCCTCCGACCGTTTTAGCCCAGGCAGGACAAACAAGCCCCCGAATTTCCCTGCTCGGCCCCACCTGGGGATCGCTTCCTCGGGGCTGAGACTTCCAGCCGAAAAAAAACCCTGGATAAACCCTAATCCTTCCCCTCTCGGGCAGAACATGGGATTAGAGCTCGCTCGGTGCCGTCCCTCTCCCTGGAATTACTCCCCGAGCGCCGCCGTTGTTCCCATGACTCCCTAATTTGCCGTTAATGGACCGCTTTAATCAACTCCCAGGATTAAACCCCATTAAGGAGAAGAGGGAACGGCCTTTTCCAGCGGCAGGATGCTGGATCGGGATGTGCGTGGAGGGGCTGGTGCGAGGGTGAGGGAATGGGGGGACAGGGACGGGGTAAAAGTGGCATTTGAGGAGCCGAGTCTGCGTTTAAGCGAGAAAAGAGAAATAAACAGGAAATTGTTGCGCAACCTCCGCTCGCCAAAGCTCGCCCTGTTCCCCTCCGCCCCCCGGACCCCGCGGGCTTCCCGGGAAAGGGGTGTTTCCCTGGATCCCGGGGTGCCTCAGCTTGCCTCAGGCGTGTGGGGGTCGCAGCAGCCAACCTGGCACAAAACCCCTGGCACCCTAAAAATCCCTGGCGACACAAATCCCTGGAAAACTACCTCCTGGCGCTAAAATCTGGACCTAAATCCTCCTTGTCCCCGAGGAAGAGGAGCCGGCGCTTCCCCGATTCCCGCAGCACGGGATTCCCATCGCACCAAGAGATCCCAGCAGGTTTTGAAGCAGCTGCAGCCGCCCTGATATTTGCAATTCCCGTTTTTCCTTGCACTTTCTAAACCCGAGCTGCTTTTCCAGCTCCCCGTCGTGTCCCTGGAATTATCCCGTCTCCTCCGGTCGCTTCCAGACCTGAGGGAGCGAGGGCACAGCCAATGTTTCCTATTTTTCCCAAATTATTGTTGTCCTTTGCGTGCCTGGGAGGATTTACCACCAACCCAGGGGAGCACAAAAACCCCATTAACCCCAGGCCCCACCCGCAGCCTTTTGGCCCGAATTTGGCTCCAGGGCATCTGAAATCCCCAGGTCCTGCTTTGGAAGGATTCCCAGCATGGGAAATCGGCAAAAGGGGCCAGGGAAGCGGAGCAGGAACGGGCGCTGCGGGGTTGGGACACGGTCCCGATGCCAAATCCTCCTCCCAATTCCCGAATTTTAGGAGTGGCTTTACACCCCCCTCCCAGCAAACGGCGCTTTTCCAGACTCTGGAAAGAGCAACTGCTTCCTTCCGCTGGGATTTATTTGTGTTTGGATGAGGAACGAGGTCTGGCCCGGGGATCTCCCCCGTGAGCTGCCCTCCTCCCTCCCTCCCTCCTCCCTCTCCTCCCTCCTCTTCCCTTCGGAGCTGCCTGAGCTCATCCAGCGGTGTCATGGAAATGAAGGACAAACTGTCCCGGCTCCTGTTCCCGGTCCGTTCCGGGTCTTTTCCGGGTCGTTCCCGGTCCGTTCCCGGGTCTTTTCCTGGGTCTGTTCCCGGTCCTGTTCCCGGGTCTTTTCCTGGGTCTGTTCCCGGTCCGTTCCCGGGTCTTTTCCTGGGTCTGTTCCCGGTCCGTTGCCGGGTCTGTTCCCGGTTTGTTCCCGGGTTTTTTCCCGGGTTTGCTGATGCCCCGCTGGTGTTCCCACTGAATCCTGCAGCAGCAGCAGCATGGAATTGAAATGGTTTGGGCTGGGAGAGACTCAAGCATCCATCCATCACCCCTGCGGGTCAGGGACCTCCAGCTATCGGGGTGCTCAGCCTGGCCTTGGACCATGCCAGGGATCCAGGGGCAGCACAGTGCTTGGGATTCTGTTCCAGGGTTCCCCACCCTCCAGCCAGGATTCTTCCTTCAGTATCCAGTACGGGGCTCGGAGTGGTCACTGCGACCTGCTGTGCTCATGGACATCCCAGATAAGATCAGCAGCTCTGTGTACTCCGATAATGAACTGATCTGGGATGGAGCTCTGAGGGGGCTGGGAGCGATGGAGCATCCGGTGTGCTCAGAGCGAGTCTGCTCCTGCTACCGAGCGTGGATCTCTGGGAGTCAGCCTGGGCCTGGAAAAATGGGAAAATCACAGGAGAGCATACCCCTGGAGCTTGGTCCCTCCTTCTCCACACACCAACATCCAGGGAGAGGGGGGTGTCCACACCCATTCCCAAAAGTGGATATTTCCATTTATTGATGTCATCATCCTCAACCTGGCTGTTGGTTGATCCCAGCACCTTTGATAAAGCATTACAAGTGAGAGGTGATCCCATCCCAAATACCAGGGATCCTTGGATTTGTGCTAGCAGCCCCGGATCCTGAGGCAGGATCTTGTCCTGGATCCCTTCCCAAGGCTCCCTGGATTTTCAGTGAACAGCTCATGGTGGAGGATCCCACCCTTCCCAGAGCATCCCTCGCCACATCCATGGCAACACGACAGCCTCCCAGCATTCCCAGACAGAACAACTTTAGGGATAGGGGGAGGAGAGAATTCCATCCTTTCCCGTAATTCCCACCTTTAATTCCCAGAAAGGACAATTTTAGGGATGGGGGAGGAGAAATTCCATCCTTCCAGCCTTAATTCCCAGCACAGATAAAGTTTTAGGGATGGGGAGAGACGGAATTCACCTTCTTCCCAGTAATTCCCAGCCTGAATTGCCAGCACAGAACAACTTTTAGGGATGGGGAGTAGAGGCAGGATTCCACCCTCCGCAGAGATTCCCAGCCTTAATGCCCAGCAAAACAACTTTTGGGAATGGAGGGAGAACAGAATTCCATCTCCCCAGTAATTCCCAACCTCAGTTCCCAGCACAGAACAATTTTAGGGACGGGAGAGAATAATCCATTCCCATAATTCTTTGCCTGATTCCCAGCACAGAAATTTTAGGGATGGAGAGGATAGAATTCTCATATAGCGATTGTGTCTGGAATTCCCCACCCCACACCCTTTCCCACTCCCCTTGGGTGTGACTTTTCCAGAGCCCAGGGCCATCCCAATGGGAGAGGGTGTGGATGGGATCCCAGCTCAGCACAAGCAGGATCCAGGGATGGATCCATCCCGAGGGAGGGCAGAAGGGACTCCACCATTCCCTAAAATAACATCCCCACCCTGTGTTTAACCTTTGGAAAACACAGCCCAGGCCGTTTCCAGCCCTTTTTCACAAGAAATTGCAGGTTTGGGGTTTTTCCTGTGGATCAGGGGAGTTTATTTTCTCTTGGGTGGTGCTCCCTGGGAAAGCTGCTTGGTTGGGAGCTTCCAGAATTTTCCATTATTCCAGCCCTGGATAATCAGAGCACCCCAGACAGAGAATGAGTCTCTTGTGAATTGAGTTTTAGGGCTCATCCCACTGTGGAAAATGCAGGGATTTGGGATTTTGAATCTTACAGAGTCTGAGCCTTCCTGGAAGAGGGGAAAATCTGGAAAATGCAGGGAGAATAAAGGAAAATCAGGAACTAATCCAGAATAAAGGATTTGGGTTTAAACTGGGCCTGCAGGCAGCTGGGGCTGGCACTGGAGAGTCCAAGGTGAGAAGCAGGACAAGGGAGGATTGTTTAAACTGGGAGAAGGAGGATTTAGATGGAATATTGGGAATGAATTCCTGGCTGTGAGGGTGGGAGGCCTGGCCATGCCAAGAAGCTGTGGCTGCCCCTGGATCCTGCGTGCAAGGCCAGGCTGGACATTGGGGCTGGGAGCAGCCTGGGACAGTGGGAGGTGTCCCTGGCACCACAAATCCCAGCCAGACCTCTCCTCACCTGCATCCCTTTTCCCTTGGGAAGATCCTTCCCAGCTCTCCCTCCCCTCCTCTTCCTCTGCTCCTCGTCCCTCACAAATCCAAGGATTTGGGCTGCAGGGTGGATGGAAAGCCGAGGCATCCAAGCAGGAATAGGATCTGAGAGTGTCCCTGGACACCCCATCCCATCTGGAGCAGGTTCCTCCTTCCCTGTGTGCCCAGCACATCCCTGCCACTCCCGAGGGATCCCACAGTGCTCCCTTCACTCAGGGAAACGGCTGGGAGGCCATGGAATTCCAGAATACCTCACTGCCCGTCTGCTGGGATGGGGTGGGATCCATGGGATGGGATGGGATCAGTGAGATGGGTTCCATGGGATGGGATGGCTCCTCCTGCCCAAGGTATTCCAGGGTGTGCAGAATTCCCAAGGCTCTGGCAGCTCCCAGCCAAACCCAGATCCATGAACAATTTAAAATTTAGCAAAGTAAATTTATTCCTGAACCACAAAGTCCCAGGAAGAGGGAACCCCCCTCCCCAGGTGCCACCACCACCTGGAGCCATCCTGGTCCCACATCTGAACTAAATCCCGCTGTTTGCATTCTGCTGTTGCCAAAAAAATGGGAAGGATGGAATTATGTTCTCTCCTGTCCCTAAAATTGTTCTGTGCTGGGAACTGAGGTTGGGAATTACTGGGGAGGATGGAATTCTGTTCTCCCTCCATTCCCAAAAGTTGTTTTGTGCTGGGAATTAAGGCTGGGAATCTCTGCGGAGGGTGGAATCCTGTCCTACTCCCCCATCCCTAAAAGTTGTTCTGTGCTGGCAATTCAGGCTGGGAATTACTGGGAAGAATGGAATTCCGTCTTCTCCCATCCCTAAAACTTTATCTGTGCTGGGAATTAAGGCTGGAAGGATGGAATTTCCTCCTCCCCCTATCCCTAAAATTGTCCTTTTCTGGGAATTAAAGGTGGGAATTACTGAGAAGGATGGAATTCTCTCCTCCCCCTATCCCTAAAGTTGTTCTGTGTTGGGAATGCTGGGAGGGCTGTGTTTGCCATGGATTTTGGCTGTCAGGGATGAGGGATGCTCTGGGAAGGGTGGGATCATCCACCATGAGCTGTTCACTGAAAATCCAGGGAGCCTTGGGAAGGGATCCAGGACAAGGATCCTGCCTCAGGATCCGGGGCTGCTCAGCCCCAGTGTGGCCAGCACAAATCCAAGGATCCCTGGCTGATTTGGGATGGGATCACCTCTCACTTGTAATGCTTTATCAAAGGTGCTGGGAACAACCAACAGCCAGGTTGAGGATGATGACATCAATAAATGGAAATATCCACTTTTGGGAATGGGTGTGGACACCCCCCTCTCCCTGGAATGTTGGTGTGTGGAGAAGGAGGGACCAAGCTCCAGGGGTATGCTCTCCTGTGATTTTCCCATTTTTCCAGGCCCGGGCTGACTCCCAGAGATCCACGGCTCGGTAGGGCAGGAGCAGAGCTCGCTCTGAGCACACCCGGGATGCTCCAGCTGCTCCCAGCCCCCTCCAGAGCTTCCATCCCAGATCCAGTTCATTATCGGGAGTACACGGAGCTGCTGATCTTATCTGGGATGTCCATGAGCACAGCAGGTTGCAGTGACCACTCCGAGCCCCGGGTACTGGATACTGGGAAGGGATTCCTGGCTGGGAGGATTTCCTGGCTGGGAGGGTGGGAGATCTCGGCTGAAGAATTCCCAGAGCAGCTGTGGCTGCCCCTGGATCCCTGGCAGTGTCCAAGGCCAGGCTGGAGCACCCCGGGATAGCTGGAGGTGTCCCTGACCCCGCAGGGGTGTGATGGGATGGGATGGGCTTTCGAGTCTCTCCCAGCCCAAACCACTCCATGATTCCATGCTGCTGCTGCTGCAGGATTCAGTGGGAACACGAGCGGGGCACCAGCAAACCCGGGAAAAAACCGGGAACAAACCGGGAACAGTATCGGCAACGGACCGGAAACAGACCCAGGAAAAAGACCCGGGAACGGACCGGGAACAGACCCAGGAAAAGACCCGACGGGAACGGACGGGAACAGACCCAGGAAAAGACCCGGATACGGGAACGGACCAGCGGGAACAGAACCAGGATAAAGGACCCGGGACGGACCGGCGGAACAGGAGCCGGGACAGTTTGTCCTTCATTCCATGACACCGCTGGATGAGCTCAGGCGCTCCGAAGCGGGAACGAGAGGGAGGGAGGGAGGGAGGAGGGAGGAGGGAGGGGCAGCTCACGGGGGAGATCCCCGGGCCAGACCTCGTTCTCATCCAAAACACAAATAAATCCCAGCGGAAGGAAGCAGTTGCTCTTTCCAGAGTCTGAAAAGCGCCGTTTTGTGGGAGGGGGGTGTAAAGCCCTCCTAAAATTCGGAATGGAGGAGGATTTGGCATTCGGGACCGTTCCAACCCCGCAGCGCCCGTTCCTGCTCCGCCTTCCTGGCCCCTTTTGCCGATTTCCCATGCTGGGAATCCTTTCCAAAGGCAGGACCTGGGGATTTCAGATCCCTGGAGCCAATTTCGGGCCAAAAGGCTGCGGGTGGGCCTGGGGTTAATGGGGGTTTTTGTGCTCCCCTGGGGTTGGTGTTAAATCCCTCCAGGCACGCAAAGAACAACAATAATTTGGGGATAAAATAGGAAACACTGGCTGTGCCCTCGCTTCCCTCAGGTCTGGAAGCGACCGGAGGTAGACGGGATAATTCCAGGGACACGGACGGGGAGCTGGAAAAGCAGCTGCGGGTTTAGAAAGTGCAAGGGAAAACCGGGAATTGCAAATATCAGGGCGGCTGCAGCTGCTTCAAAATCCCTGCTGGGATCTCTTGGTGCGATGGGAATCCCGTGCTGCGGGATATCGGGGAGCAGCCGGGCTCCTCTTCCTCGGACAAGGGGATTTTCAAGGTTCCAGGGGATTATTAGGGTGCCCAGGGGATGGGGATTTTTAGGATGCCAGGGGGTTTTAGGGTGCCAGGTTGGCTTGCTGCGACCCCCACACGTCCTGAGGCAAGCTGAGGCACCCCGGGATCCAGGGAAACACCCCTTCCCGGGAAGCCCGCGGGGTCCGGGGGCGGAGGGGAACAGGGCGAGCTTTGGCGAGCGAGGTGCGCAACAATTTCCTGTGTTTATTTCTCTTTTCTCGCTTAAACGCAGACTCGCTCCTCAAATGCCACTTTTTACCCCGTCCTGTCCCCCATCCCTCACCCTCGCACCAGCCCCTCCACGCACATCTCCGATCCAGCATCCTGCGCCTGGTGGAAAGGCCTTCCCTCTTCTCCTTAATGGGTTTAATCCTGGGGAGTTGATTAAAGCGGTGCTCATTAACGGCAATTAGGGAGTCATGGGAACAACGGCGGCGCTCGGGGAGTAATTCCAGGGAGAGGGACGGCACGAGCGAGCTCTTAATCCCATGTTCTGCCCGAGAGGGGGAAGGATTAGGGTTATCCAGGGTTTTTTTTCGGCTGGAGTCTCAGCCCCGAGGAAGCGATCCCCAGGTAGGGCCGAGCAGGGAAATTCGGGGGCTTGTTGTCCTGCCTGGGCTAAAACGTCGGAGGAGAGGGGAAGGGTTGGATGGGGCTGGAAAAACCTGGGATGGTGGAGGGAACCCTGCCCAAGGATCAGGATAAGCTCTGGGGTCCTTTTCAATCCAAACTGTTCCATGATTTTAGAGCCATATTCCATGATTTTAGAGCCATATTCCATTATTTTGAACATTTTTCCGTGATTTTAGAACCATATTCCATGATTTTTAGAGCCATTTTCCATGATTTCAGAGCCAATTTCATGGTTTTGAACCATTTTCCATTATTCTAGAGCCACATTCCATGATTTCAGAGTCATTTCCCATGATTTAAAACAATATTCCAAGATTTCGAACAATTTTCCATGATTTTAGAATAATATTCCATGACTTTAGAGCCATATTCCATGATTTTGAACATTTTCCCGTGATTTTAGAACCACATTCCATGACTTTAGAGCCATATTCCATGGCTGTCTCCATGTTTCCAGATGTGGACAGGCTGTTTCACCACACCAGGGATTTCTCCACATTCCAGAGGTGTGGAAGGTTCTGGAATATCCATTTCAGGACCCCCAGGAGTGCTCAGCTCCCCAGAAATCCCAAAAGGGCCTCGAAGGACTCCTTTCCTCAGGCAGGGGGAGGGAAACTGAGGCAGGGTGAGCTGAGGGGGTACAAGCCCCACTTTGGGGTTGTTTTTTTTGGATTCTCCAGGTCCCCAAAGCTTCCCTGGCTCCCTGCACTCCTCATCAGATCCCAATAAACACTTCCTGTCCAGCCAATCCAAAGCATGAGGTTAGGCTGAGGAAAATGTGGTTTTTCCCTTTTGCCCCTCAGTTTCCTTTATTTACTTTTTTTTTCATCTTTGAGCCTTAAACACTTGGGTTTTGTTTGGGTTTTGGGGCCTGGGCCCTCCCCTGTCCTGGAAAGGGCCCCAAAGCAAAGCCAAACAAACCTCAGTCCCTGCGGGGGCTGCACTCAGTGATCCTGGTGGGTCCTTCCCAACCCGGAATGTTCTCTGGGTCTGTGAGTGTGGAGGCCCCAGAGCTGGATTTGGAGGGGAATGGCAGCATCCAGCAAAGGAGGGAGGGACAGGGCAGCTCCTGGGAACGGCAGAGCTGCACCAGGACAGGCTCAGCCCCAGGGACGGGATCACAGCTCAGGGACCCCATGGAATTCCAGCACTGGGGTTGGAAAGGACTTAAAGCCCATCCAGTGCCACCCTGCCATGGCAGGGACACTTCCCACTGTCCCAGGCTGCTCCCAGCCCCAATGTCCAGCCTGGCCTTGGACACTTGCCAGGGATCTCAGGGGCAGCCACAGCTTCTCTGGGCACCCTGTCCAGGGCCTGCCACCCTCCAGGAACAATTCCTTCCAATATCCCATCCATCCCTGCCCTCTGGCATGTGGGAAGCCATTCCCTGGTGTCCTGTCCCTCCATCCTGTTCCCAGTCCCTCTCCAGCTCTCCTGGAGCCCTTTAGGCCCTGGCAGGGGCTCTGAGCTCTCCCTGATCCTTCTCCTCTCCAGGTGAGCACCCCAGCTCTCCCAGCCTGGCTCAGAGGGGCTCCAGCCCTGCAAGCAAGCTCGTGGATCTCTGGATTGGCTTCCAGCAAATGTTCGATATTTAGGGTTTATGTCTGGAGCCTGGTCTGGAAGGAGGCAGAGGCCTCTGCAGAAGGAAAAACCCCTGATGGAGGCAGCAGGAGAATTACTGGGCGAAGGAGCGGAGTTCTGAAAACCAGCCCTTGATCCTCTTATTCAAGGAAAGGGAACAAAAATCCAGAGAAAAGCTTCACTGGAGGGCTTGGGAGCCTTGCAGGGGATCCTGGGGACCTCTGTGGTCCCAGTGCTGCAGAGCCATCCCAAAGATCCAGCCTCCAGGCATGGAGCCTGGGACAGGGAAGCCCTGCCCACGGGATTCTGAGGGGGTCTGTGGGGACTGGTTTGCTCCTGGAAGGGAGGAATGGGGGAGAGAGGCAGGAATGGTCCTGGGAGCTCCCTCAGGGATAGGGCAAATTCCATATAAGGAAGCCATAACCCCCACAAGTCTGAGGCTTTAGCTGTCCCCGCTCTGCCCTTCCCAGGATCAGCTCCTGGAAACTGGACACCAGAGGACACCAGGGCTGGGCAGGGGGAACACGGAACAGCTTTGGGCAGGAGGGAGCTGTGGAGTTTGGAGAGGCAGGGAGCCAAAAAGATTGGAATTTTCCGAGGTTGGTTCCTCAATGAAATGGCTACAAATCTGCTGCCCCTTCACCTTCCTCCGCTGGATGGGGCGTGCTTCTTCCTGGGGACAACAACCCGGGATATCATGTCCAGGGAAACAAAAGCATGGCAGGTGCTCCTGCTCCCTGCTTCCCACAGGGACTCTCAGTGATGGGAACAGGACCGTGACCACAGCCAGGCTCCACCCACCTCAAAATCCAGACCATGGAATCCCAGAATCCTCAGAACATTTTCTGTTGGAGGAGCCCTTAAAGCCCATCTCATCCCTGCCCTGGGACACCTTCCACTAATCCGGGCTCGCCTGGCCCTGGCGCTCCCAGATTCCTCCCCTCGCCTGACGAGCCTTCCCAGCCTGCTCTGATGAGCCAGGAAATCTGGGCTGGAGCTTCCCAGGCACACGGGTGGGGTTTGTGCTCCCCACACCAAACAGGCTGCGGTTTGTGTATCCCACACAAACGGTGGTTGTGATCCCCACACGAACGGCTGGGTTTGTGATCACCACACCAAACAGGCTGGGTTTGTGATCCCCACACCAAACAGGCTGGGTTTGTGATCTCCCACACTGTAACACAGGATGGGTTTGTGTATACCCCGACCACCAAACGGGCTGGTTTGTGATATGATGGTGTCCGTTCCCCTCAAGCCTCTATGCAATCTCGTGAACTCCCATCCCAGGCTGTGCAACACTTTGTGTCACGAGCTGGACAGCACGGAACGCTGCTTTTGTCGCTCGTGGAATTGCCTTGGCCTGCTGATCCATCCTATCCCATTTCTGGAGGAGTCTGGGATGAGCTCAATCCCCCCTCATTTTCCCCCCTCAGTCTGGGAATGGGAGGGAATTTATTCCCGGAGGGTTTTTCTGGGGTGTGGGGGTGAAGGGAGGGTTCACCCTTTAAGGATGCTGCTGGCAAAGTGGGGTCTGCATCCTGGCGGATTTATCCTGCAGGGATTTACCCTGGAGAGGGGAAAGGAGGGACAGCAAATGCTTGGGGTGCAGAGGCCGTGCTTGGATTCCACAGTGATTTAAATTCTATCTGGTTTGGTCCATTTGCAGGAACACCTTTCCCTCAGATCCTCCTGGAGGAACGCGGGGATAATTCCCAGCCATCCATGCCCTGGAATGAAGGAAACCCTTTTGGACAGCCAGATCCTTTGAAGGAAACCCTCTGGACATCCCCAAGCCCAGCGTGCTTAGGCTCAGCACCAAGAGTCAGGGCAGGCAGAATGAGATTTATTTGGGAACTTCTCCAGCAGCACCCGGAATCCAACACATCCAGCAGCTCCCAAAACTTCCAAGGGACACAAACGCTCCTCTGCCTTCCCTCTCCTGCTCCCCACGGCCCCGAGGTCTCTCTGTGGTCAGAGCACAGAGGCTGCAGCTGCTACACTGAGCCTAAACCTGTGTTTAGTCAAACCCTCTTTTAAAAAAAGCATCCAGGCTGCACTTTTTTCTCCAGGAACTGGAAAATCCCCCATCTCTCCAGTGGTTTTTCCCAGTGGGGGATGCTCATTTTTAAAGGGAGTTTTGGGGATCTTTTTTTTTAAATAAGTAAGATTTTTTGCAGGGTTGGAAGAAGCCGACAACAGCCTGGGATGGTGGGAGGTGTCCATGGCAGGGATGGGGTGGGA
The DNA here is from genome assembly GCA_009741485.1 of Malurus cyaneus samueli. NCBI lineage: Eukaryota > Metazoa > Chordata > Aves > Passeriformes > Maluridae > Malurus > Malurus cyaneus. The sequence goes on along the minus strand of CM019238.1, from coordinate 213,201 downwards.
TGATCTTTAGGGTCCTTTCCAAACCATTCCAGAATTATTTGGCAGCAGAAGGGATTGATTCCAGCTCCCAGTTCCTTCTCCCCTCTCTGTGCTCCTCTATCATCGAGCCCTTCCCACTCTGACATTCCATCACATCCCTTGGATTTTTGTGGTGTGCTGACGTGGTCTCCAATGGCAGGATGGGATTCTGGGATTTGGAACGGGATTTTTGTGTCCCCTCAATCTCTCCAACCTCCTGGACCCCACAGGACGCTCCTTGGCCTCTTTCCAGTCCCATGGGATTGAGCTGCTCCCCCAGGATGGAGATATCTCAGCTTTGGGACTTCCCTGCTCCCAAAGGATCCCCTTGGAGAGGAGCTGGAGAGGATTTAAAGTGTTTCCAGATGTTCTCCTGGAGCAGCAGAAGTGCCTGGCAGAGACAGATGGGGTCTGGCTTTTCCTTAGGCTCAGTTTTTGGGAGGAGCACCCTGCAATTTGTGGACAGATGCCCGCCTGGGAGTGCAGAGCCAGCCCGGGCTCCTGCTCTGCCTCCTTCCCACCAGGGGTTTTAATTTTGGATTGGAGGGTTTTGCAGGAATCTTGAGATGAAAGGCTGGATTTTTTCGGAGGGAAAGCACCCCTGGGAAACCTGGAGCTCCTCACGGGAATGTTCCTTGGGGAGCGCGGAGCTCTGTGGTGACAGCAGGGGCTTCCCGAGGGATGCTCTGCTCGTGCCTTCCACACGGGATCTGCTGCCTGGACACCTCGTGGGGCCCTAAAACCCACCCTAAACCCATCCCTTGGGACCCTAAAACCCCATCCTAAACCCATTCCTTGGGACTCTCAACCCTATCCTAAACCCATCCATTAGGGCATTCAAGCCCCATCCTAAATCCATCCCTTAGGGCATTCAAACCCCATCCTAAATCCATCCCTTAGGGCATTCAAACACATCCTAATCCATCCCTTAGGGATTCAAACCCATCCTAATCGACCCTGTAGGACATCTCAACCCCATCCTAATACCCATCCCTGTAGGGCATCTCAAAGCCCATCCTAAACTCACTCCCTTAAGCATTCAAACCCCTATCCTAAATCCATCCCTTTTTAGGGCCATGCATCCCCCATCCTAAATCCATCCCTTAGGGCATTCAAACCCCATCCTAAATCCATCCCTTAGGGGCATTTCAAACCCCATCCTAATCACTCCTTAGGGCAGTTCAATACCCGTCCTAAATCCATCCCTTAGCATTCAAACCCCATCCTAAATCCATCCCTTAGGGCATTCCAACCAATCTTAAACCCATGCCTTAGGGCCCTCCAACCAATCCTAAACCCACCCCTTGGGGCTCTCAAACCCCATCCTAAACCATGGTGCAGCCCCAGCCCTCGTTCCCAGCAGGATCAGAGCAGCCGCTGTGTGCTCAGGGCGGGGCCGATGGAAACAATCCCAGGGATCGAGGGATAATCCCGCTGGCTGCCCCGACCCCAGGGGTGCTCTGATCCCTCTGGCTGTGCCCACACGTGGCCCATGTGCATCCCAGGGCAGGGCTGGAGCATCCCGGAGCGCTCCCGAGCCCTGGAGATGCCGAGGGTGGGGAGGATCTCGGTGTGGAGCTCCGGGACAAGGGCTGGGTGCTGCCAGCTCGGCTCAACCCTGGGATGGTGGGAGCTGTCCCTGTTCATGGCACGGGTGGGGTGGGATCAGCTTTAGGGTCCTTTCCAAACCATCCCAGGATTATTTGAAAGTGGAAGGGATTAATTCCACCTCCCAGATCCTTCTCTCTGAGCTCCTCTATCATCAAGTCCCTCCTATTTCAACATTCCATCAAATCCCTTGGATTTTTGTGGTCTGCTGACCTGGTGTCCCATGGCAGGATGGGATTTTGAGACTAGGAATAGGATTTTTGTGGTGTGCTGACCCGATCTCTCAAGGCAGGATGGGATTTTGGGACTGGGAATGGCATTTTTGTGGGGTGCTGATCTGGTGTCTCATGATAGGATGGGATTTTGGGACTAGGAATGGGATTTTTGTGGGGTGCTGACCTGGTGTCCCATGGCAGGATGGGATTTTGGGATTGGGAATGGGATTTTTGTGGGGTGTCTCTCATGGCAGGATGGGATTCTGGGACTGGAGTGGGATTTCTGCAAGGGCAGAAATCTCAGGAGTAGGGTCCTTTCCCCTTCCTGGGAAGGAAAATCCAGCTCCACATCCCAAATCCAGCAGGGAAGGAGCAGCACAAGGCTGGATTTTCTGAGGGATACCCTGGGCGTGGAAGATGCTCAGATGGAACACAAGGATAAACACAAGGACAGAACAAAGCAGGTCCAGGTGCTTCAGACAAGCCCAAGGCACAGCCCAGGAGCTCAAGGTCTGGGAATCACAGAAACGATTCCCAGGAAATCCTCAGGAAATTCCCAGGAAAACCCAGCAACAACAGGGAATCGCCTTCTCCACCGTCTCCCTGAGGCCCTGAGACAGCCCCCAGCTCACTCCAGCCTGGCTCTTCCCAGCTCACCAGGATTGTTCAGAGCACGAGACTCCACTGAGATGCTTTTCCAGGCCGCCCTTTCCCAGCAAATCTGATCCATTTGATCCAAGGTTTCCTCGGATCAAACAAGCCAGGCTCTCCTCCCAGCCTGGGCACCAGCACAAAGACAATAAATATCCCATAATTAAATGTATGCAAGGAAAAGAAGCAACCCCAAATTTTGGTCGTATTTTTGTGGCGATGGATCTCAACAAAAGGATTTTTCCATAAAGTCTCATTTTCCAGGAAAACCATCAGGCTCTGAAATTCTTCAGGGATGACCCCTGCTCATGTTTCCTGTGGGGGATTGGGATCAACAGCCCCGATCCCAGAAGCTGCCACATCAAAACCCCTGGAATGGTGACTGCCATTCTGGTTTCTCCCTCAGGAAATAATTCCCTCTCCCTGGATATCAATTTTTCAGTCCAGTTCCAATGGGGGAAAAACATCAAAACAGCCCCATTTCTCTCAAGGCAGCAATCTCTTTTCCCAATCCTACTTAGCAATGCTCAGGAAGATTCTTGTCAAAAAAAAAAAAACAAAGCAAAAAAAAAAAGCAGAGATGGGTTGCAGACCCCTCCCCCTTTATTGAAAGCTTAATTGTGTGCACGCAGAGCTCAGGTTCCTTTTCTTCTTTTTTTTTTTTTTTTAAGCCGGTTTCATTTCCTCTTCCAAGCTGTTGGAATGAGGAACAGGACCGTGAAAAATGTCAAAATACCGTTTTTGCCTTCCCCTTCTTCAGGAGGGAGGGAAAACCTGGTTTTAAAGTTCTGCTGGCCCCAAAGCCCTCCCTCCTCTCCAGGAAGCAGCGGCAAAACTTCCCCCCACAGCAGGAATGGGATGGAGGGTGAGCGGGGATGGAGGGTGGGTGCCATGGGGTGGTGGTGCCATGGATGTGGGCGAGCCACGGAGACGGGCACAGGCTGCAGCTGGGGACATCAGGGTCACCCACACCTGCTCCTGCAGCCGCTGGCACTGATCCTGCCACCCTCGGTGCTGTGCCAGGGCTGGGGCCGACATCTCCTGGGGCTGGGTCTGCAGCTGACCCCGGGTGGGCATCCCTGCAGGCGGTGCTGCCCTAGAACCACCCCCCATAAGGGACAGAAGGGACAGAGCAGGGACGGGGTGGGGCAGAGCAGGTTCCGGTGACTTTGTGTTCCTCCCTTCTCCTCTCGGAACGCCCACACCAAATCCCATCCCTGCTGTCCCTGTGCCACCCGGGCACGTGGGCACGGGCTCTGTCCCTCTATCCCACACTGCCCAGGCAATGGGGCAAAGCAGCAGCAGCTCCAGGAGGGCACCCTGGGAGGGTCTGGAGAGCTGGGATTGGAGACACCCTCACAAGAGATCACCAAAATGGCCAGAATTCCCTTTCCTGGGGGAAGCTGCGGCCTGACCGCCACATCCCAACCCCACCCCTCTGAATCCTGTTGTGTTCCCAAGGAAAAATGAAGGGACTTTCTACAGACCTCCAGAGCGGAAGCTTTATGAGCATTTTACACCCCCGAGCACGCCAAGCTTTCCCGCTCCCCCCCACCTCCCGACAGAACACTGGACCTCCCCACCCTCCGAATCCCCCAAAAAAATTCCTCGCCGAGGCATCCCGGAGCACGGCCGATGCCTGAGCTCGTGAGTCAGGTGGCAGGGAGCCTTCCCCTCGCAAGCGCTGCCACCTCAGGTAAGCTGCTTACAGAGCTCCTGCCAATCCCACCAGGCTGCGACTTCGCAACCCCCAGCCCCTCCCCGGTCTCTAGTTTCCACCTTTCTCCACCCCTTTGTAATCCCAAGCGCATCCTTATCTTCCAACACTCTCGCAGGCTCGGGTGGCAGCACAATCCCGGGGAGCCGCACGGGACACAGAGCCCAGTCCAGTGTCCAAGCTCATCCGGCCGCAGGAACCCCAGCCTGGAGCAGCGCCCGGCGGATCCGACCCCTCCCACCCCAACCTCCACCGCAGTGTCCGAGTCCACACGTCCAGGGAGGGTTGGGAGCGGCCACAGCAGTCCACAGGAGAGAGGGAGGAAGGTTGGTGGTCAGCAGCTGCGAGGAAGAGCTGGGCAGGTTCGGCGTGGAGCAAGGAGGAGGGAAAACAACCCAAGATCAACGGAAAAGGAGGCAAAGGGAGGACGCCAGGATTCAGGGACGGATCGCTACCTTCTAGACCACAGCCAGCGGGGAACGGGGAAGGGGCAGTCGGTGGTCGGTTGGCGGAGGGTTGGTTTGGTGTCACTCACGATAGAAAACATATTCGGTGTAAGAGGTCCAGATCCTGTCGTCCGTCTGCTCGTGGGCGAAGGCACAGGTGCCCGTGGAGTTGCAGGCCACCATGTGGAAGCCGGCATCGGCCAGTTTGTCAAAGGCTTGCTCCAGGAAGGTGAATTTGAGGTAGTAGCGGGACGTGTACCTCTCCGGGGGCCGGTCCGGGTCTCTGCTCTCGTTCAAGGTGTCCCCAAAGACCTCCTTGGCCAGCGAGGTCTTGCCGCACACCATGATCCGGGCCACCCTGCGGAACTTGGCGTCCGTCTGACTGTCCCTGCCCAGCGTGTAGGAGCCGCGGTAGCCGATGGTGATAAAGCCCGCCCTGCGGCCCTCGGCACCAGCGGCAGCGCCGGGAGCGGCGGATGCGGTGCTGGGAGGGGCGGCGGCGGCCGAGGTCAGGCTGCGGGCGGTGTCCGCACCGGGGGACAGCTCCTCGGGGTCGCTTTGGCAGGGATCGTCGCCCAGCGAGTTCTGCTCACTGAGCTTGGGCGCCAGCAGCTTCACCAGCTCCGGCAGCATGAAGTACTCGGCCTCCCGCTGCAGCCGGCTGCGCTCCGGGAAGTGCTCGGGCAGCACCAGCTGCCGGTCCCGCATGTAATCCAGGATGTAGCGGAACAGGAACCCGTCGCGGTCCACGAAGAAGCGGCCCTTGCTGTCGCGGGCCAGCGAGCGCACGTTCTTCTGCGTGAACATCTCCCAGAGCAGCGAGCCGGGCACGCTGACCAGCGTGGGGTGCCGGGTGATGTACACCTGCCCGCCCACGTTCAGCTCAATGATGTCAGGGAAGGGGTTGTTGTCCTCGCCGCCTTTGGCACAGCCCGCGGGGTCTGCCAGGGCCATGGTGAGCTCCCGCTGCTCCCACCTGCGGCACAAACGGGATAAAACCACGTTAAACTGACAGAAAGCACAGCCCATCGCCCCAATCCCAAGTGATTGGAGGGGATCCTGAGCGGGCCCAAGCCATTGTCCCAATCCCAAGTGACTGGAGGGGATCCCAAACCAGATCACATGTGTAATCACAGAATTCTTTAGATTGGAAAAGCTCTCCAAGATCACTGAGTCCAGCCCAGGGATGGACCGTGCCAAGCCACCACTAAATGCCTGGTTGGGGTCAGCAAGCAGGGCAGGACCAGCTTCTTGTCTGTCCAGGAGTCTGGAATTCATCTTTCTCCCAGTCCCCGGCTCTCAGAACAGGCAGCGTTATCCAAAGCCACCTCCCCTTCCATGGCACACTGCCCCTGTTGAGACCGTGCCATCTCCACCTGAGCCCTGCAGACAGGACAGGGCTCAGCCCCTCCGCCCAGGAAAGATGCGGGGCCGTGAGGCTGCTGTCAACAACAGGAAAGGCAGGGCTGTCACACCCCGGGGACCCGCCAGCCCGGCATCCTGCGGGGCGGGAGGAGCCGCCAGCCCGCCAAGGGAGGAGCTCCCGGTGCAGGGGCCCCCGGAGCCGGGGCTGGAGGGGCCGTGGGGACACAGGAACAGCAGAGCAGGGTCCAGCACTGTGGGGTCACTGCCCAGAGAAGGACAGAGGGACAGAGGGACAGAGGAGCAGAGGGGCAGAGGGACAGAGGGACAGAGGGACAGAGGGACAGAGGGACAGAGCCTTTGGCGCTGCTGCTCTGCCCTTGCTCCTGGAAAGTGCTTAACACAGACTCGAAGCCAAGCCGGGAGATGGCAGAACCTCTCCAAGGGGCTGGGACCGAGACAAATCCTGGGCTGCTGCTCCAGCCCCGGGCCAGATGCCATGGATTTATACAATTTCCAAAGGCAAGCCGATTCCTGGATATCTCTTGACACTGCAAATCAGCAGCTTACATAAACCTGGCTCAGCAGCCCGAGCCTGGATCCACGCCGTGCTCCGGGCACGGATTTGGGAGACCGCGGACGGAAGGGGCTCCCTGGGCTGACCTCCAGCTCTGCCCCCTCCCCGGGTGATGCTGGTGCTGCCCTGGGTCTGCTCGGAGGGTGGGACCCCCCGGGACTGGCCCCACACCCAAAAAACAGCCCCAATCTCGCCCCGTCCCCGTGTCCTGCCGCAAAGCTTCCCCGGAGCTGCTCCAAAGGATCCCAACACCCATTTCGGAGAAAAGAAAGGACGAAGATAGAACTCTGTGAGCACTTTCGGGCACGGGGGCAGAGCTGAGCCATCGTTTCATGGCCACACTCCTCCTCCCGGCTCGCGGGGAGAATCGTCTTGGAACAAGGAGTGACTTGGGCAAGGAGGAGACTGAAGGATGGAAAGAGGATCAGCGCTGTCCTCCAGCTTATTTCTTCACAAAGGTTTCCAGCCCAGGGTGGAATCACCATTCCTGGAGGGGTTTAACAGCTGTCTGGATGTGGCATTTGGGGACATGGGTGAGTGGTGGCCTTGGCAGTGTTGGGGAATGGCCTCAAAGGGCTTTTCTAACTTTAATAAATCCATGACTCCCTAACTCTGCTCCCCATCCCTGCAGCCTCACAGCTCCTGCTCCAGGCAGGGTTTCCACTGCTGGGCAGAGCCTTTTCCATGGGGAATCTCCAACAAATTCCCTGGGCAGCCTTACTGTGAAGCCTTCCAGAGGCATTATCCAATCCAGCTGATTTTTGGGCTCAATTTCTGAGGAAACCAGATTAATGTGATGGGAGCTGTGTGTGAGACAGTTAGTCCCCGCCTCTTCCTCCTCCCAATATTTGGGGTTCTTTGGGCGATTCCAACCAAATTTTATGGAACACTTTGAGGACAGAGTCAGGAAAACAGGACTGGACAGAGGAGAAACTTTGCAGAAGGACTTCCATCCAAATCCACAGTCCCAGTGCCTTGTGGTTTGCGGGACATTGAATGACAACCATTCCCAGTGGGAATACCAGGGGTTTTAGGGATTCACAGCACACAAGAACTGGATCATGAACTTGGATCATGTTCGGGGTCACGGCATCCTCCAGAGACAGGGAGCTGTGAGCTGACAGAGCTGAACACTCCCTGGGGATTCTCTGGTGAACTTCAGTCACATTGGATCAGACCTCCAGAAGAATGGGATGAAACCACATTGGATTTCATCCCAATCCCAGCCATCAAACAGGCTCACGGTGGCTAAACTTTCCCCCAGGCCAATTTCAAAGATAATTCAGGTACCTACTGAGCAAATCTCCATCCATTCGACACTGGAAACACCTTGGGTTGAAGAATTTTTCCTAAAATCCAATTTAAACCAATCTACCTTCAGGCTGTGCTGGGAGAGTCGGGATGGGAACCCAGGACAGGCCCAGTGACAGGAGCAATGAGAGCACTTCCCATTCTTTTGTCTCTTTCCTTTCCCTTTCCTTTCCTTTTCCCAGCTGCCACCGCTGCTTTGTCCTCACACTT
>CM019238.1:167114-187599 GCA_009741485.1 Malurus cyaneus samueli | reverse complement strand
CAGGTGTCCCAACTGCAGAGTTGTCCCAGCCTCAGAGGTGTCCCAACCTGCGGAGTGTCCAGCCTGCAGAGTGTCAACTGCGGAGTGTCCCAACTGCAAGTGTCCCACTGCAGATGTCCAACTGCGGAGGTGTACCAATGCAGAGTGCCCCCATCGCGAGTGTCCCAGCTGAGAGTGTCCCAACCTGTAGATGTGTGACAAACTGCAAGGTGTCCCAGCGGCTGGATGACCTCAGTGGACAATTCCAGCCAACATTCCTGACAAAGCCACACCCCTGCACTGCTGGTGGTATGTGGGAGCTGGGGTTTGGAGCACAGACCCCCAAAGCTGTGGAGTTGGGAGCTCCATCCCCATTCCAAGGGGCTGCAGCACATCAGGAGTTTCCCAGGGATCCCTGTGAATAACCCAGGAGCAGCTTGGCCTTCCTTCCTGGGGCAGGAGTGTGGGAGCCATTCCTGGGCACCTCGGGGAAAGGAGCTTCCTGAGCTCCTGAAAATGCTCCTCTTGGGGGACCCGTGGAGTCCCCAACCTGCGAGTGTCCCCAACCTGCAGAGTGTCCCCAACCTGCAGAGTGTCCCCAACCTGCGAGTGTCCCCAGCCTGCAGAGTGTCCCCAACCTGCAGAGTTCCCCAACCTGCAAGTTCCCCACTGCAAGTGTCCCCAACCTGCAGAGTGTCCCCAACCGCACAGTGTCCCCAGCCTGCAGAGTGTCCCCACCTGCAGAGTGTCCCCAACCTGCAAGTGTCCCCAACCTGCAAGCACAGTGTCCCCAACCTGCAGAGTGTCCCCAACCTGCAGAGTGTCCCCAGCCTGCAGAGTGTCCCCAGCCTGCAGTGTCACCAGCCTGCAGAGTGTCCCCAACCTGCACAGTGTCCCCAGCCTGCAGAGTGTCCCCAGCCTGCAGAGTGTCACCAGCCTGCAGAGTGTCCCCAACCTGCAGAGTGTCCCCAACCTGCAGTGTCCCCAACCTGCAGTGTCCCCAGCTGCAGAGTTTCCCCAACCTGCAGTGTCCCCAACCTGCACAGTGTCCCCAGCCTGCAGAGTGTCCCCAGCCTGTAGAGTGTGACCAACCTGCAGTGTCCCCACCTGCAAGTGTCCCCATGTCCCTGAGCACCCATGATTTCTCCCCTGCAGCATTAATACAGCTCCTGAAACCCCTCCCAGCTGGGAACCCTGGAAATGCTGAAATGCCTCCCGTTTGCAGGGGACAGTGGGGAGGGCACAGTTGGGCTGGGTCTGGGGGATTCCTGCCTCCCAGATGGATCCTCCATGTCCCGTCCCTGCCTGGATCTGCAGTTGGACAGGGAGAGGCACAGGAGCACTGCTGTGACTTTGCCAGCCAGGGATGGATTTTGGAAGGCACATCCCAATCTTGGCACTATGCCAGGGGAGCTGTTGGCCCCTTTTCCTGGCCACATGCCCCGTGTGCCACGTGACTCAGAGCAGCCCAGCAGTGCCAACGCTCCCAGGGACACGGGGCTGGGATGAGAGCATTCCTGGTGTCTGGAAGGGGGTTTGGGGCACAGCTCCAATCTCCCTGGATCCACTGCTGAGATCTCAGCTCGCTTTGGGAAAGCTCCTCCTCTGAGGGAGGTTTGGAAGAGCAGAGCCCTGCAGGACCTGAGCCTGGCACAGGGATAGAGCTCTGGAGCTTCCCAAATGGAAAATTGATCCTTTCACAGTTTCCAGGAGAGAGAAAGGACCAAGAGTCACCAAATCTTGGACTGGAAGGAACCTTTGAGCCCATCTCATTCTAAGAGAGAGGAAGGACCAGGAATCACCAAATCCAGGATTGGAAGGGACCTTCCAGCCCATCCCATTCCGAGCCCAGCCATGGGCAGGGACACCCCCTTGGGAAGGTGACAGTGCCCTGGATGTGCTGCTGTCCCCAAGTGGCTCCAGGCCAGTGCCAGGAGGGGCCAGGGAGTTCAGCCCTGCCTGAGTGTCTGTGTGACCTTTCCCACGTGCCGGACATTCCCGAGGGTGTTTATCCTCTGCTGCTGGATTGGGAGGGACAGGAGCTGATCGGAGGCAGCAAATCCATGTCTGGCTGGTTCCCTGCCAGCTCCTCCTGGCCTTCAGCTGCCTGAGCCTGCCTGGCTCCTCCATCCCCTGTCAGGAGCAGCTGGAAGCAGAAAAAGGGATCATTTTTGGGAGGGATGCCTTGGAACTTCACTCCCTCCTGTTTTCCTGTGCCCGGGAGGAGCCTTGTACAAGAGCAGTGCAGGGATTTGGGACCTCAGTGGCCCTGATGGATGCAAAGACCATCCCTGGTCTTTCCCAGGGCTTTCATTCTCAGCAGACACACGAGCTGGGATTTGCCTCTGGATGAGTTTTCCTGGAGGATCTGCAGCATCTCCCCCAGGCAGGTGGTGCTCACTCATCCTGACGGTGACAAGTGACATCCACAGCAAGTGACAGGACCGGAGGAAACGGCCTCGCCTAGGGCCAGGGGAGGGTCAGGTTGGATATTGGGGAAGATTTCTCCATGGAAAAGCTTGTCCAGCCCCGGAGTCCCCATCCCTGCATGAATTCCACAGCCCTGTGGATGTGGCACCTGGGGACACAGATCAGAGGTGGTCTGAGAAGAGTTAATGGCTGGAGCTGGAGCCACCATTCCAATTTATGTGAGGAGTCAGGGACCAAAATCCATGGAATTCCAGCTGCTCAGCTCCTGTGGCATTCCCAGCTGACATCAAAACTCAGATCTTACAGTCCCACTTTTCCCTGGCTCCAGTTGTCTCTCCCCCATCAGATATAATTAAATTCAATTAATCTGATTATCCATACAGTCTATCAAAGAAAGGAATCTTAATTGCATGCTCAACGTGATGAATTAATGGATATTAATTAGAATTCATGACTTTTATCACATCTCACTGGGCTGGAGCTTGGAAAACATTGGGGAAAGGAGGAAAAGTCCTCTTTTTTAGTTTATAATTCACGTTGGATCAAACCATTATCTCGTCTGGAGGTGTGCCACATGCAGTTCCGTCCCTTGTGACATCCAGGTGGGGACACTCACAGAGACAAAAGGCCACAAATGCTTGGGAGAGGCTCCTGGGGGGGGGTGGAGTCACCTGGAGCCACCAGAACCCACCCTGGGGGTACTCTTTGGGCTCCTCAGCTCAGGATTAACAAGGAAAGCTTTAACAAACCTGCTTGGTGCCGGGTTGGGTGTAGATTTTGGGGTGGCTCCTCCACCTGAGCTCACCTGTCACCCACCAACCCTGGAACTGCAGCTCCAGGGGGGATTTGGTTGGGATTTTTCTTTCTGTTTTTCTTTATCCCCTTTTAGGATCCATCCCAGTGCCAAGGACAGGACAATCCCAGATGTCCCACCCTGGCCATGCCCCCTCAGGGGGGGCTGGTGCTGATGTTCAGCTACAAGGGTTGGGGGCAGCAGGGGCTCCGCAGGTTGAGATCATCCCAAAAATCAGGGAGAAGGGAAAAGTGAATGGAACTGGGACAGCCTGGGCCGGGTGCAGCTGTTTGGGGTTCTGGGGAATAAATCAGGATGGTGGGAGCTGGGCTGAACCCTGCCCAGAGCGGCCTTGGAGGGGTCTGAGCCCTGTCCCGCCTTCTCCAGGCTGCAGATCCCAGGGAACTCTTCTGTCTGGGATCAGCTTCTCCTTTTCCTTTGAAATCCTGGAATTGGAGGCTGGGCTGGGCAGGGAATGGGGTCTGGGCATGGTGGGGGCATTTCATCCCCTGTCCTCTTTGGGAATGCCCCTCATCCAAGAGTGGAAACACCCCAGGAATGGGACAGGGTTACCATGGAATCCTGGAATGTGTTGGGTGGGAAGGACCTCAAAGCCCATCCAGTGCCACCCCTGCCATGGGCAGGGACACCTCCCACTGTCCCATGGTTCTCCAAGCCCCAATGTCCAGCCTGGCCTTGGCTAGGGGGACAAGGGGGTAATTAAACGGTTTGGGCAGGGTGAGGGGAATCTCTGTGTCCTTTATCCTGTTTTGTAATCCGGCTTGGATCAAAGGGAGGGATTGAACAGAAAAAAAATCAGATTTAGGTTGGATATTGCAGGAAGTGTTTAACAGTGAGGGTGTGGATGGGCTGGGATGGACTTCCCAGAGAAGCTGTGGCTGCCCTGGATCCCTGGCAGTGTCCAAGGCCAGGCTGGACATTGGGGCTGGGAGCAGCCTGGGACAGTGGGAGAGGTCAGGTTGCAGAACAGGATGAGCTCTTAGCTCTTTTCCAACCCAAAGCATTCCAGGATTATGTGCTCCCCCAAGACTCAGGATGTCTCCTGCGTTTCCCTGGCTCGGTGGCTTTGACTGGAATGAACGTTTTGTCATCTCCTGATTCCCTCGCTGCCCCCGAGCAGCGGGAACGGTGCTCAGGCAGGACAGAGCTGATGCTGCCGCTGTTTGGAGGAGCTGAGCATGGCTGAGCGCTCCCCTGCCCGGGGGGACATGGCAGGCGCAAGGCCAAAGGCAGAGCAGCTGGAAAAGGCACAAATCCCGGGCTTGGGAAGTGTGGAAAATGCTGAGTGGGCATAAAGGGGAGGCAGGAGTTGTAAGGAGCTCACTGGGAATGACACTGCAGCACATCTGGCTGCAACATCTGGCTATGCCTGCTTCATCCCTGGGTTGGGGTTCAGTTCCTGCCTGAGCCTCGCTCTGTCTCTGCTCCGAGGCCTCGTGGGTGGCTCCCAGCTCCCTTCCAAACGCAGAATCCTGGAATGGTTTGGGTTGAAAAAGCCCTCCAAAGGACATCCAGGCCCACCCCTGCCATGGGCCCCTCCCTCCAGCCCAGTGTGCTCCCAGCCCCATCCAGAGCTGCTCACACCGAGCAGGAATCAGGATTGGAGGCAGTTTTTCCAGGAAGAAAATTTGAGACTTTCCCAGCTCCCAGTGTTTGATGGGATCAGGCCCAGCAAGGACTTGCCCCAGCTCTCCCACAGGGATGGGATCCTCATCACATCTGAAATTCCAGGGCACCACCAAGTCCTGCTCTGGATTGGTTTTCCCCCTGCAGCCCAATTAATCCAGGAGATGTCCCTTAAAAACCCTGCTTCAAAAAAAAGCTGGAAAATTCCGAGCCACCTCAGAAAATGGGCTGGAGCCACCCCAGAGCCACAGCTCCCTCCTCCTGCCTCTCCCTCCATCCCCTCTTCCCTGCGGGAGCCCATCCCTCGCTGCCAGGGCAGGGCTGGCACCACAGCAGCGGCAGGATGAGGACAGAGGGGCCACCCCCCCGCAGTGACACATCTGTCACCAAACAGCTGCTGCCAGAATCAGACACTGCTCCTGAGCACAGGAAACATTCCGTGGAGGAAACACTGAATTTTTCATGAGTGCTGGAAATGGTTTTCCCCCTGAGTGGGTTTAAGGGGGGTGTGATCCCTCGGTGCAGCTGCTGGGCCAGAGAAAGGGTTGGGAAGCACCTCGGGCATCGTTCCCTGCAGATCCAGGCTCTGCCTTGCCCTGGAAAAGGAGGAACAGGCACCTCTCCTATGTGCAGACCCAGAAATGCAAATCTTTGCCCTTTTGTTCTTCCCTGCACGGGAATTGCACCTGGGATTGTAAAAACGTCTCCAACCCAGCATTGTCATCTGGGCCGGGATGTGGAAGAGGGGCTGGAAAGGAGCCGGCAGGGAAGGAGCCGGGTCAGGACCTGCAGCTCCAGAGTGTCCCTGGGAGCCCACGGCTCTTCCCAGAGCTGCTGCTGTCACTGACACGGGATCAGCCTGGAGCAGCAGCTCCAGGAAAATGTTGGGAATGTCCCCAAACACGGGGAGCTTTGCTGGAGGGTGGGGGAAGCTAAAAATGAGTTTGGCTTCCAAGAGGGAGACGAGGAGTCTGTAGGTCCATGATAGCTGTGACCAGAGGTTGCTCAGGAAACCCTAAACTGGGGCCCAGCATAGATTGGGTTCTGCTGGGGAGGGAAATCCCATATATCTGCCCTATTCCTTTGCCTTTGGGGCCAAGTAACCCTGGCCAGAGCTGGAGAGAGGCTCGGGGTGGACACTGGGAGCTTCCATCAGAGCTGGGCCTGCCTTTGGAGGGGAGAAGGGTCCTGGGCTGGGCTGGGCCGGGCTGTGACAGTGACATCCCCGGGCTGGACTGGTGGCAGTGACACCTCTGAGCTGGTCTGGCTCCAGCAGGAACTCCCTGGTGCCGTTTATCCCCTGGTCTGGCCTGGTCCGTGTGTCCTCCCTGCTGTCCCAGAAGGATTTGTGACCGAGCACAACCCTCTGGGGGTCCCCAGGTCCCAGTGTGGGGGACACTTCCCGAGGAACGGGGACAGGAGTTGGGGACAGGAACTGGGGACAGGAACTGTCACCCCTCCCGCCCCTTGCAGGGCTGCTTTGGCCCCATCAGTGCTCCGTTAATGACTCTGTTAATGACTCCGTTAATGACTCGTTAACCCCGCAGAACACGAGCCCTCCTGGGCAGTGACCCCTGACGGGCGCAGCCTCCAGTCTGCAGGGAGAGCTCGGTTTGGATCCATCGGCCTTGGATCCGCACCCTGAGAGGGGATTTCTATTCGCTGAGATTCTCAGCGTCCTCCCGAGGGGCAGCTCCGATCTCTGCTCCCCGTGACAGGGAGAGCACCCGGGGAATGACAAAAGCTGAATTGGGAATTTCGGGTTGGATCTCAGGGAAAGGTCCTTCCCCCAGAGGTCGCGGGCACTGCCCAGGGAATGGCCCCGGCCCCGGGGCTGCCGGAGCTCCAGGAGATGCTCCGGAGATGGAGAATATTTCCGAATTTTGGTGGAGGTCACAGGGGTGAGGAAGGGACCTCCCCGTGTGTGCCAGGCCCCGGGGTGGATGCACAGGGAGCTGGGATATGCCAGTCTGTGATCCCAGTGGAATATCCCCTCCTGTGATCCCAGTGGAATATCCCAGCCTGTGATCCCAGTGGAATATCCCAGCCTGTGATCCCAGTGGAATATCCCCTCCTGTGATCCCAGTGGAATATCCCAGCCTGCTTCCCAGTGGAATATCGCAGCCTGTCATCCCAAGGGGAATATCCCAGCCTGTGATCCCAGTGGAATATCCCAGGCTGTGATCCCAGTGGAATATCCCAGCCTGCCATCCCAGTGGAATATCCCCTCCTGTGATCCCAGGTGGGATATCCCCGCCCGTCATCCCAAAATCCCAGCCTGTGATCCCATCCCTCGCTTGGGCTCGCTCCGTTTGTCGGCTGTGTTCACTCGAGGGGAAAAGAGAGAAAAGAGCCAATGGGCCGTAAACGAAACCCGATTTACAGCCGTGACACAGCGGTGGCTGTGCTGCCATAAATCAGGGAGAGGGGAGCCGGGGGGAGGGGATGCAGCAGCAGGACCGGACAGGGACGGCCCGGAGCCGGCAGAGCCTTTCGGTGCCTCCCAGCACCCTCTAGTGGGATCTCTGCCTCTGGGAGCATCCCAAAAAGCCACGGAGTGTCCAAAAAAAACCACCAAGCTTCCCAAAAAACCACTGAGCATCTCAAAAATCTGACCCACAGAGGAGGAGGAGGGTGTATACTCCTTCCTCAGCTCCCGGTGCCTCAAGATCTGTTCTGGAGCTCACACCAGAAGGGGGAAGGGCCCTTTGGCTTCGGGAACTTTTCCAGAGGGAAAGGATCGCCCTGGAGGTGCCCACACTACAAAAATCAGGACCCCGGGGCTGAGTCCCTCCTGTCCCCTCTGCTCCCTGAGATGGTCAGTGGAGCCATGGACAGGATCAGAGCATCCTGGGAATGCTCTGAGATGAAAGAATCCCCCCAAAAATCTGGGATGGAGCCATGGCTGATCCTCCAGACAGTGCAAGGGATCAGCCACAGGGCTCTAGGGTGGGAGATCCCAAATGCTGCAGCTTCCCTGCATCCCTGGGCAGGATTCTGTTCTGGCTGCAAAGGAAGGAGCCTGGAGAAATGGAATAATGGAATTCCTGTGGGAATTTGCCACTAAAGGAGATGAATCCAAACACATCCCCACCCTTCCCTGTGACCAGCCAGTGCCTGGCTTGGCCTGTTTTGTTTTCTCCTCTGGCAGCAAGGTATGGAATCGTGGAATGGTTTGTGTTGGAAGGGACCTCAGAGCCCACTCCATCCAGCCCTGCTGTGGGCAGGGACACCTCCCACCATCCCAGGGTGTTCCAGCCCGGCCTTGGACACTGCCAGGGATAGCTACAGCTGCTGGGGGCAGTGCTGGGTGCTGCAGTTCCATCTCAATTCCCAGTTTTCCTCACTAGACATGGATGTGATCTTCCACAGAAGAGGCTGCCTGTGCTGGGATCAGCAATTCCAGCCCCCATGGGTTATCTTTAGGAACACCCCAGCCAGTTTTCCTAAACTGTGGAGCTATTTTTCCAGATGGAATCCTGAGGTTGTGGCTTCCACAGGGCAATTCCATGTGACCTGAAAAGCTGCTGCTTTGTGGGGTTTAAAACTCTGCCTTTTCCTTTGCTGAATGGCTTTTTGTCCCCAGGCACTGGGTGGGACCAACAAATAGCTCCTGGGGAATTTATGGGATATGGAACAGAACAAATGGCCTCTTGTAAAATATTTTCTATCTTCCATAAATCTGGATTCTGCTGCTCTATTCTTTCCTGCCATGAAGCAGCTCAGAGCCCGGAGGAAAATGTTGAGTTGGAGAGGTTTTTACAATCCCAGGTGAAATTTCTGTGTGGGGAAGGCAAGAGGGCAAAGATTTGCATTTCTGGGTCTGCACATCCTCGTCTGCTGCTGCCCCCAGCATCCTCCCTGGGAGCAGGGATGGGATGGGAGCAGGGTCTGGTCACGCCTCACTCATCTCCCGCTCTGCTGTGCTGGCTGGGAGCTGCTTCCTGACCTGATTTCCCATTTCCAGCTGGTTCCAGGCTGCTGCTCCACAGCCTGCAAGGAATCCCCCACCAGTGGCTTCACCATAATCCTTCTTGTAATTGTGAATCTGGAGACACGGGCAGGAAAGAGTTTGGAAATTTGGGAATGTCAGATGGTGTTAATGGGAGCCTTCACACTACCCCAGTTTGAGATTTTGGATCTCATGGATTCATGGAATGGTTTGGCTTTGGTAATGGGCCTTAAATATAATTTATTTCATTTACTTCCACCCTCCCAGCTTCCCAGATCTGTGTGCAGGGTGGTTCCACCCAGAAGAGCCTGGAAGGGGCCATTTCTCCCTCTTCCCATTTGTTTTACCAGTGTATGCCCAGAAAAGGAAGCGGAAACACTTTCAATCCCAAATTTCACTCACTGACAGCAGGGAAGAGGGGAGAAATCAGCTTGTCCAGGATGTGCCCCAGCACAGATTTGTCTGTGTGTGCTGGGAGGCAAATCAGGAGCTGAGGACAAAGAGCCCCCTTGATTCAAGGCGAGTTTCAGAGCAAGAAACACCTTCATGAAAAATGAAAGAGGAGCAGGAGGCTGGAAGGAGCAGCGGAGATGAAGCTCCCGGAGTTATCTGGGGCATGAAGAAGCCCAGCAAGCCAGAAAAATGTGAGCAGAGAGCAGCGGAGGTGGAAACGCAGGGAGAAGCGAGGGTTGATGTTTAATTAATCATCCTGATGGCATGAGAATGGCGGCGTCCTGCTGGGGACAGCCAGGGACAGGCACACGCCACGCCTGGCTCGGGTCCCCACGGGGTTCAGGTCAGGACAAGGGCCAGCAGGGAGGGGACAAACAGCCAGGGAGGTGCCGTGTCCCGGGTTTTGTCCATTTGATGGAAAACTGGACACACGCTGTCCCTGGAAGATCCATGGTGCAGGAAAACAAGGGAAAATCGGGCTCAGAATCCCTTGGAATACACTGAGATCCAGAGCTCCCCCTCCTGTGCAGCCGGGCAGGGATGGGAGCAGGGAATGCTGAAGGATGTGGTCTTGCAGAGGACCCTGGAGTCCTGGTTTGTTTTCTCCCTTCTCTCTCAAATTTATGGAGAATCCCAGAATCATGGAATGGTTGGGGTTGCAAGGGACCTTAAAGCCTATCCCAATCCACCCCTTGGGCAGGGACACCTCCCACTGTCCCAGGCTGCTCCCAGCCCCAATGTCCAGCCTGGCCTTGGACACTGCCAGGGATCCAGGGGCAGCCACAGCTCCCGTACCAGGCCTCCCCACCCTCCCTGGGAGGAATTCCTAACCAATATCCCACCTAAATCCCCCCTTTTCCAGAAGGCAACAGGAGGAGCAGGACAGCAGGACTGAGGTTACAAGACAGAGCACTGTGAAGCTGCCTCAGGAATTTTGATTCTTCCTGCCCCATGTCCATGCTTTGACAGAGGCTTTGAGGATCTGTGCTCAGAATGTTCTGGTTGACAGCTGGGATTTGAGGAATCTCAGCCAGACATGGCCTGGGGCACATTGGCAAAGCTCAGGGGCAGGGCTGGGATTTAAGGAGCAGCTTCCCACTGCTGGTGGCTGAGAGTGCAAAAGGCTCCTCCAAGAAATCCGGGATGTGAAGCTCTTGGAATGCTCCCAGCTCGGTGTTGGGAGTGGAAAGGGAGAAAAGGGGAAGGTGTCAATAAATGGTTTGTTCAGCTCACATCTTTACTCATGCATCACCATAACATTGAGGATGGTGTTTGTTGTAGGGTATGCTAACTTGAGAAACAAACCAGCAGGGGAATTACCCCCACACAAATACATTGTGAGAAAATCTAAGTAAAAACTACAAATTAACAGGAAAAATTACAATAAAGGCAATAATACAGAAACAAAAACAGCTTAAAATGACAGTCAGAATACAGCCTGACACCCTGTTGGGCAGGGTGGTGGCTGCAGCCCCGTTGCAGTGATGGATGTGCTCTGGGTCAATGTTCAATGTTCAATGGTGCTGCAGCCCCGTTGCAGTGATGGATGTGCTCTCGTCCAAGCGCTGATCCTGCACACAGCTCCAGTCCATCTCTGGAGGTCCAGGGCTGTTCTGGAGCTCCTCTCTTCTGGGAATGCAGTGGGAGCAGTGTCCCAGTGTCCCAGAGCCTCAGTTTCTGTGCCAGTAGGGATGTCCAGTTCCTCCTCTCTGAGTGGGGCATCTCTCAATGGAATGATGGGATTCCATGGGTCATTCCCAGTGTCCAGTTCCTCTTCTCTGGGTGGGGCATCTCCCAATGGGATGATGGAATTCCATGAGTCATTCCCAGAGCCCTGGATGGCCCATGAGCAGTGATGGCCCCCGAGGGTGTTATCAGGGCTGGGTCATGGTGAGGATAAAGAGCTCTGGCTCACCTGGTTTAACAGCTCACGGCGATGGTGATGGATACAGACTGCTTTGGTTACACCTTCCATGGAACCTAAGACATCGGGTTCTGCTATTCAAGGATTGGGATCCTCAGCTCATGTTCAGAGCAGCATTGCTCAAGCATGTCTGGCCGCCTAATAATCCAGAGCAGGTTCTCCCTGAGAAATCACCTCCTCTTTTCCAGGGAGAATGGCAGGATCTGTCCCTGAGGCACTGAAATGTTGGATATTCTGGGAATTTTGTTTAAAACCCCAAAGGAAGATTTGGCATTCAATGGCGTCCATGAGTCCCTGCAGCAGGAAATTCAGTGGTTTCCATTCCCTGCAGCAATTCCAGCTTTGTGCTCCCTGCTTGGGAAGGAAAGAAAAAGCGGATTCCTGCAGATTGCTCATCTCAGCCAGGGAATGCCATCAGTCTACACGGGTTTGGGATTTCTCTAGCCTGAATGCCAAAATAATCCAGTTATTCCTGCTTTTGGGTGGGAATTCAATGCAAGCAGCCCTGTATCTCATGCTTGTATTTCCTGCCCCTTCCCAGCTCATTTGTCCATGCAATTCCCTCATTTTTCCTTCATGAAAACTCCTACAAACACCCCTATATTTTAAAAGAGTTCATTAGGATGACGAGTTTTCAGCAATTAAGATTAATTGCTTGTTTGCATCACTTACATCTTCTGCATCCCGATGCAGGTGTGGGCAGGGAAAGGCTTTTGCCAGGTTTCTGGGGAGTTTTCCCTCCCTGGCTCTCCCAAGGCTCTCCTTGAAATCAAAGCTTGGATTCCTCAGTGTCTCCAGCATTCACGAGGCTCCTGGGGCACAATCCAAGGAAATATCTGGATGGTGGTGCTGAGATTTTTGGCATCTCCTAAACACAGCCAGAAATCCCAAAGGAACTCCTTTCCAGTTTTGTTCCACAATTTGAACCAAGGAATTCTCTGCTCCCAGTGGAATGGGATGCTCCAGGATGGGTTTGTGCCTGGCAGACGTTCCCTGTGCTCCCTGGATTACCATGGGGGATGAAGGTGGGGAGAGAAGGAAATCTGGGTCATGAGAGAGGAGAGGTGAAGAAGGCTGAGTTCATGGGAATAACAGAAAATCAGGAATAAAATCCCTGGGAGAGCATCCTGCAGGAAGTGGGAATGGTTTCAAACCAGCAGGATTGGATGGGATACTGGGAAGGAATTGTTTCCTGGGAGGGTGGGCAGGCCCTGGCACAGGGTACCCAGAGAAGCTGTGGCTGCCCCTGGATCCCTGGCAGTGTCCAAGGCCAGGCTGGACATTGGGGCTGGGAGCAGCCTGGGACAGTGGGAGGGGTCCCTGCCCATGGAAACAAAATGCTCTTTAGGATCCCTTCCAACCCAAACCATTCCGGGATTCCATAACCCAATTCACCCTCCAGAGCACACACAAAGGTCCTTGCAGCTCACAGATGAACTGAGCTCTTTCCCCAAGGCACCAAACATGGCAGGAACACCAGGAGAGCTTTCCCTGATCCTGTTTGGGACAGCCTGGGCATGGCCAGGACTCCCCTTGGGGACTCCCAGTTCTGTTCCCAACAGGAGGAGAGCTGGGGAGGAGAAGGTGCCTGTCGGGAGGGAGAAGCACAGGAACTCTCTGGGAGAGACGCTCTGAAAGGAATGGGATGGGCTTTAAGGTCCTTCCCACCCAACACATTCCAGGATTCCATGGAACCCTGTCCCACTCCTGGGGTGCTTCTACTCTTGGATGAGGGGCATTCCCAAAGAGGACAGGGAATGAAATGCCCCCACCATGCCCAGACCCCATTCCCTGCCCAGCCCAGCTCCCAAATCCAGGATTTGCCAAAGGAAAAGGAGAAGCTGATCCCAGACAGAAGAGTTCCCTGGGATCTGCAGCCTGGAGAAGGCGGGACAGGGCTCAGACCCCTCCAAGGCCGCTCTGGGCAGGGTTCAGCCCAGCTCCCACCATCCTGATTTATTCCCCAGAACCCCAAACAGCTGCACCCGGCCCAGGCTGTCCCAGTTCCATTCAGTTTTCCCTTCTCCCTCATTTTTGGGATGATCTCAACCTGCAGAGCCCCTGCTGCCCCCAACCCTTGTAGCTGAACATCAGCACCAGCCCCCCCTGAGGGGGCATGGCCAGGGTGGGACATCTGGGATTGTCCTGTCCTTGGCACTGGGATGGATCCTAAAAGGGGATAAAGAAAAACAGAAAGAAAAATCCCAACCAAATCCCCCCTGGAGCTGCAGTTCCAGGGTTGGTGGGTGACAGGTGAGCTCAGGTGGAGGAGGAACCATTTCTCTCTAAAAACACAGACTCTTTTTAATCAAGAAATAGGAAATTGAGGTTATTTAAGCTTGGTTTTTACTCTTTTAAATGAAACAAGGAGGAGATGGAGGGGGATTTACCCTGACTCTGTAACAAAGCACAGAGGAAATGGAGGTGATTTCAGCCTGATTTTGACTTTTTAGACAACAAAGAGGAAATGGGGGATTTAACCCCGATTTTGACTCTTTAATGAAACAAAGAGGAAATGGAGGGGGATTTAACCCCAATTTTGAATCTTTAATGAAGCAAATTAGAAAGGGAGAGGTTTCACTCAGATTTTGACTCTATTTAGTGAGACAAAGAGGAAATGGAGGGGGATTTACCCTGATTTTGGCTCTCTTTAACAGAACAGAGATGGAATGGAGGTGATTTCACCCTGATTTTGACTCTTTTTAACAAAACAAAGTGGAAATGGAGGGGGATTAACCCTGATTTTGACTTTTTAGAAAATAATCAGGAAATGGAGGTGATTTCATCCAAATTTTGACCCGCTTTAATGAGACAGAGAGGAAATGGGGAGCGATTTTGCCTTGCTTTGCTCTCCCCCTCTGCAGCTCCTCCTGCACCTGGGCATTTCCTACCCCGGCTCACAGCTTTGCTCAGGTCCGTGGGGCTTCCTGTTTTGCTCTCAGGGCTTTCATTTCACCCACAAATCATTTCCTGCTCGGAGGTTTCTGGTGACTGCACCCCTCCGTTTCTGCACCATTCTGCCGGTAAAGCTTTCCCCGCTGTTTCCATTCCCATCAGGTGAGGAGGGAATTTGGGGAAGCTTTCCCTGACATCTCCAGGTCTCACATTTGGATGGCAGGGAGGTGATGCTTTTCCATTCCAGTGGCAGGAAGCGTCGTCCTGCCCGAATTATCTCACCCAGCAGCACGGAGCCCTCTGTAACTCTGCCTTTCCAGCATTTCCCTGGAGCTCAAGTGCTGCTCTAAAGGAATTAATGCTGGAAAAGAGGGTGAGGGGAGAGGAATGCCATTGAGGAGGCTGGAAGCCTGGCAGGGATGGGGGGATTGGGACAACCCAGAGAGGGCCTTCATTTGAAGGATTGTGGTGGTGATAGAATCATTTCAGCAGTGAATTAATTTTTATTTTGGGGGGTCACAGGCTTGGTAGGAATTTTTAATAATTGGGGATGTGATTCCAAGCTCGTTAAATGCGTGGTTGAGCTGAGGGTGTAAAAGGGAGGGAGCTGTTCATGCATTCACTGTTTTCAGTTCACTGCAGAGCCACAAATTCAACAGCAAATTCCTCCTCCCCAACATTCCCTGTGCTTGTCATAAATATTATTATTATTAATATTCTAATTTTAATTTTTATTCTTTTTCCTATTTCTATTTATATTTTGTTGTTTATATTTATTTTGAGTTTGATTTCAATTCTAATTTTAATTTTAGTGTTTTATTTTTAACTTTTATTTTTATTATAATTTTAAATTTTTTTTAAATTTTTTTACATTTTAATTTTATTTTCTTGCAGTCTGTATTTTTACAAATCCCTGGCTCTCGCTCAAATCTTTGCAAACCCCAGCCTTTGTGTTGTGGGTGAGAGCCTGGGGGCTGGAATTGCCAGCCCAGGGACATTCCCTTCTGCGCTAATCAGGGAGTGTGGTCTCTGTTGGATCTTTTCCTGGTTTGGGAAAGATTTAGGAGCACTGTTTATAGGATTAAATGAAGGAAATCTGGATCCCAAGCAGGATTTGTGCGTCGCCTGTCCAGAACTGGCAACAAAAGCACAGATTCCCTCTTGGGCATTGATGACTTTTAGCTGGGGAGAGGAGGATTGTTCCTTCCAGGAATTACAATTTGTTCCCTCCACGAATTAAGTTGTTTTGTTTTTTTATTTTTTTTAATTTTTTTTTTTTTTTTTACCATTTGCTCAATTCTGTCATTAGAGGTCAGCAACCGACCTCACACAGCCCAGCTGCCCTCTGTCCAAAGCTTTCAGGATTTTTCCAGTGCCCAGACATTTCCTGGTTGCTCCAGAGAAGTTGTGATGTGGATTTTTTTTTTTTTTAATTTTTTTTTTTTTTTTTTTTTTTTGAGAGATTTTCCTGCCTGGTTTTCCAGACAGCATCACCTCCTGCAGGATTGATTGCTGACAGTTTCAGCCAGAGTTTTTGCCCAAATGAAGTTCTTCAACTCTCTCCATAGTCAGGGAAATGCAGCAGGAACATCTCCAAGCTGTATCCACCATTGGACCGGCATTGAAAATCCAGGAATCATCCCTGGAAGTGTCAGATTCCTGGAAAATATGGAAAATCTAAATTATCCAAAATTATGCACAGTGAACCCTTTCCAAGTGGTGGAATGGATTTTTCCTCCCAATCCAAGAATGGATTTTTGATGGAATGTGAGGTCATTCCATCAAAATGACCAAGGCAGAATTTTGTATCCTGCATTTAGGGCCAGGAATATGGTCCCAAACTCTCAGAATTCCCATGGCACTGAACTCCCTGCTGCAATATTACTCCAGTAAAGCACTGGTTTAAATCCCATGGAAATCGTTGGGAATCCCTTCCTGGAAATTGCTGTGGAACAGACTCCATAGGGCACTTTCCATATGTAAATACCTTGTGAAAAGCTGAAGGAATCCCTGTAGCCTCACCCCAAAATTCATGTCTGTGGGTCCCTCCATTTCCTGACCTATGGGACTGAGGTTTTTCCTGGTTTTTCTCTTAATGGACACCCTGGGGCTGGTGCAGGTGGCAGCAGTGGTGGCCAAGGTGAAGGGGGGCCCTGGGGGATGGAGAGATTTAGGGATGATCTGTGGGGGAATCCAGGTCCTCTGGATCCCAGCCCGTGGTTGAGATGGGAGAAGAGCAGTGAGGGTGAACCAGCCTGGAAGGTGATGCTTGTGAGGAAAATAAAAAGGATTAAAAGCACTCTTCCTTCTTCCTGAGCTGTTTCCTGGGGGAGCCAAGGTCCCTCCATCCTCCCTCGGTGATTTTGAACTTCTGTTTCCCTCGCCCCTTCCAGGGAGATGCTGAGGCTGGAGGGATTTCCTTCCCTCCTGGATCATCCATCTCTAATTTAGGGAAGTCCAGCTGGCCAAATACCCAAGTGTGGCTTTGTGGTCCCGGTGGCACTCACCCAAAGCTCTTGATTTTGGGTTTTTTTCCCAATCCTGCCCCATGATTCCCTGGACGCAGCTCCACGGAAAGCTCAGGACCCCTGGAGCCATGGCAGAGCCCTGGGAAGCTGCAGAGCTGGCAGGACCCAGCCGGGCCCATCTGGCCCCGAGGACAAAGCTCCTCGGCAGACATTCCCATACGGATTAAATCCAAAGGGATTTAACCACTGGATTTACTCAGAGAGGGATTATGGAGGGCTGGAGTCAGTGGGAATTGCTGCCTTTAGGGTGACATTCAGGTTTGGGGGAAGGAGAGCTCAGGTAAGATGCTCCCTTTCTGCTGCAGGGCTGGCAGAGCCTTGTTAAAGTTGGGATAATGAGGGTTTTTATTAATGGGAATGTTCCAGGGGCTTTGGCAACGTGCCTGGGGTTTCACAGGCATGAAAATAAATGGGGAAAAGACCAGATTCCCAGTTCTCCATGCAGGACAAATGGAGAACAGTGTGGCTGGAAGGAAACACCCTATGCAGATATCAGATCTCTTCTGGTTATCTCACATTTCCAGCAAACAGGAGATGAGGTGCTTCCTCACCCCACAATTCCTTTAGCAGGTGAGCCTGGCACCTGTAGGAATTCAGAGGAGAAGACACCTCAAGGTTTTTCAGTATTTCTCCCTCATTTCCTCATTATTCCAATGGGATAAACTGATTATATCTATAAATATTGGTGGATTTTTGCCCCCACTCCTGCTGGGAGACAAATGAAGGACCTGGTTCTCCTTCCTACAATTCCCATCCTGTATTCCTGCCCTCATCACTCCCATTGTGCCATGCTGTGCTTTAGGCTGGCAGCTCTGTGCTTTTTCAGATGTATTTTTGGATTGCAGCCACCTCCCCAGTCACCTTCCTGCCAGCAGGATCAGTGGGATCAGCTCTCCTCATCCTTCGAGGACACAGGGAATGGCTTCCCAGTGCCAGAGGGCAGGGATGGATGGGATATTGGGAAGGAATTGTTCCCTGGGAGGGTGGGCAGGCCCTGGCACAGGGTGCCCAGAGAAGCTGTGGCTGCCCCTGGATCCCTGGCAGTGTCCAAGGCCAGGCTGGACATTGGGGCTGGGAGCAGCCTGGAACAGTGGGAGGTGTCCCTGCCATGGATAGGGAGGGATGGGATGGGCTTTAAGGTCCCTTCCTACCCCAAAATTCCACAATTCCCTGATTCTCTCCTCCCTTCACCCGGCATGGAGCCTCATCCTTGCCCCTTCCTGGTTTCTTGCCTGCAGAGAGCCAGAATTATCCCCATCATCCCTAAAACAGGACCTGCTCACCAGCTGGAATCCAAACCAGATCTTCCCTGGCACCCCCAAACGCTGACACAGCAAATTCAGAACACCATGAATATTCATGTGGCCATTAATTAACATCTCCCTGCTTTAACAGCTCCTCACAAGACCCCTCCACAACCCCGTGTGCCATCGGTTCTGTGCCATTCCAGAGGGTGGGACCTGGCAAAAGGGTCACTTCAAGGTGTTTTGGGATAGCCTTGCCAGGACTGAGCATGTTTTGGGACTGCAGCGATCCCAGTTAGCTCCCTGAGGCTGTGATGGCAATTAGTGCCCATAATTAGTTCTCCAGAAGGATCAGGCTGTGCTGCAGGGCTGGGATAGTGCAGCAAGGAATTCCCTGCTGCGGGATATTCCGAGTTCAGCAGCCTCCGTGGTTCCTTTCACTTTTACAGAGCTCAGTGGCCAAACCTGCATCCTCTGTGGCTGAAGTTCCCCTCCAGGAGATCAAATCCCTTGGGAACAGGGAAATGTGAACATTTGTATGGATGGAAACAACACAGGAAATGCAAAGGGCTTTTTCCCAGTTCGTTTTAATTCCCCTGCCAGGAAATGGGTGATGCCAGGGGATCCCACTCTGCTTCCAGAGGGATTTCAGGGCTGAGTTTGTGGAAGTTTCTGGGGTTTCTCCAGGTATTCCCAGTCTGGAGTGAAGAGTGATTTGGGATTTCTGCTGGATGGGGATTGCAGAGGGAATATCTGCAGTGGGGGCTGGACTGATCCCAAATTCTTCCCTCCAGTTTCTCGCCCTTTCCTGCTCAGCTCTTCCAAGCTCATTCCCATGAGATGCTGGAGGTGCCAAGGCTCTGAACGATCCCAAAAACTGTTTGAGGGGAGCAGGGACAGCAGCTCCTTCAAGGGCTGTTAAACCCAGGGCTCTGCATCCAATCTCCAGAGCAGATCATGGGATGCTGGTGGCTGCCAGGGAATCCTGAAGGCACCACAACTCCGGGCTTGCCCTTGGAATGCTTTTGATCGTGAGCATCTGCCACTGGCCACTGTCAGAGCCCATCACCAGTTGCCCAAAAGCACAGAAAAAGGTGAAGGGGTTTTATAGAAGGTGGAATTAATGGAGCAGTGCTGGGCCAAGCTGGGCTGAACCTCGTTAATTGATGTGTTAATTGGCAGCCTGCAGAAGGCTTGGGGAAGCCTTCACACGAGGACCTGCAGCAGTCTGGAGCAGAAGGAAACCTTCCTTGGGTGCCTGGGGAAGCTGAGCCAGCAGTTCCTCAGTGGTGCTGTCCCTTTTGTGAACATCCCCCAGGGTGCAGTGGAAGGGAATAAATTAATTAATTAATGGCCTTGTCACACTCAGAATGCTCTGGGCTTTTTGCAGCCTCACCCCAGTGACAGGTGGATAAAATGGGGCAGTGAGTGAGGGTGATGGGACAGGGTGAGGAGGTACCAGGGAGCAGCAGGGGCTGGGTTCGGGTGTCTGGAGGCACAGCCATCGATTTATCCATTACCCATGGGTACACAAAGCCAGGCTGTGAACAGAAACACCATTTATCCTATCCCATCCCATCCCATCCCATCCCATCCCATCCCATCCCATCCCATCCCATCCCATCCTATATCCTATCCCATCCTATCCTATCCTTCCCCAGGAATCCCCTCTGCATCCTGGGCTGGGGAGATGAGTGAAGTCAGGACAGGGGCCTGGTGACACCCTGCCATTGAGAAGTAAAGATATTTGTGGATATAAAACATATATTTGATATATATCGATGTAAATTTTATTTATTTCTTTATATGTAATTTGCATATGTATTTAATTCTCCAACATATGACTTTCAGCCCATTTCATAGAAACACCAGGGTTTGGATTAGAAGCGACCTTAAGGACCATGGAGAGGGACCTTTCCCAATCCCAGGGTGCTCCCAGCCCCAGTGTCCAACTGGCCTCGGACACTTCCAGGGATTTAGGAGCTTCTCTGGGCACCCTGTGCCAGGGCCATCCCACCCTCATGGTCAAACCCTTTTTCCTCATATCTGATTCAAACCGAGGTGTTCCTTCACCCCTGGAATTTGTCCCCTCTTTGAGTGACACACCCAGGTGTCCCAGCACACAGGCCTGGAGAGGTGAGCACCAAAAAGGCCCAGCCCACCCTCAAGGTCTGTTCTGCCCCTGTTACTGAGCTGACCCTTTATCCCACATCCATCTCCCTCTGCCCCTCTCTGTGATACCGTTCTGGCTTTTGCAGCGGGGTCACTGAGCTTCAGCGGGATCAAATCTGAGTCGGGCTGCTGGGATGGTCCCATCCAGAGACTCTGGCCACACACACATTGCTGCCACTGTGATTTTTGCTTTTTTTCTTTTCTATATTTGTGACCTTCCCAGTGCTTTTCCCTCCCATTTTCCCCACCTGGGAGACCAAACCCATTCCAGAGCTCTGAGCCCTGTGGGGGGCACAAAATCCCAACCCTGTCCTGGTTCTTCCTGGGAACCAAGGCTGGGAACAAGGTCTGTGAGACACATTTCCATCACCAAGGACAGCTGGGATTGAGGGTGGGGGGCTCCAGAGAAGGGGGGGAATTCATCACCACTGGTCTTCCTAATTGATGCTTTTTATCAATTATGCTAAT
>CM019238.1:143737-167104 GCA_009741485.1 Malurus cyaneus samueli | reverse complement strand
GGCTCCAGAGAAGGGGGGGAATTCATCACCACTGGTCTTCCTAATTGGTGCTTTTTATCAATTATGCTAATTTCCTGAAACCCATCAAACTGTGTTCACCCCTGTGGAGTGGCTTTTGGGGATATTCTTCCATGCGTGCTCCTGGAGCTCCAAAAAAGATCCAATTCTATATCACCTCCTGTCCTAAAATCATCTCCAGTTTCATTTCGAGGTTGGAAAAGGCAACAGCACCTCACAGGGATGCAGAGACCTCAGGAGAATGGGAAGGAGCTGGCAGAGGCCGGGCTCCAGGAGGAGCTGGGGATGTTCTGGGTGGTGACTCCAAAGGAAGCCACAGATGTGCTGGAGCTGCTGGAGGAGCACAGCCCCTGCAGAGCGGCTGAGCCAGGAGCTGCAGGAGCTGAACGAGGTACAGAGGGGCAGGAAGGAGGGACTGAACCTCTGTGCATCAGCAGCTCATCCTCCCCTGGGGAGCGTGGTCTGGGAGAAATTCCAGGAGGAAATGTGGGGAAGGGTCTGACTGCAGGGCACAGCAGTGTGGGGTGCTCTGCAGGATGGAAAGGGACAATAGGGATCCCTAGAGAGGGAAAAGCAGCATCCAGGGAAAAGGAAATGAAACAGGGATGGAAGGAGATTTTAAAGGAAAATTTTAAATTTTTAAAATAAATTTTTATTTTTTTAAATAAACCAGCAGGAAGGGCCAAAGGAAAAGTGACAGGTTGTTTCCAGAATTACCTGTGAGGGTGGTGAGGCCCTGGCACAGGGTGCCCAGAGAAGCTGTGGCTGCCCCTGGATCCCTGGCAGTGCCCAAGGCCAGGCTGGACATTGGGGCTGGGAGCAGCCTGGGATGGTGGGAGGTGTTGGAACAAAATGAATTTTAAAATCCCTTCCAACCCAAACCATTCTGGGATTCTGTGGTTTTTCATGGATTTGGAAGTGAAAGGGAGACAATGAAACCAAGGAGCTGACGGGTCCCCTCCAAGAGGATCCTTCAGCATACCTGGTTCCCATTCCTGAGCCAATGGATGGAACTGGGTGGGCTTTAAGGACCATTTCCAACCCCAACCTTTCCATGATTTTATGGTTACTGAGCTTTATTGGGTCCATTGGGGCTGTTGAGATTGATTGCATTTCTGCAGAGGAAATTGCTCCCTTACGTGCTGGAGAAAAAAATCTGTGAAATCTGCTCTGAGCATTTATCTTCTGCTAAAATATCTGGGATTTTATGGTTGGTAACTAAGAAAAAAGGGAGAAAATAATCCAAAGGAAATATCTAAACCATGCAAGAAAACACAAGCCCTAAATCCAGCCTTCTTCAGCTGCAGTAGTTACTGTATTCCCATATATGACTTATCACACTTGGAAGTTAATCCGGAAGCCCAAACTCCCAAGGTTTGCTCCTGCCAGCTCCTGGCAGGTCCTCCTGGCAGTTTGTGACTGTTCCCAGCTGTAAAATACCCCGGGAGAGCAACAAATGCATCTTTATTAAGGTTTTGGAGATGTTTTGGAGCAGTTGAATACATTATTTTAATGCCCTCTAATGAATAAATGTGACTTCCCACTAATACAAATTAATTAATGAACATTTCCATTTCTGAGCCCTAATCTCCAATATTAAACTTTATCAATCTCAGGGAGCTGGACCAGCCCGTGCATCCATTTCAATGTTTTCCCCACATCCCAGGGCTCACACCTTGGCTTCCTCTCCCACATTAATCATCGTCCTCTCACTCAGCTGTTCTGGGAATCACAAAATTCCCTGCGCTGGCAGTGAGGAAGAGTTGATTTTTCCAAAGGGAAGGATGGCACGGCCAGGACACCGGGAGGCCAAAGGCTCTGATTTGGCCATTGGTATTCCTGCACGATGCAGGATCCAGCACATGTGGGGCTGCAGGCAGCTCCCAGCAGCTCTGAGCTGACCACAGCTGGATTTTATTCCTGTTCCTGGTGCAGGATCCTCTGGAGCCCCTCCAGCAGCACTGCCCTGTCGGTGTCACTGGGGATGTTACCCCACGGACACAGCCTGAAGGGTGGCAGGACAGACTTGGGAGAAGCTTCTGGCTGTAATTAAAGAGCAATTAATGCAATGGGAAGCTCTGGGCAGAGCTGGGGTCACTGGGATGGGGCTGGGAAGGAGAATTCTGGGAGTGAGGCTGGGCGGGTTGGGATCATTGTTGGTGCTCTTGGAGAGGCATGTCCAGGGTTAGAGAGGCTGGGAGTGCTCACCTGGAGAGGAGAAGAATGCATGGAGAGCTCAGAGACCCTGCCAGGGCCTAAAGGGGCTCCAGGAGAGCTGGAGAGGGACTGGGGACAAGGGATGGAGGGACAGGACACAGGGAATGGCTTCCCAGTGCCAGAGGGCAGGGATGGATGGGATATTGGGAAGGAATTGTTCCCTGGGAGGGTGGGCAAGCCCTGCACAGGGTGCCCAGAGAAGCTGTGGCTGCCCCGATCCCTGGCAGTGTCCAAGGCCAGGCTGGACATTGGGCTGGGAGCGCCTGGGACAGTGGAGGTGTCCCTCCATGGCGGGGTGACACTGGATGGGCTTAAGTCCCTTCCAGCCAAACCCTTTTCCCGTGGAGCACCTGAAGATCCAGCTCATCTCATCCTGATGGCAGGCAGAGGAGGTGGAGGAAGGGAAAGTCCTTAACCCAGGGATCGCAGGTGCCCAGCACCCATTGTGCTTTCAGACATCCCCAATTCTGAGCAGAGGAAATGTCCCAGCCATGACACCCTGTGCTTGTCTCGTGTGACTTAATTAATGTTTATTAACTGCCCTGCCTGAGCAGCTGGGCTGGCTGACACCTTGGCAGTGGTGGCCATGTCCCGATGTCCTTGGCACGGCCATGGGCTGCAGAGATACCTTGGGGACACACAGAAAGGGCCAGTGCCAAACCCTGGAGTGTTCTTCTATGATGAGACACCAGCACAGATTCCCAGAGAAGCCCCCGGATCCCTGGAAGGTCCAAGCCAGGTTAGACCCCTGTGACTGTGGAAGGTGTTCGTCCATGGGAGATGACTTTTAGGACCCCTCCCAGCCCAAACCAGTCTGAGATTCCATGAAATGTTGTGGGAAGGACAACAGGTGCTCCAGCCCTGTGAAATGAGTGTTGGGGACATTCCCAGGGCACAGAGTGCAGGGCCTGGTGGCCCGTCCAGACCAATGGAGCTCTGGTCATGGCCAGGTTTTCCCAGACACTCCACAGGACCTGATTTACTGGGGCAGTGGAATACTCAGAGGTGACAGCTGCCCAGGGGCGGTTTGTTGTGCCCTGGCCCTGGGGACACGGAGTGGCGTTTGGCCAAGTGCAAAGGTGGGACAGTGGCAGCGCCACCGAGACCCAGCACATTACTGGGACCGACTCTGCGTGGCTTGGGAGGTGAAGGTCAGGACATCTGACCCCAGGATGGGACAGCATCCCCTGCCAAGCCTGATCCCGTGCTCCTGCATCCCACAGGCCAAACTCGGTGCCATCGTCTCCTCGGAGCCGCAGGTGCTGCACGCCATCGACGAGGAGCTGGCTGAGGTGGCCGGGGTGGAGGAGATCCTGCAGCTCCACGAGGAGACCCTGCAGCTCCATGAGGAGACCCTGCAGCTCCATGAGGAGCTCCTGCAGCTCCATGAGGAGATCCTGCAGCTCCACGAGGAGACCCTGCAGCTCCACGAGAGACCCTGCAGCTCCACGAGAGACCCTGCAGCTCCACGAGGAGATCCTGCAGCTCCATGAGGAGACCCTGCAGCTCCACGAGGAGCTCCTGCAGCTCCATGAGGAGATCCTGCAGCTCCACGAGGAGACCCTGCAGCTCCACGAGGAGATCCTGCAGCTCCACGAGGAGATCCTGCAGCTCCACGAGGAGACCCTGCAGCTCCACGAGGAGATCCTGCAGCTCCACGAGGAGACTCCTGCAGCTCCACGAGGAGACTCCTGCAGCTCCACGAGGAGACCCTGCAGCTCCACGAGGAGACCCTGCAGCTCCACGAGGAGATCCTGCAGCTCCACGAGGAGACCCTGCAGCTCCACGAGGAGACCCTGCAGCTCCACAAAGAGACCCTGCAGCTCCACGAGGAGACCCTGCAGCTCCATGAGGAGCTCCTGGGCAGAGTGAAGCAGCAGATGGATCACATCCACCGGGACAACTCCCTGCTGCACCGTGTGACTTCCAGCAGGGTGAGGCTGATGGAGGGGATCGTGTTCCTCACGGTGAGTGGGGTTAGCAGGACACCGACCTCCACCTTCCAGGGAACCTGAACCACTGAAAACTCTGATGGTCTGCAGGGGTTACAGAGCTCCCCTGGCTGGGAGAGGAGGGATGGGGTGGATAAGATGAGGATGGACACTGGGGTGGCCTCCAGGTGGCCCAGGCACAGATCACTGGGGGTCACTGCCGGTCCCCTCCCTGGGCAGGGTTAGGGTGACAAAGTCCATGAGGAATTTAACAACAAATAATCATCACCTGGGAATACACAAGCACAGCAGTTAATGAACTGATTAATTAATCTGTTAGAGGCAGAGTTTGCAACAGGCACTCCAGGTCAAAGCCTGCTCCCACCAGCCCTGATCCATCACGTACAGAGGGAATTTGGGATGTCCAGAGGGAAAACAAATACTTTCCATTGGGGAAGCATTCCAGGCAGCTGCTGGAATTCCCCTGCAGCTGGAGGGGCTGCTTGTCCAGGGACCCATTACTCCTCTTTCCACTGATGCGAATTTCCCCATTCCTTTCTCTCCTTTTTTTCCATTCTTTCCCCTCTCTTGAAGGCAAGGTACCCATTCCACGTGGGTAGGGCACACATCAGCTCCTCCCCACATCCCTGGTGGCACGAGGGGCTTTTCCCTGCAGCCACAGCCACGGGACACCAACACAGGGCACAGCACAGCTGGGGAAAATCTCTGGACGAGTCTTTGGAATATGGGAAAGAAATTATTTAGTTTAACATAAGTTCAAGAACTAATCCTCAATTCCATGGCTTGTGGTTACCTGCCAGTAACATTTTCATTTCTCAGCCTTGGCTTTCCCTTTTATCCTTGGCTTTTCCCTTTAACTTTGGTTTTTCCTTTTAACCTTGGCTTTTCCTTTTAACCTTGGCTTTTCCTTTTAACCTTGGCTTTTCCTTTTAACCTTGGCTCTTCCTTTTGTCCTTAGATTTTCCTTTTATCCTTGGCTTTTCTTTTTTTCCTTAGATTTTTCATTTATCCTTAGCTTTCCCTTTGCTGCCAGCAGCGATTCCAAAGGCTCCAGCCCTTTGGAAACTCCTGCTGAGGGTTCCCAGGGTTTCCCTGCCCACTACTGCAGCTGTTTCTGCGCAGAACTTTGGGGCTGGAGCAGCCTGGATTTCCTGCTGCTGCTGGGTTTTCTCTTCAGCTGTTCCCATCCAGAAGCATTCCCTGTGGGATCACAGGGATGGGAAGGGATGAAGATCTGGCTGTGTTTGTAGCTGTCCCCTGTGGTTTGTTCCAGGACACCCTGGAAGCCGGGAGCACCGGGACACCCTGAGCCAAGCAGATCTGTCCAGCCCTGGAGCGCTCGGAGCCAGCAGGGAGTGGGGATCCCTCCTGGAATGGCCATTCCCATCCATCCCAGTCAGCAGGGAGTGGGGATCCCTCCCGTAGGTTCACACCCAGCCCCCAGCATCCCTGAGCTGCTGCTGCCAGGGGGCATTTTCCCAGGAATTACCTCCCATGTCAGTTGGGCAGCCCTGCCTTGGAAAAGCAGGGATGCAGGGTTGGATTTGGGAAACTGATGAGCAGCACAGATCTGGAGGGACAGATCAGTACAAACAATATTCCCTGGAGCACATTCCCTGGGGCTGAGAACAGAGGGAGCAGGCCTGGAGTGTCGGCTTTGGTCTGGAGTTCTTGGAATTCCAGAATGGTTTGGGTTGGGAGGGACATTAAAGCCCATCCCATTCCACCCCTGCCATGGCAGGGACACCTCCCACTGTCCCAGGCTGCTCCCAGCCCCAATGTCCAGCCTGGCCTTGGACACTCCAGGGATCCAGGGGCAGCCACAGCTTCTCTGGGCACCCTGTGCCAGGGCCTGCCCACCCTCCCAGGGAACAATTCCTTCCCAATATCCCATCCATCCCTGCCCTCTGGCACTGGGAAGCCATTCCCTGTGTCCTGTCCCTCCATCCCTTGTCCCCAGTCCCTCTCCAGCTCTCCTGGAGCCCCTTTAGGCCCTGGCAGGGGCTCTGAGCTCTCCCTGGATCCTTCTCCTCTCCAGGTGAGCACCCCCAGCTCTATAACCCTGGACAGGCTCCATTCCTGGGCAATTCCAATCTGTGCTGCAGTGGCCAGGATGGAGCACACAGACCCTGGGGCAGCTCTGCCAGCAGCTCCCGTGGGTCTCAGACACCAGCAGGTCCCATTCTCATAGGAATTGATGCAAACTCCTGACAGCCATCCCTGCGGTCCATCTGAATCCCTGGATGTGAGGCCACGTGTCCTGCCAGGGGTGGGCAACACGCCTTGGAGCTTGGAAAGGAGCTGCGGAAGTTGTGGCTGGAATTTGTGGACTCTGCTGTCTGTGCCCCAGTGTCTAAAATCAGTAATTCATTGTAGCCAAATGTGGGCGTGTTTGGATCCCTGGCAATGTACAGGGACTTGATCCTGGCAGGAAATCCCAAATTTTCCTTGTGGTGAGACTGGGTGTGTCTCCCTGCTGAGTCAGATTATTTTTGTTTTCATTTTGTTGTTTTATGTTATTTATTTATTTTTTATTTTATTTTATTATTTTATTTATTTATTTTATTTTATTTATTTTATTTTATTTTATTTTATTTTATTTTATTTATTTATTTTATTTTATTTATTTTATTTTTAATTTTCTAATTTTTTTCCAACTCCTTGTCTGCATTTTCTTGGTGCCACAGCAAAGCTTTTCCCCCTGTGTTGGCTTTTGGGTGGATTTATGGGATTTACTTCTGCCTGATTTCCCAGTTTTCTGAGGGATGTGGATCTGCAGCCCCCCCAGATCCATTCAAATCCCAAAATATCCTTTTTTTTTCCCTCGAGGTTACCAGAAGCTGCAGGCAGTGGCAGAGCAGCTGATCCTGTTTGAAACCCTCAAGCAGAACTTTGAGAAATCCCTCATCAATCACCTCACCACCATCTTTGAGCTGCAGGTGGGCTCCATCCCTCCCATGGCACCTCAAAATCCTGGGAAATCGGAATATTCTGGGACAGTCGGGCAGGAGGATGCCACTGTGAGAAGGTTTTCCCAAAATATCTCTCCAAAAAGATCTTCCCACACACCTTCTCCTTAGCCCTCAGGGATGCAGGAGAAATCCAGGCTCCCAAAATCCCTCTGGTGCCATTCATTAGGTCCTCAGGCCTGGAGATTTTTCCTTTAGGCTTTCTTATTTTATTTTGGGGGTTGTTGATCTGTTTGCAACCTAAAATCCCAGGATAAACTCCAATTTATCTTGATCCTTTGATTGACAATTTCAAGTGCTGGTTTGGCAGTTTAAAAGATTTGGTGGATGAGATCCCTGTGGGCAGAAATCCCATGGATTTCCTTCTGCGGAAAGGAGCAATTCCCAAATCTTTAGTGTTTCCTTTCCCAAATCTTCAGTGTTTTCTTTCAAACAGCAGCTCTGGGAAAGGAAACAGGAGGGAATTGTGGGATTTCCATCCTTGGACACACAAACCTCGGCTGGACATGTCCCTGAGCAAACTTCTCCACCTGGATCTGCTCCAAACCTGGAGTGGGTGCAGTGTCCCGGTACCACAGAGCCTGGAAAATCCTTATTTTCCATTGCATCCCCCCCGAGGCAGATCCACTCCTGGTGCTCGGATTCCCAGAGTGTTCCTCCACAAGGAGCTCTTCTCCCCTGTTTTCTCCTGATCTCCAGTTTTTATCTGGAGAATCCCACGTCCTCCTGAGGGGTCAGCTCCAAATGGTTCCAGGATAATGGGAATAAAACTTGAGTTCCAAGTGCTTCAGCTTGGAATGTCCCTCTCAAATGTGGAACTGGGAATTGTAGAAATTTGGAAATTTCAGAAATCTGGAATTTTCAAGAATCCAGCAATTTCTGAACTGGAAGCTCTGGGTGACAACGAAACTTTCCAAGGCTACTTTATATTAGTTTTTCTGTCGTTTCTGTCCCTTTAGGGCAATTCCCAGGTCTGGGCTCTTGGCCACCCCATTGGCACCATGGCTGCCCCGAGCCATGGATCCCACCACGAGGAGCTGCTGCCCTACACCCCCCTTTATGGCCTGGCTGAGGAACATCAACCCAAATCTGTTCTGGGACCTCTCCAAGGTAGGGCTGAAACTCCCAATGGACCCTGCAAACCATTCCCTGGCCAAACCCCACGGCAGCTGCCCACTCGCTCTCCCCTGCCACAGCTGGGCAGAGGAGAGGGGAAAAAAATTAACAAAAGGGTCATGAGTTGGGATAAGGACTGGGAGAAAACACCCCACGGGCAAAACGGGCTCAGCTTACCGTAGAAAAGTGAATAATTGTTGACAGTCAGGGGAGGATAATGAGAAATTAAATAAACCCTTTAGACACGTTTTCTTTCCCCAAGCCCTCCCTCCTTCCCACCAACAGTGCAGGGAACAGTGTGTGAGGGGTTTGGTCAGTTCATCACCAGGATCTTCTGCTGCTGCTGCTCAGGGAGAGGAGTCCTTCCCCTTTCTCCATCCCTGGAAGTGTTTCAGACCGTGTTGGACAGGGCTTGGAGCACCCTGGGCTGCTGGAAGGTGTCCCTGCCTGTGGCATGGGGCTGGAATGAGGTGATTTTGTGGTGGCTCCCAACCCAAAGCATTCCATGATTTTATGATTCTGTAAAGCCTGGTCCATATTTCATCTGAGGTTCCTCAGACACCTTTCCCTGCAGGGAGAAGCCTGTCCATGAGACAGAGGGAATTCATGACAATATTTATGGGATGGTTTCACAGCCAGCTGACTGTGGGGCTGTGGTGTCCCAAGGCACTCATTTCCACCAAAATCACTGGATCTGACTCAAAATATTCCACTCAGGTGTTTCCAAAGATAAAAAGAGAAACTGATCTGTCTCCTCTGCAAGTTTTTAAGGCCCAGGAGTCACATTTTCCCTCAGCAAAACAAAGGGATGTAATGGAAATTTCCAGGCCAGTTTGGCCCAGTTTGAAGGTCAGGCTGGTGTGTTTTGTCCATCAGAGTCAGCACTTCCAGTTCTTCATCGCTGGTGTCCAGATCCCGAGCCAGAGGAGGGAGATTCAGGAAGGGAACGGTGCTGGTGGCTCTGCTTTTGGGGTTCATCACACCCAAAACATCCCCACCACCCCTGCAGCTCCTCCTGCCCTGGGAAGGACACTGAGTCACTGGAAAAACAGGAGATCTCAAAACTGTGGGATCAGAGCAGGATGGGCAGGGCTGGCACAGCACAGGGACCTGCAGGGGAGCACAGCATCACCTAAATATCCTAACTGCACCCAAATGGGTTCCCATTCCCAGAGGGCAGGGATGGATGGGATATTGGGAAGGAATTGTTCCCTGTTTGGGTGGGCAGGCCCTGGCACAGGGTGCCCAGAGAAGCTGTGGCTGCCCCTGGATCCCTGGCAGTGTCCAAGGCCAGGCTGGACATTGGGGCTGGGAGCAGCCTGGGACAGTGGGAGGTGTCCCTGCCATGGCAGGGGTGGCACTGGGTGGGTTTTAAGGTCCCTTCCCACCCAAACCATTCCAGGATTCCACGAGCGCTCAGCCTGGCAGGGAGGGGCCCCTGGTTTCCTTCAGTGGCACACCGAGTGAAACAAAGGGTTAATGAATACAGCATTCCACCCTCACACATCTCTCATCCCCTCCTGAAGGAAGTTTTTCATGGGAAAACCTGTCCTTCCTTGCTAAAAAAATGGGAATTCCTGACAAGAGGGAATGCGCTTGGAGCGAGGAATCCTGGGGAGCTGGAAGGGGGATGCTGGCTCCGGGTGGGGTCTGTGGGATAATGGGATCAGCATCGTTCCCGGGGAGGGGACATTGCTTTGATTCCAGCAGAAGGGAATAAGGATTTGGGGAAGGATAAAGAAGGGCTGGCTCCTCCTTGCAAAGGGATTTGGGCTCAGAGCAAAGAGCTGGGATTCTGCTGGGGAGAGAAAAGGAAAGTGCCCGGGGTGCTTTCCAGGCACACCCACCCAAGCACGGCTGGGAGTGCTCCGAATGTCATTAAAAAAAAAGAGATATTGCGGGGGTGGAGATGGCAATTAACGAGATCCTTTATCACGGAATGCTTTGGGATGGGAGGACATGAAATTCCATCCAGTCCCACCCCTGCCATGGGCAGGGACAGCTCCCACTGGATCGTTGATGAAAATAAAATTGTTAAATTAAAACAAAGATGGTGTAGGGCATGTGTGGCAGCCTTATCCCCTTCTGTAAATGTCAAACTGTGATTCCTTCCAGGGCTTTCTCCATCCTTAATTCCTACACCAGTCTATAAAGCAGGAGTGATTAAATCCTGGGAGAAAACCTTGGAAGGGCACCTTTATGGCTGCAAGGTGTTCCTGCTCCAGTAGAAATCATCCCAAAGTGTCTGTCTGGTTCCATGGGCAAGACAGGATGAGTTTTGGTGTCCTGGGATGTCCCTGCTCCACTTCAGAGGACAAGGACAGCTCTGGGACAGGCAGGGAGCCCCGGGCTGGGCTGGGGCTGTTCATCCCATCCCTGATGTGAGCAGAACATTGGAACAGCATCCCCCAGGGAGCTTCGTGAGAGGAGGGGGAATTTTTGGAAAGTTGACCCCACAGAGGTTGTGGCACCTTCCCCGGGGTGGCAGTGTCACTGCCAAGCTCTGTTTGCCATCACTGAGCCCTGGGGGCAGAGCGGGGGGACAGTGCCACCCCCTCCCTCTGCAGGGCGAGGTGATCTGTTCACAGCCCCAGGACATGGCCACAACCCCCTGGGTGCTGCCCGTGTGTCCTTCTGCAGGAGGCTGGCACCCAAGGGCGCTCCCAGAGCTCCTGCTGGGATATTCCTGCAGGATTGGCTCTCCTGAGCTGCTTTGCAGGGAGGGTTTGACTTTGATGAAGTTCTGCAGAAACCTCATCCAAGGTGTTTCCTGCTGTTCCCCAGCTCGTGGATGGAGCCCAGGCTGTGAGGAAACTTGCCTGAAAATATCCCTCATCCCTGCTGGAAAATATCCCTCATCCCTGCTGGAAAATATCCCTCATCCCTGCCCAAAAATATTCCTCATTCCTGCTGGAAAAGATCCCTCATTGCTGCTGTCAAATATCCCAGTCCAGATCCCCAGGCCACTTCCTTTCTCCTGATTATCCCAATGAATTTTTTTGTTTGATTCCCTGCCATCAGAAAGGATTTTATTTATGGCACCACCTGCTGATTTCTTGCCTTGTGTGATGGGAGAGTTTAGAAGGTGACCTGGAGCTGATTATAATTAATCGTGAGCCAGTAATTAAGTCCTTCCTCATTTTCCCATTCCCTTTTCCACAGGCTTGTAAAATTCTTTCCCATTTTCTGCTGGAAGATTTTTTTTTTTTCCCAGTTTTGTCACTTCCCAGACAGTGAAATTATTACATAAATGTGGGAAAAAGATTAGGAATCAGATCTTTAATTCAGACCTGGCTTTAGCAAGGATGGCTCATCCCTCATCCTTGCTTAGCATGGAGCTGGCAAACCCTTCCCAAAGGGTGGAGCCTGCAGGGAGTGGCTCAAATCAGGATTTTTTTGGGATACTGTGATTGATGGAGAGGTGATCTGACTCCCCCAGAGCCTTTGGGAGCGCAGAATGATTCCCATTTTTAGAAATAATTAGGAAATAATCTGGGTGTTTCCCCACAGATTTCTTTCAGGGAGTACAAAAGGAATTTTTAAATGCATCTTTCAAAGGATTTTTTCAACTTTTCCACTCGAGCCAAACCCCCAGTGGTAAAACTGCCAATGTTGAGAAAATAAATTCATTTCCAGTGAAATTTAATTTGAAAAGGCCGTTTTTGGGGGGGGGGAAAAACCAAAAAAAAAACAAAAAACAAAAACCACTCCCACCTCCTCTGGATACTTTTTGTTGCAATTTGCCACCAAAACTCAGCATCAAACGATTTTTCTGAGACTTTTGCAGGGTTTTGTGCTGATTTATTCTCTTATCCCCTGGCATTTTCCACACCCCAGCTCTCAGAAGTGAGCACAAGGCAGCAAAGAGAGGAACACCACAACTGATGAAATAAAAAGGCAGTTTACCAAAATAAAAATAACGAAAAAGAGGGAAAAATTGGAGAGAGGGTAGAGAAAAAAAGGAGAATTACATCTGAATTCCCCATTTATCTGAATGCAACAGGAAAAGGTCAAATCATGCATAAGGTTAGATATAAAAAGAGACATTTAAGGCTTAAAAGGAGCTGGAGAATCCACGAGGGATGGGATTTCTGACATCCCACACCCCGTGCAGATCTGCAGGAAACCTGGGAGAAGCCGATGGGGAGGAGGCAGCAGCCCAGGTAGAGCCTCTCCAGGAGCAGGGAGAGCCAGGAGAACACCCTGGACAGCGGGAACGGGGTCAGGGTGAGGAGCTGAGGGATCTCGAGGTGTCCCCTGTCCCACTCCACCCCACAGCCCTTCCCTGGAGCACAGCCTGGAGTGTGGACACTCACCTGCTCCGGTGTTCCCAGTGAATCCCAGAGGCTTTTCTGGCCCCAGCAGGGTCTGCAGCCCCTGTGCTCCTCGGAGCAGCGATTCCTGCAGGAATTCTCCCAGCTGGGCAGCGACTCCGTGCAGCTGCAGGTACCACAGATGGGGATAGCACGACGTCCTCTCTGCTCCTCCCTCCAGCCTGGCACATCCAGGGACTCCCGAGCTCTCCTGGGCTCTACTCCTCCAGGAGACAGCAGTGGGCAAGATTAAGAGGGGAATTTAATGCAATTTAATCCATAGCTCCAGGAAAATCAGGGGTCTGCAAGCATTAAACAGGATTCCAACAAGAGGCAGCAGAAATAAAGCCAGAGTCTGAGTTTTCCTGGGGGAGGGAGAGCAGGCAGATCATTGTTTGGTGGGTTTGGATGGGATGTTGGGAAGGAATTGTTCCCTGTGAGGGTGGGCAGGCCCTGGCACAGGGTGCCCAGAGAAGCTGTGGCTGCCCCTGGATCCCTGGCAGTGTCCAAGGCCAGGCTGGACATTGGGGCTGGGAGCAGCCTGGGACAGTGGGAGGTGTCCCTGCCATGGCTGGGGTGGCACTGGATGGGCTTTAAGGTCCCTTGCAACCCAAACCATTGCAGGATCCTTTGATAATTCCCACTCCAATCTTTTCCCAGGCCTCTGCTGCAGAGGGAGGAGAACCCATGGCACCTCCAGAGGATCCTCCCTGCCCCAAGGCCTGTGGCCAGTACGTGTGTGATGGGACACACCCTGCTCTGAGGGGACATGGCCTGGGCTATTCCACCCCGTTCAATTCCTGACCTTCTCCATGGCTGGTTGGGTTTTTCAGGCCAGAAGAAGCCACAACCCAGCTGCTCAGTGAGCTCTTCGGGTGCCTGGAGCCAGAGCTGAGGGAGCTCCTGGATGTCTGCGGGAAGGTCCATCCTTTGGGCAGCCTGCAGGTCCTGCTGACCCTGGATGACCCCATGTTTGGGGCCTGGGGCTCCTCCTCGGCTTGTCCCTTGTCGGATCTGAGTCTGCCATGTCTTTGTGCCATTCTCAGGGGACCTCGTGCAAGGACATGGAGGAGGCCGAGGCTCCCAGCAGGGACCGAGCGGGGATCCTGCCCTGTGTCTGCTGCTTCCAGCAGCTCGTGGTCCTCTCTGAGGAGCTGCTCCGGCCACGCCAGCACTGGGGGAGCTGGACAAGGCCCAGCTCAGGCTGGCCAGCAGCATCTTCAGCAGCAGTGAGTGCCAGGGCTGGATGTTCCACCCGGGGAATGTCCAGCTGCAGCTGCAGAAGTGACCAGCCGGGCCAGCAGCGTGGGGTGGGAGCTGCCAGGCTCCCTGCACTGCCCAGGGCTGAAACTCCTTTCCCTGAGGGAGATCCTGGAGCACCAGGCAATTCCAGCTGTGGCAGGGGGCGTGGGAGCTGCCTGTCCCTGGGCATTGAAATCCCTTTCCCTGAGCAAAATCCCGGGAGCACCAGAAAAATTCCGGATGTGCGGGGTCTATCACAGCGGGATGGTCCTGGGGTGATGGGGCTCAGACACACAGGCTCAGCTCTGGGTCCAGCCTCAAACTTCCCTGTCCCACTGTGCAGGGAGCAGCTCCTCACAGATCAGACTCCTCTCACAAGATCTTTGGAGGAGCCAAAAATAACTTCCCCAAAACCACTCAGGGGTGTTGGTAGGGACAGAGGGGTTGGGAGAGCAGGGCAGGAAGCTTCCAGCAGATCCCAGTGTTGTCCCAGCGGGATCCCACAGCTTTCCATCTGTGGAAACGTCTGCCTGGAGAGCACCTGAGGGGCTGCAGGGTCACACTCTGACCACAGATCCTGAGGGGGTGCAGAGAGGCCACAACCTGCAGAAGAGCCTGGGGTGACCCCACTGATAAATCCATGGACACAGCTCTGCCAGGCTCTGGGAATGTTTGCAGGGAAGCAGATGTGGATGGGAACCAAGGACAGAGAGTAGGATTTGTGCTGTGATTGCTTTCTTTGGAGTCAGACAGGTGAAATGAGCCCTCCCATGGGCCTGTCCCCCCTGACAACCTGTGGGGGCTTGGGGGCTCCTGTCCACACCCAATAGTCCCTTCCTTCCTTCCTTCCTTCCTTCCTTCCTTCCTTCCTTCCTTCCTTCCTTCCTTCCTTCCTTCCTTCCTTCCTTCCTTCCTTCCTTCCTTCCTTCCGCGCCTCCTTCCTTCCTTCCTTCCTTCCTTCCTTCCTTCCTTCCCTTCCTTCCTTCCTCCTTCCTTCCTTCCTTCCTTCCTTCCTTCCTTCCTTCCTGTCCTTCTTCCTTCCTTCTCCTTCCTTCCTTTCCTTCCTTCCTTCCTTCCTTCCCTTCCTTCCTTCCTTCCTTCCTTCCTTCCTTCCTTCCTTCCTTCCTTCCTTCCTTCCTTCCTCTTCCTTCCCTTCCTTCCTTCCTTCTCCTCCTTCCTTCCTTCCTTCCTTCCTTCCTTCCTTCTCTTCCTCTCTTCTCCTCCCTCCCTCCTCCCTCCCTCCCTCCCTCCCTCCCTCCCTCCCCTCCTCCCTCCTCCTCCCTCCCATCACCAGCCTGTCCTCAGTGAATCTGAGTGAACATGGATCTGGTGAAGATGGAGAATTTCCACACATCCACAGCTTCCTGTGCCAGAGGAGCGTCCCCTGCCTGGAGGACAGGAAGAGAGAAGCCAAGCGAAGGTGCCAGGAGCACATGGAGAAGTTCATCGGTGCCTGGGTCAGCCCCTGGAGAGGCTCAGGGTGAGTACAGGACCTGGGCTGGGCCTCCAGGGGCAGCTGCTCTTCCCAAAACTCCACATTAACTGGTGCTCACACCTCCCTGTCCTGAATCCAGTCTGGGATTATGTTACTTTGGATTTCGTTCTGCTCAGTGATTCCCAAAATCCCATCATGGCCTCCTCCATCTCTCCCAGTCTGAGCACAGACACCAATGGACGGTGCAAAGTGATGTGAAATAGTGCAGGAGCCCTTTCCTGTTTCTTGGAAACACTCCATACATGTAGGAACTCGAAATCCTTGGGGTTTAGGATATTTCCCTGCAGCCAAATTGCAGCAGGAATATCCAGATGGATTCCTGGGTTGTATGAACAGACAGGAGGAGGAAAAGAGGGATGATTCCCTTGTTTTACAGCAGGGGTGGGATGTCCTGTCTGCTGCTCCCACCCCTTCCCTGACCACTGCCAAGTTTGGTTCCCGGTTTGTTCCCAGTTTGGTCCCAGTTTGTGCCCCGTTTGTTCCTGGTCTGGTCCCAGTTTGTTCCTGGTTTGTTCCCAGATTTTTCCCCTTTTATTCCTGGTTTGTTCCCAGTTTGTGCCCAGTTTGTTCCCAGTTTATTCCTGGTTTTCTCCCTGTTTGTTCCCAGTTTGATCCTGAGTTTGCTCCCTGTTTGCTTCCAGTTTGTTCCCAGTTTGTTCCTGGTTTGTTCACATTTTGTTGCTGATTTGTTCCCAGTCTGTTCCTGGCTTGTCCCTGATTTGTTCCCATTTTCTTCCCAGTTTGTTCCCATTTTCTTCCCAGTTTGTTCCCTTTTTTTCCCAGTTTGTTCCCATTTTCTTCCCGGTTTGTTCCCTTTTTTTCCCAGTTTGTTCCCGGTTTGTTCCTGGTTTGTTCCTGGTTTGTCCCCAGTTTGTTCCCATTTTCTTCCCGGTTTGTTCCCTTTTTTCCCCAGTTTGTTCCGGTTTGTCCCGGTTT
Source organism: Malurus cyaneus samueli (assembly GCA_009741485.1). Taxonomy (NCBI): domain Eukaryota; kingdom Metazoa; phylum Chordata; class Aves; order Passeriformes; family Maluridae; genus Malurus; species Malurus cyaneus. The sequence goes on along the minus strand of CM019238.1, from coordinate 150,846 downwards.
GTTCCCGGTTTGTCCCCAGTTTGTTCCCTTTTTTTCCCAGTTTGTTCCCTTTTTTCCCCAGTTTGTTCCCGGTTTGTCCCGGTTTGTTCCCGTTTGTTCCCAGTTGTCCTTTTTTCCCAGTTTGTCCCTTTTTTTCCCAGTTTGTTCCCGGTTTGTCCCCAGTTTGTTCCCATTCCTGCCCCGGTTGCGTGCCGGTGTCTGGCAGATCCCAGCCCTTTTTTCACGGCTGCCTGGGTTGATCCATCCCACCCCTCCCGGGTGGTTGCTTTGTTAACTGAGCTAAGAGCATCTGGCTCTGCTAACTCAAACAGACATTGCTTCCTTCCCGGGCCTGTGGCTCTTCCTCTCCTTCCCTCCCCCTGAAACGCCTCGCAGACTGAGCTTGCCTGGAATTATTTATGGGACCTGTTACTTCCAATTTGTTTCCAGTCGTTGCTGTCAAACATTTGTTGGCTAGGCTGGAAAATCAGCTCCGTGTCTCGTGCTGCCTGAGAGCTGTTTTGGCTCCAAATACTCCCTTTTCCAAGGAAAAGGATCATTCTGTTGCTCACAACAAAGTGGGTGGGATGTGAGGGCACCTGAATGTCCCAAAATCCTGGCATGACCTTCTCCAGCTCTCCCAGTCTCAGCACAGGCCCCAAGGGAAGGTGCAAAGGGGTGTAAATAGCACAGGAGCCAATTTCTGGCTGTTGGAAACATTTAGTAACTCAAAATCTTGGGATTTAGGGTATTTCCCCACAGCAAAATTTCAGCAGGAATATCCAAATGGATTCCTGGCTGAATGAACAGACAAGAGGATGAAGGAAGGGATGATTCTAGTGTTTTACAACAGATGTGGAATGTCCTGTGCAGCTGTGGCAGAGAAGTCACAAGAACTGAGAAAATTCAGACTTTGCTTTACACCTCAGCAGGTTCTGGGATCCCCCATCCCCACCTCTGCCTCCAAACCCTCTGGGGAGAGGGAGAAAACCGGGGGAAGCACTGAGGAACAGGAGGGATTTTTCCAGGAGTCTCATGGGCTGGCAACCCTTAAAGATGCTGCTGCTGAGAAGAGAGAGGAGAGAACCATGAAATTCCCTAAATTCTGTTTTTCTGGGGGATAAACAACCTCTAACACTTCACTAAACATTCCCCAATTCTTCATTTCAGCTGAATTAGACTTGGGAAGGGAACGGAGGGCAGTGACCAGGTTTGAGCCCTGATGCAGGAATCCACCTCAGGATGGCCCACCATGGAATGTCTCCTTCCCTTCCCAGGATTTCTTTGAGGGGGTGAAAGCCCGCCTGGCTCAGGGGGTGAAGGAAGAGGAGGTCAGCTTCCAGCTGGCCTACAGCAAGCAGGAGCTCTGCAAAGTCCTAAAAAATATCCTGGCAAGGAAGTCAGAAGAGCCCTGGAGTCCCTCTACAGGAAAATCCACAAATATCTGTCCCCAGAGGAAAATCTTCTGCCGGTAACTGGATCGGGATGGGTGTGATGCTGGGATGGTTTGGGAGTCAGGACTGCACTGCCTGTGTGGTGGCAGGGCAGGGGAAGGAGCTGAGGTATGGTTTTCCAGGTGGTGGGGCAGGCCATGGAGCAGGAATTCTGGTTTTCCATCATTTCCAGGTGGTGTGGCAGGCCCTGGAGCAGGAATTCTGGTTTCCCATCATTTCCAGGTGGTGTGGAGGAGTTTGTCCTGCAGTACTGAGAGTTTGAGGAGCTCATCCAATGCTGCTACTCGGGATCAGGGATTGCCCTGGGCTTCACCATGGAGGACTTGCTGAGCTGCTTCAGCTCCATCCCCATGTCCAACATGTAGGAAAATCCCTCCCTGGATGCTGGGAGCAGCTCAGGAATCCTGTCTGCAGCCACACCTCCAAGGAGCTGAACACAAAACCGTTCCCAAATTGGATATTTGGGTTTCTACCCTGAACTCAATCCCAAAGTACCCCCGACTTGCTGGTCCTGGACTGAATCTCACTTGGGGAAGTGGAATCCTTGGACCCAAACCACGACTTCCCTGCTCCAAGAAACCATTTTGCTGCTAGGAAATGACTCCTCTGAGCCTCAGATTTTCACCAAAGTGAGTGCTGGTCCTGCACCTCCTCAGCAGAGCATTCCCAATGGAAAAGCATCCTCTCTCCAGGGACTTTGTCCTTCTTTCCTGTGCCCAGATGAGCCTGTGCTAAACCATGGCGCTAAACCCCATCCGGACACGCTGTGTGTGAGGGGTTTCCTCATCCAGGAATCCCAACAGGATCCCAACAGGCACCGCTGCTCCACAGCTCTCCTGTGAAAGTCAGCTGGCAGATGAAAGTCCAGAGCTGTAAATATTAATGGTTTTATTGCTTTTAGCTCCGATTTACTCACATCTTAACTGGAGTGGAGAAAATGTGCCGTTCAAGAGATCCAAACTCATCCCTCAGGGAATTGCCTGGTTTTATCCTGTTTTCTTATGGATTTTGCTACACCTACTCACCAATATATTGTCACTACTTAAATGTGGTCTCTGTTTTTTGGGATGATCATGGGCCTCATGTGTTGTCCATCACAACCTTCTCTCTAAACACCTGAAGAGCTCACAGTCTTTGGTATTTGCCTTGCAGGGCCAAGATTATTTATTTTATTTATGATTTTATTTATTTTATTTATTTTGTTTTATTTATTTATTTAGCATGTTAGAAAATAATCTTGGAGGCAAAATTCCCTGTCCACTGCCAGGGAGGTGGGAGCTCGCTGTGGCTGCTTGGACAGCCCCTGTTCTCCGGGTATATCCTCATTTCTCCAGGGTGGGCTTTAATCCAGCCCATAAACCCAATTTTCCTTGTAAAGAGAAAAATCCAGACTGTTTTTCTGGGCTCTTTCACACAGCTGCCCTTTGGGTCAAGGTTCACCTCTGCAGGGAGCAATGTTCAGAGCTCCCATTTCCAATCTCATGATTCCCTCCCTTTCTCCCGTGACGTGGCTGCTCCCAGCAGGAAGAGAACGGTCAGAGGGACCCGTCCGGCGCTGCCTTCCCGGCTCTGTGTCCCTCTGGAGGTAACAGGAATTCCTCTGCGTTCCCTTTCAGTGTCTGCATCAGGGCTCACCTGGAGGGGAGGGGAATGGGAGCTGTGTGTGCACATGAATTAGACTTGGGAAGGGAACGGAGGGCAGTGACCAGGTTTGAGCCCTGATGCAGGAATCCACCTCAGGATGGCCCACCATGGAATGTCTCCTTCCCTTCCCAGGATTTCTTTGAGGGGGTGAAAGCCCGCCTGGCTCAGGGGGTGAAGGAAGAGGAGGTCAGCTTCCAGCTGGCCTACAGCAAGCAGGAGCTCTGCAAAGTCCTAAAAAATATCCTGGCAAGGAAGTCAGAAGAGCCCTGGAGACCCTCTACAGGAAAATCCACAAATATCGTCCCCAGAGGAAAATCTCTGCCGGTAACTGGATCGGGATGGGTGTGATGCTGGGATGGTTTGGGAGTCAGGACTGCACTGCCTGTGTGGTGGCAGGGCAGGGGAAGGAGCTGAGTATGGTTTTCCAGGTGGTGGGCAGGCCATGGAGCAGGAATTCTGGTTTTCCATAATTTCCAGGTGTGGCAGGGCGTGAGCAGGAATTTCTGGTTCCCATCTATTCAGTGGTGTGGGGTTTGTCCTGCAGTACTGAGAGTTAGGAGCTCATCCATCCGCTATCGGGATCAGGGATTGCCCTGGGCTTCACCATGGAGGACTTGCTGAGCTGCTCAGCTCCATCCCCATGTCAACATGTAGGAAATCCTCCCTGGATGCTGGAGCAGCTCAGAATCCTGTCTGCAGCCACACCTCCAAGGAGCTGAACACAAAACCATTCCCAAATTGATATTTGAGTTTCTACCCTGAACTCAATCCCAAAGTACCCCACTTGTGGTCCTGGACTGAATCTCACTTGGGAAGTGGAATCCTTGGACCCAAAACCACGACTTCCCTGCTCCAAGAAACCATTTTGCTGCTAGGAAATGACTCCTCTGAGCTCAGATTTTCACCAAAGTGAGTGCTGGTCCTGCACCCCTCAGCAGAGCATTCCCAATGGAAAAGCATCCTCTCTCCAGGACTTGTCCTTCTTTCCTGTGCCCAGATGAGCCTGTCTAAACCATGGCGCTAAACCCATCCGGACACGCTGTGTGTGAGGGGTTCCTCATCCAGGAATCCCAACAGGATCCCAACAGGCACCGCTGCTCCACAGCTTCCTGTGAAGTCAGTGGCAGATGAAAGTCAGAGCTGTAAATATTAATGGTTTTATTGCTTTTAGCTCCGATTTACTCACATCTTAACTGGAGTGGAGAAATGTGCCGTTCAAGAATCCAAACTCATCTCAGGGAATTGCCTGGTTTTATCCTGTTTTCTTATGATTTGCTCAAACTACCCACCAATATATGTTCACACTTAAATTGTGGTCATCTGTTGTTTTATGGATATCATGGGCCTCCATGTGTTGTCCATCACAAACCTTCTCATCTAAACCACTGAAGAGTCCAACAGTTCTGATTTGCCGTAGGACAAATTGCCCCTTGCATGGGGTGCAAAGGGAATCTATTTTATTTTATTGCTCATAATCTGATTATTATTAGGTTGCTTTACTTTATTTATGCTTTTTAGTATGGTTATATTAATAAACGTAAGCATTGTTAGAAAATAGATCAAGCTTGCGCGCAAAGGCTAGTAAAAAAATTTTCCCCTTGATCCCGTTCGCCAGGAGAAAGGTGGAGCTCGCTGCTGGCCTGTTGAGAAGCCTGTATCTCCGGGGTATACCTCTTCTCTATTTACTATCTTGATCCCAACAGAGGGGCTTTTTAATGGCCTTCCATGCTCCAATAAACAATTTTCCTTGTAAAGGAAGATACTCACAGACTGTTTTTCTTTGTGGGCCCAATATATCAACTAACAGCTTTCCCGCTTCGGTGCCGTCAAAGGTGCCACCCCTGCAGGGAGCAATGTTCCAGTCCTCAGCTCCATTTCCCCACATCTCCATAGTATTCCCTCCCCTTTCTCCCGTGCCGCTGGCTGCATCCAGCAGACCTGAGCGAAACGGGCCTCGAGTGAGGGCACCCCCGTGTGAAACTGTGCACGAGACTGGTCCGATTCCTGCGGAGTTCCTCTCTGTCATGTCACCCTGCTGTGAGGTACAAACGAAATTCCACTCTTGCGTTCCCTTGTCCAGTCTGAATTAACAGGAGGCTCACAATGGAGGAGAGATATTGGGAAAGAAAATTTGGGAAGTCTGTTTGTAGGGATAACAGGAGGTAGAGTGCACACGCGTAGTGGGAGTGCCCGAGCGCAGTTGAGGAGTGGGGGTGCCAGGTGGCATTACGACGAGAGAGGCAAACATTCCCTTGGTACTGCGTCCAATGGCCCTGTGGCTGCATCTTGGAGCTGTTAAACTAGAGAGTAAGCACCTAAATCCCCCTCAATAGGTGGCTGCGGCAAAGGGGCTCCACAGGGCGAGGGAGGCTTGGACTAGATGGTGGACTGACACCACCCAACATGAAACCAACGGGAGCAGCACTAGGGCCACTACCGCAAAGGAGCGGCTCTAACGATGCGAAACTAGAGAACACTTGAGATTGGAGTCTCCTTGTTTGTAACTTTCAAAAGTGGATTCTTCTACCTAAGCAACTAAAAGGGAGGAGGTGGCATGGCTATCTACCTGGCCTCCAGGAGTGTTACCCGGCAGATGGAGTAAGCTTCTCACTGGCTAAGCCAATACACTACTGGGATATTCTGTTTATGCACCGCTTGGGTGGGAGCAGTGACATCTGCCCCACGTGTTACCTGACCCCCTGCTCATGGGATCTGCTGCAAGGGAGGGCAATGTGAACACTGCCTAGGGTGTTAATCCGGCTGAACACCCGATTGTCCTGCTCCAAGATGTGTGCGCGAGTTAATTTCGTGGTGAGGAGAACGAGCTCAGTGGAGCACGCCCCCAGGTGTCTTACCCGTGACTACCTTGCACCACTACTAGGCCTCATGTGGCGGCTGATCCGTGGTGGGGCTTGGTGGGACATCTCTAGCATTCCTCCTAAATCTAGAAATATAACTTGGAGCCCATAGTGCCTACGCGGAATTGGTGGTGATGTCACATGAGGGAGTGGAACAAACCAATCTGGATCATTGCGCGCTCTAGCTTCCCCACCAGTGGCCTGACTACACGTCCCAAATAGCTTTCACAAGGCAGTGCCAAAAGAAGGGTCTACAATTCTACCATAAAAAAAGAGTCCCCCAGTAATATCCTCGTGAGACGCTCCAGGTGTCCACTTGGTTGTGGTCCCCTCGATGCTCAAACACTGCTTTGCTGCTCACCTGAAAACCCTTCTTGGCCTCTCCAAACTCTCTTCACGCCTGGTGATTGCAACTGGGCAGCACCTGAAGGTGACAGAAAATGGCAAGAAAAACGCCATCCCCAAGGTGGTTCCTATGCGCCGCCTAAGGCCTCAGTTTGTCTCACAACTCCTTCTGTGTGGTGGCTCCGAGCCTGGAGAGTGGTCCACACCGGAGGAAGACCTGGAGGGGCTGGATAGAAGGATCCCACACTGGGATGGAGGAAGGATCCCACACTGGGATGGAGGAAGGATCCCACACTGGGATGGAGGAAGGATCCCACACTCACACACAGCTCCCATTCCCCTCCCCTCCAGGTGAGCCCTGATGCAGACACTGAAAGGGAACGCAGAGGAATTCCTGTTACCTCCAGAGGGACACAGAGCCGGGAAGGCAGCGCCGGACGGGTCCCTCTGACCGTTCTCTTCCTGCTGGGAGCAGCCACGTCACGGGAGAAAGGGAGGGAATCATGAGATTGGAAATGGGAGCTCTGAACATTGCTCCCTGCAGAGGTGAACCTTGACCCAAAGGGCAGCTGTGTGAAAGAGCCCAGAAAAACAGTCTGGATTTTTCTCTTTACAAGGAAAATTGGGTTTATGGGCTGGATTAAAGCCCACCCTGGAGAAATGAGGATATACCCGGAGAACAGGGGCTGTCCAAGCAGCCACAGCGAGCTCCCACCTCCCTGGCAGTGGACAGGGAATTTTGCCTCCAAGATTATTTTCTAACATCTAAATAAATAAATAAACAAAATAAATAAAATAAATAAAATCATAAATAAAATAAATAATCTTG
>CM019238.1:86900-143712 GCA_009741485.1 Malurus cyaneus samueli | reverse complement strand
GGACAGGGAGGTGCCACAGTTTGGGGGTGCCCAGGAGGAGGAGTGGGGTGCAGGGATTCACAGAGGGACTGAGCCAGGGTGCTCCGAGCTGCTGGAACACAAACACCGGCAAGGAGGGGCAGGGGCCTCCTCGGGGTGTGATGGTGGCTCCCATAACGGGGCAGCACTGGGCACAGCCCAGGCTGTGGAATGGGATAATGGGATCCTGTTCCAAAGTGGATCTTCTGGCTACAGGGAGTGGCAGTGACACTGCCCCAGTGTTACCCTGACCCTGCTCCAAATGGGATATTCTGTGCAGGGAGGGCAGTGACACTGCCCCAGTGTTACCCTGACCCTGCTCCAAATGGGATATTCTGTGCAGGGAGGGCAGTGAACCTGCCCAGTGTTACCCTGACCCTGCTCCAAATGGGATATTCTGTGCAGGGAGGGCAGTGAACCTGCCCCAGTGTTACCCTGACCTTGCTCTGGGGTCGGTGGGGCTTGGGGACCTCTCCTCATCAATGACTTCCCACGCAGAATTGTGGAATCACTGAGGTGGAAAAGCCTTCTGAGATCATTGGGTCTAGCCCTTCCCCCAGTGCTGACACACGTCCCTAAAAGTCACAGGCAGTGCCAGAGGGTCTGAACTCACCATAAGCCACCAGGAACCTCTGGGACCCCAGGCTGGTGTGTCCCCACACCCTGGTGCTGTCACCCTGAACCCCTGGCCTCACCCTCTGCCTGGTGATGGCATCTGGCAGCCTGAAGGCAAATGGCAGAACGCATCCCCAGGTGGTTCCTGCTGCTCGGCCAAGCCCCAGTTTGTCTCCGGGATGGAGGAAGGATCCCACACTGGGATGGAGGAAGGATCCCACACTGGGATGGAGGAAGGATCCCACACTGGGATGGAGGAAGGATCCCACACGTGGTTCCATCCTGGGTGCACACGGGGGTTGGGAGCTCAGCGTTTGGGTGACACCAGCCCTCAGGGAGGTCACCCAGCTGGTCCCCAGCCCTGGCCCCATCCAGGGGCTCTGACAGGCTCGGTATTCTCTCGGGTGCCACCAGAGCCAGCCCGAGTCAGGGCTCTGGCGGGGACAGGATTTATCGCTGCTGTGCTTGTGCCACCTGCAGGACGAAGGAAAACCTGGGCGATCCCCGCTCTGCTCTTTGCTCCCCGGACCATTTTCCCTTTTCCTGCGTAGCTGGATGCTCCCAACTTCCCTGTTCTCTGCTTTTCCATGGCAGTTGCCAGCCCCGGGAGCATGGCCTGGAAGGAGCAGGGCAGGAGCCCACCCTCGTGTCTCATCCAGCGCCTGGACCACCTCGTGCTGACCGTCAGGAACATCGAGGACACCGTGGACTTTTATTCCAAAGTCCTGGGCATGGAGGTGGTGACGTTCAAGGTGACTTCGGGTGCAGGCTTGGTTTGGGTCTGGAGGAACTGGACTGTGGCTCTGGGCCCTGTGGGTGGGGTCGGGAGTGGGGTGGGGGTGGCAGGAGCAGCATGAGCTGCAGCCCATCAGGCTCTGAGTTTCACAAGAGTCAGGCTGAATCAAAGGTAACTGAATACGCTGAAAGGAGTCAAAGTGACAAAAATCCCCCAAAGATTCTCTGAAAAACAATTTCTAGGACCGAAGGAGGAGACTCCTCAAACCCACACATCCCCTAAAGACATCTAGTTTTGATATTTCCATAGGCAAAGGGAAGAGAAGTTGATTAATATTTAATATTTAATATTTTATTATTCCAACTCATCTCCTGCCCAAGCCTCGAGCCCCTTTGCCTGTTTTGGATGAACACACAGCACCTTTTTAATTTCTAAGCTCTTCCTTCTCCCATTCTCTCTCTAAAAATCAAACCCACAGCTCTGATCTTTAGGTGGTCCCTGTCCTGCATTTCCATGGGGGCTCAGCTGCCCCCTGAGCCTGCAGAAACCTCCTGAAGATCCTGCAAAGAGCTGTCAAAACCTTCTTCTTCTCTTCAGCCCATGTCCTCAGCCTTGTCCCCAGGGCAGTGCCAGCCTGGCCATTGGTTGTGGGGGGATGGAGAGTACCCAGCCCTGAAACCCTGCATTCCCTTTGGAACACTGCACGTGGCTGCAGGAATTTCCTGGGCCATTCCACACCTCCAGGAGTATCACAGGAGCCTGGCAATAATCAGTCTTTGGGTTTCCCCAGCAAAGCCCTGCGTTGGCAGGGCTCCATCAGGGTTTCCAGGACTGCTCAGGGCAGTGAAGGTTTCCAGCCCAGGAATTGTCCCTTACTGCAGCCTTTTCCTTTGGGAGCAGGGAAATCGCAAAGCTCTGCGTTTTGGCCAGCAGAAGTTCAACCTGCACCAGGCTGGGCAGGAGCTGGAGCCCAAGGCTCAGTGCCGGTGCCGGCTCCGCGGATTTGTGCCTGATCACAGCGGTGCCCCTGGAGCAGCTGCTGGAGCACCTGGAGGTGAGGCAGGGATGGGGTGTCCCCAGGGCAGGGGGACCCCAAGGGATGTGAATCCAGAGCCTCCAAGGGACGTTTCCCCGGGAAATGTCTCATTCGGCAGTTCATGTTTTCAGGACTGGGGGAGGAGGGCCGATGATGCCACGATCACCAAGCCCCTGTTCTCCTGTGCCCCCAGGACTGTGGGGTGCCCATTGAAGAAGGTCCTGTGGCCAGAACTGGCGCTGTGGGGCCAATAACCTCCATCTACTTCCGAGACCCCGACCAGAACCTGGTGGAGGTTTCCAGGTACTGCCCGGCTGAGACTACGGATGGTGAAGGGGAGCCCTGAGCACAGCCCATCCTCTGCCTGTGTCCCCACAAGACAGGGATGCAGGGGCCATTCACAGGTCCGAGCTTTCATTTGTAAACCTGGGACAAAGCCCAAACAGGGCTGTGAGGACATCGGGAGTTCCCCAAGGCAGCCTGATCAGCTCTCATCCCTGGGAGTGAATCTCACTTTTATACATCTCCATCATGGAGACTTCATGGCCTTCTGGGAAGATCTGTCCTGCTGCTGCTGCTCTGCATTTATTGGGACATTTTCCCTAATTCCTGCTATCCCTTTTGCTGCAGTTCAAGTCCTCATTCCTACACTGTCCACCTGTCATTCCTCTCCTTTTCAGAGTAATTTTTCCAGTTGGAAATTTTCATCTCACTTCCTCTCATCTCCTGCTCCTTGTCTCAGGCTGCCTCGTGCTGGTGGCTCTCCCCCCAAGCCCGAGTTTAAATCCAGCTGTGACTGTCCAAACACCCTTCTCACCTGGGATTTGGGAATTTGGCCACCGTGTGTGACACTCAAACACTCCTGAAAACTGACTCTGAGTCTCATCCTCAGCCTGCATCAATAATTGTGGGTTTTCTATCACCCAGGATTGGAAAAAGCAGATATGAGGTGCCGACATGGAGGGCAGAGTGTCAGAAATACAGGAATCCACCTGGATTTGTGCAGGGATTGAGGATGGTGTGACACAGGAGAGTCTCACTCTGACAGCACCTTGGTTGGGACTATCCTTTGTTTTCTTCTTTCTTTAGTTATTTTAAAAAGCAATTCCACAGTTATTTTAAAGGACAAAACCACGAAGAAGGACGTGGGGATTCTCAAGGGGAGCAGTTCCCAGGCTGGCCACACTGAGGTAGCACCGTTATCCTCACGGCAGCAGCGCTGGAAAGGAGGGAGGAGTCTTGCCAACTCCACTCTCCAAATCCTCCATAAATCTGAAACAGTCTCTGAATTGTACTCTTTTTTTTTTTTCTCGCTGGAGTTTTGTGGAATATCCAAAATTCTTCATGCTGCGAGAAAATGCGAAGTCACAAACTGTTCAGGGTTTCAGATGATCAGAAGCTTGTGCCAGGGGGGATGAGCTGCTTTCTATTCAGTCTTTTGTGGGAGCTAAAGACAGGAATGTCACGGGAGAAAGCCACTGGCATCTCCTCAGCTTCACCTTGTGGGTGGAGATCCGGGAAGGGATCCCAGGGAGGGACCCCCGGGACCGGAGACCCCTCAGCCCCGGCGCCCGCGGAGCATCCGTGGCTGCTGTCCAGGGTGCTGATGGGCCCCGGCCGTGTCCGGCTGCTGCGGGACCCCATAGCGGGAGGTGCCCACGAGAGAAGGTCGGTGCCCACGGAAGAGGGTTAATCCCCACGGGAGAGGGTTAATCCCCACGGGAGAGGGTTAATCCACACGGGAGAATGTCAAATCCCACGGGAGAGGGTCAAAGTCCACAGGAGCGTTAATCCCCATGGAAAAGGGTTGGTCCCCATGGGAGACAGACAGACCCCACGGGAGAGGGGTCGATGCCCATGGGAGAAGGTTAATCTCCATGGGAGAGGGTCGGTCCCCACAAAAAAGGATCAATGCCCACCGGAGAGGGGTAAAGGATGGGATGGATGGGATGGATGGGATGGGATGGGATGGAGGGATGGGGATGGGATGGATGGGATGGATGGGATGGATGGGATGGATGCGGAATGGATGGGACTGGGATTGGGAAAGACCTTACAGATCATCTCATCCCACCCTGCCATAGCAGGGACACCTCGACACCATTGTCCAGGTTGCATGTCCAAGGGACCATCTCCACAAATGTCCAGGGATTCCTGGCCTTTGGACCACTAGCTACAGGGAGCTTCAGGAAGCAGCCACACTTTTTCTCAAAATAACAATCAGTTATTGACTGATTACTAACAGGGATCCTGCCTGGCTCTGCACTCAGGTGACCTTGCAGTCACTGAATTTACTCCCATAAATATGTTTGTGGAGAAATATCCTCGTTCCTTAATATAGAATGCCGTTTATCTTGGAACAGCAGCAGAAAGAGAGACAATGACACTTTTCTTGTTCAGCCTGTGAGGAGCACCTGGGGACTTTGGTGGCTCTGTCGTTGAGCACTCCCAGTGTCACCCAAGCTGCTCTGTGATTTTCACAGCCCATTTTTCTTCTGGGCTCTTTTAAGGTCTCCTCTCCCTTGCCAGGGGCTGGGCCTCCTCATTACTCAGAGATTTGCAACCTTTGCTGTTTGAAGATGGAAATAATGAGTGAGACATTTTTCTGGGGTGGGATGCTGGAAACTTTTTCAGTGTCCTAAGATTTTAGAGGAAATTCCATGAGTGAAAAAAATCTCAAGCATGTCCTTAGCTCCTGGGTATTGTGGAAAAGCCACTTTCTGCTTCAACTTATCACTCTGCACAACTCCCTGACAACAAGGGGCAGCTGGGAAGGTCGGGCTCTGCTCCAGGGAGCAGGGACAGGAGGAGAGGGAACGGCCTCAGGCTGGGCCCGGGGAGGGGCAGGGGGGACTTCAGAAGGAATTTCTTAATAGAAAGTGTGGCCAGACGTCGGAAGGGGCTGCCCATGGAGGTTTGGAGTCCCCATCCCTGGAGGTGTCCAAGGAAGGCGTTGATGTGCCACTGAGTGCTCTGGGCTGGGGACAAGGTAGGCATCAGGCAGTGGTTGAACTGGATGATCCTGGAGGATTTTTCCAACCTCAGTGATCCTGGGATTTTGGGAACTGTGAGGGGCTCTATAGAAGGGAACTGGACCCTGCCAGCCTTCCTGTCCTTTCCCTCGTTAATTTTACACATTGGCTGCTGAAAGGAGTTGGGATTGCATCCAATGGGATCAGCCATGGATGAAATTTTTGAAAGTTTTCTGGACCTCAGCAGCACAACGTACCCTGAAACCAAACTGGAATGTTCTCTTATGCTCCAGCACTGACAGGTGGAGGATGGTGGCAGATCCCTCCTCTCCTGCACAGCTTCACTGCTTCACTGCAGCATGGAGGCACAGGAATGGGAGCACTGGGACAAACCTTGAGACACTGAGACTGATAATCCCTCAGGAGGTTTTGTGCCCAGCACTGGAGCTTGTATGGGTTCTGTCCCACACGCTGATCCCTCTCAGTGCCAGCTGCTGCCTGGCCTGGGGGCAGTGGGTCCTGGGATTTCCCATTCCCTGGAATGTGAAATGTGGAATAACACATCTGGGGATCTCATACCTGACCCAAATAATGGGAAACTCCAAGCCTGTCATGGAAACTTGGCAATTCTTTGGGATGTGTTGCTGATGGAGGAGTGTTCTCTTGGAGTGATGATGTTGGAGCACAGGAGGCTTTCCTGGCTGACTGTTGTCTCCAGGAAAAACAACCTGTGGGGCTCAGTGGTTTCCCTGGAGAAACCACTGGGCATGGGCCAGCATTCCAGCTGTCCCTGTCCCAGCCTCTGCTGGGCTCCCCCTCTATTGGAAAAGCTTCTGTATTATGAGTACTCCAATTAAACCCCAAAAATCGATGGTCTACACAATACAGCATTAAATCTTTGTGGAGAAAATTAATTTAATTCCATTCTTTATTCAGCAAGATTCGTTGTGATTATTGGACAGTGGGAGAGAGTGGATTAACAGGTGGGAAAACAGGATTCTTTTGGATGGTTCATTCCCTGCACAAACCACGACCAGCAAGAGAAAAGGAACTTCCTTCTTGTCTGCTCCCATCTCACCCCTCTTGATCCCTCAGTCCCGCAGCAGATGCCACACTTTCATTCTGATTGTGTTGGAAAGGAGCCCTTTGGATCAGCAATCCTGGTGTTTAACACACAGGAATGTCGAGCAGTTCTCCATCTCACCACTCAGGAAGGACACAGGGGAAGGAGCCTTCCAGGGAATGGCTGCTCAGGAGCACGGGTTTCATCCCAGCTGGAAAGATGAGTTATGAGCTGAGTCCCAGTGAGCTTCTGCACCTCTCACGGGTGGGAAACAGGGATTTCCCAATGGGAGTCACAGTGTGGGTGCCCAGGCCACCTCCCAGAGATGCCCACGGGTCACCTGCTGAGCCAGCTCTGAACAGGTGCCTGGGAGGGCTGGGAGCACCGGGACAGATGGTGTGGGGCAGCCCTGGGGTGGGCAGGGATCACCGCTCGGGGTGTAGGACTGGTGCAGGGCTCCTCACCTCCCAACAGAAAAGACATGTAGGTCTCAAGGGTCCTCGAACCATCCTTTGTATGCAGGGAATTGGAAACACTTCCCAAGGGCTGGTAAAATGGGAGGCTTTTACTGGAAAGGAAACTTAACCCTCTCTGATGGAGAGTTCTGCAGGCAGGGCTGTTTCCAGCTGTTGTCAGTTTTTCCTGTGGCCAACGGGACTGCCTGACCATGACCCCAAAAGTGCCCATAGGAGCACTAAGAGAAGCACAGGCTCTGCAGCTGAACTTCCTCCTCCCAGAGTCAGTGGTCAGGCGTTCTGCCCAGAAAAAGCTGGGAATCCAGCTGTAAGGAAGGCACAGGCACTGTTTCTGCTGGAAAAGGACCTTCCCAGGATTCTCAGAGATTTCCATAGGAATTTTTTAATATTTGCGGTGGCCTTTCAGCTCCTCAGCTGGCATCAACCAGAAGTTGAAGTTTACCCCGTGTATTAACCCAGACACACCTCCTGCCTCGTGGGTTCCTTTGGAATTACCTACTGGAAGGGGTGGGAACTTCCCCACCCTTGGGGATCAATAAAAAAGCACCAATGAAGAAAGGAATTGGAGTTTCACCAGGACAAGCCCCTCACCAAGCCCCCTGTGCTGTCCCCTCACAGGCTGCAGGCCAGCTGGGAGCTGTCTGACAGGTCCTCCAGGTTGTCCACCAGGGTGATGATGGCTTCGATTTTTTCTTCTGGAAGCACGTGGGAAGCGTTGGATCGAAACTTCTTCAGGAGCGACTCTTTGCTCAGGGGCTTCCTCCAGTGCCCGTAGAAAGTGTCACATTTGCCCGTGAGGACGTCCCCGCTGTGCAGGAGCAGGGCCACCTCACCATACATCTTGTCAAAGTTGGCCATGTTGTCTTCGGGGTGCTCCACCACCACCTTGTCCAGCAGCTCCCTGAGCTCGGGCCGCTGGATGCTGCTCTCGGAGAAGGACGCCAGGCCCACCTCACCGTCCAGCAGGGCAGCACAGGCATTGAACTGGAAGGAGTGTCTGGCCTGGTGCTCCGAGCTGGGGAAAGGCCGGTTGATGTACTTGGACACCGGGATCTTCAGCATGATGGTGCGGATCAGAGACGGAGAGAAGGACCCCGCGTAGTTGATGAAGAGATTCCGGACGGACAAGGCAGCGTCCACCACCCAGTGCATGCCCAGGTGGGCAGGGAAGCGCTTGAAGGCGATGTCCTGCTTCTCCAGGAGGAACTCGTGCTGCCCACCGGGCACGGGCAGCGGTTTGGGCTGGTAGACGCTGTAGAAGGCGCTGAAGCCGGAGCAGCCGGGGATGTCATCCAGGATCAGGGGGTTGGCCTCCATCCCTCGGGCCGCCAGCAGAGCCGCCTCCAAGCCCAGGCGGGTGGCGTTGCCCACGTGCAGTGGCTTGGCCTGGGTGGCGGCGTTGGCCATGGGCGCCCCGGCCAGCGAGGCGGCGATGCCCAGGGCGTGGAGGCACTGTGCCGAGCTGAGGGACAGCAGCTTGGCTGCGGCCGCAGCACTGCCCAGCGTGCCCACCACCGAGGGAGGGTGGAACCTGCAGGGGATGGCAGCAGTGAGCACTGGGAACACCAAAGCACACATCCCTCGGGAAAATTCATGGAAAATGAGTGACCCGCAGAACTGCCTCGTGGCTCTGGTGTGGGCGGGACTCACCTGACTCAAAACTGAACCATAAATTTTAACTAATAAATTAATTCTTAAGTTAGACTTCATTAGAGTTTAGTTTAACTCTACATTTAGAGTTAAATAACATAAATTAACTCTAAACACTAGTTTCTACATGAAACCTCCTCAGAGACACCAGGGCGAGGCTCAGCTTCTCCAGAAATTGATTTGAACTTTCTCCAGGAGGTGCCATGGCTTGTGTCCACACAGGCCTCAGACAAATAATTGTGCCTCAGACATGAAAAAGGGAAGAATTCCTGGTTGATTCCATTGCTGGGATCACACCAGGGCACTGCTGGTGACAGCAACTGGCACAGGGGCTGTGCCCATCACCAAACTCTGCTGGGCTCTGGGATCCCACCGTGGCTGGGTCAGGGGATGGCACTGCAGACTCACTGGGACCCCTCCTGAGGGTTATATTTGAGGCAAAATCCCTGCAAATCATCAAATAAATATGTGGTGTTGTCACCCCTGGCATTTGGCTCTCAGTGCCCTGGGGTGAATCTAAATTAAATGGGACTTTAACTGGGCTTAAACTAAACTAACATTTTAAAACCCAGACTCGCCAGCCCTCTTCCTCCTCAGTGAAGAACGGGAGCTTTACCTCTTGGGAATGTCGTGAGCCTCCGTGGAGAAATGCATCAGCCTTCCCTGCACTTCCAGGCCCACGTTGAAGGCCAGCAGGAAATCCAGACCGTTGGGTTTGGTGTTGGGAGGGAGCATCTGGGAAGCTGCCAGGAGAGCGGGCAGGACGGCCCCAGAGGGGTGAGTGGCAGGGTGCCAGGTGTCATCAAAATCCATGGAATGGGTCTGCCGAAGAAATGGGGATAGGGACCTGCTGGAGGGCTGGGAGCTGAGGGAGTGAGGGCTTCTTGCTGCTATCCTGAGGAATTTCTGCCACAGCATCCTCCAGTGTCCCCACAGGGCTGTTTGGCCCCTCAAAAGGCCAGGACCTTGCAGAGGAGCTCCTGACTTCCATTCCCATCACTCTCCTGGTGACCACTGTGCTTCCTGGAATGCTAATTCTTGGCACCACAGGGCACAGATCCCCTGGAAGAGCCGGGAGCACGGATTGCCCTGGGGGAGCTGTGAGCACAGATCCTCCTGGAAGTGCCAGGAGTACAGATCCTCCTAGAAGTGCCATGAGTGCAGATTCCCCTGGGAAAACTGAGAACACAGATCCGGAAGATTCGGGAGCACAGATCTTCCTGGAAGAGCCAGGGGCACAGATTCCATTGGGAAAACCGGGAGCACTGATTTCCCGGAAAGATCTGGAATTACAGATTCCCCTGGGAGGGCAGGAGCAGGGATCCCCCGGGAAGAGCCGGGATCACAGATTCCCTTTGAAAAACCAGGATCACAGATCCCCCGGGCAGACCCAGCCTTACCGCAACGCCGTTGGTGAAGGCAGCCAGCGTCGGGGAGAGCTTCACTCCCGGCTTTCCGTAGACCGAGCTCACAGCCACGGAGGAATACAGCTCCTGCGGGAACGGGACAATCTCAGCCGAGGCTTCGGAGGGAGCGGGGATGCCGGACACCCCCGCATCCCGGAGCCCTCGCAATCAGCCTGCGGAGGTGGCGCTGCTGGCGCTGTCGGGGCTGTCCCTACCCGGCAGTAACGCAGGGCGATGTCGAAGACACGCGTGGTGCTGCCCAGGAGCCCCACGCCGAGGCTGTCCAGGATCATCCTCTTGCTGCGGTGCCGCACGGTCGGGGACAGCTGCTCGGGCCGCGCCGCGTGGATGAACGAGGCGAAGCTGCTGGTCACGGTGTCCTCGGGAGCGCTGCGGGCCACCACTGCCGCGCCGGGACACCGGGAGGGGACAGGAACGCGGGGAGGGGACAGGAACACGGTGAGCCCTGTGCTGACAGCCACCACTGCCGCGCCGGGACACCGGGAGGGGACAGGAACACGGGGAGGGGACACGGACACGGTGAGCCCTGTGCTGACAGCCACCACTGCCGCGCCGGAACACCGGGAGGGCGGAACACGGGAGGACGAACACGGTGAGCCCTGTGCTGACAGCCACCACTGCCGCGGCACCGGGACACCGGGAGGGACAGGAGGGACAGGAACACGGGGAGGGGACACGAACACGGTGAGCCCTGTGCTGACAGCCACCACTGCCGCGCCGGGACACCGGGAGGGGACAGGAACACGGGAGGGGACACGGACACGGTGAGCCCTGTGCTGACAGCCACCACTGCCGCGCCGGGACACCGGGAGGGGACAGGAACACGGGGAGGGGACACGAACACGGTGAGCCCCGCGCTGGCAGCCACCACTGCCGCGCCGGACACCGGGAGGGGACAGGAACACGGGGAGGGGACACGAACACGGTGAGCCCTGTGCTGCAGCCACCACTGCCGCGCCGGACACCGGGAGGGGACAGGAACACGGGGAGGGGACACGGACACGGTGAGCCCGGCTGACAGCCACCACTGCCGCCCCGGGACACCGGAGGGACAGGAACACGGGGAGGGGACACGACACGGTGAGCCCTGTGCTGACAGCCACCACTGCCGCGCCGGACACCGGGAGGGACAGGACACGGGGAGGGACACGGAACGTGAGCCCTGTGCTGACAGCCACCACTGCCGCCCCGGGACACCGGGAGGAGACAGGAACACGGGGAGGGGACACGGACACGGTGAGCCCCGCGCTGGCACACCACGGCTCCTCGCTCCCCGTGTCACCGCCCTCGGGGACCTGCGCCTGCCTGAACCGGGTGGGTCAGATTTAGGGGCCCTGCAGGAGCGGGGAGCTGGAATTCGTCTCCCTCCTGGCTCCTTTCCAGCCTGGGGTACTCTCTGATTCCGTGTGCCCTCCATGTAAAATTCCATATTCCACAGATGCTCTGAGAACATCCTGGGGTGGCTTCCAGAAGGTTCAAGTGAAGCAACTTCAGAGCTCAGCCCCATCCCCTCACCTTGTATTTCCAACAACCGTTTTTGGGAGGTTTCAATCAAATTATGTTCCTTTATCCAGAGGAAAGGCAGAGCAGGGTGGGACCACATAAATCCAAAATTTCCATTTTTTTGGAAAGCACTGACCAACCCAATTGGATCCTTCAAGGCACTGAAGTGTCTTGACTCAGTCAACAAAGATCTAAAGCCCTATGTACTTCAAAGGATGCTGACCCTTAAAAATAAATTAAAATTCTATGGAAAATTCCCAATTTGTGTCTATTGTATGTTTTCATTTCAGTGACAAATCGCCTTGTTTAGATTATATTAATTATTATTATTTATAATAATATATTAATTTTATTACATTTTTCTGTAATTAACATATTAATCTATAATTTATAAAAGTATTTATAATTCCAGAACTAGAATGCAGAGTATAATGAATCGAATTACATTTATAACTCATAGAATTAAAATCGTTATCGCCTGTTGTAATTTATATTGTTAATTTGAGGGTGCATAGGAGAGCAGGAAAAACAAAATTCCATGCGGCCAATATTTGCAGGATGACAAATCCAATACATTTACTTATGGATGGATGTGGGGGTGCACACTCAGATGCAGATAAAAGATGTATTAATGTCCAAATTAAATGAATCACAGATGAAAAAAGAAAAAAAATTTGCTCCCAGAGGAAGGTTCATCCAGATCAGCAGGTACACAAGCGGCTTTGTTTTTGGAACAGCAAACACGGCAATTAATGAAATGACCATTCCCTAACTTCCCTAGGTTGGATCCATCCCGAAATGTCACATCCAGTGACTCACGGAGCGCTGGCTCGTGTTTGGGCTCACCCCGAGCCCGTCTGAGCCTCCTGTAAACACAGCTGGGAACGCCATCAGCGCCCGGGTGACCGGGACAGCATTCCCGCTCCTGTTCCTATCGGAATGCCGACACTCAGCACTGCCGACCCCGGCCCGGGCCCCGGAGCATCCCCAGCTCCCCCCGCCGCCCTCCCGGGCCGGGAGTGGTGATGTCAGAGCTTGGAGAGGCTGCAGGAAAATCTGCTCAATCACCCAGCACCCAGAGACGGTGGATTGTTTCCTACCCGGCATCAAATGCTCTTTGTCACCTCAGGAGGCAGCGGGACTTTTTAACCCCTCAGCTAAAAAAATTCCAGGGTTTTTCCCTGGTATGGCAGGACTTCATTACAAAAGTAAAAACTCTGTCTCAGACAAATAAATCCCTGTGGCTTATTCTTACTTCTCTTGTCCTCAAGTTCTCATTAAGCAACATTCCTTGCATTTATTGTGTTAATAACTCATTTTAAAATAAATTAATAGATATAATAAACTATGATTCAAGATAATTTAATAAGCTTAAAATAAACTTAAACTTACAATAAACCAAGAACCCTTTTTAAAAGAAGTTAATTTACACTAAGCTTATAATAAACCGAGAACACTTTTAAAAATAAGTTAATAAATATAATAGACCAAGAAGACATTTTAGGATCAGTTAATAGACAAATTTGCACCACGTTAAAAAACAGAACAGACAAAGTGACTGCACAGCCAAGTTGTTGTGTATTTATCCAAAGCTGAGCAGTGCTGGAGACACAGAGAGAGATCCCTGGATCGCTCCAGGCAATGCCCAGAGCAGGATCAAGTGTAATTAGGAAGCAGTGACAAGCGGAGTTAAGGATCTGAGCCACCCTTTCAACATCTTACATTTGTGGGCAAAGAATTTGGAAAGTCTGGTTCTAAACCAGTTAAAGTTCTGGTTTAGCACAGGACCAACAATCCGCATTTTTACTCTTTGCTGTTTTTCTCCTGGTCCATTATCCCCGAGGGCACAAAGGACCTCCAAATATTTGGAGTTTTTCATTCCAAGAATTTGAGGATTTCCCTCGGCATGCTCAGCCCAGCACCCTCTCTTACAGCAATGCCACGATTATTTAGGGATACCCGCTAGGAAAGGATGGGGAATGCTGAGAGATACAAACCGTGGGCAGCAGTTTTGTGGACTTGCCGAGAGCTTGCCAAGAACTTCTGGGATTTCTAGAGGAGAGACACAGACAGGGAATATGTCACTGGAGCTGCTGGAAGGTTTTTCAGAGCAGCTTTCCTGGTTGTGCCTCTCGTTGTGAGACACTCACAGATCAAACGAGCGCGTGAAAGGAACAACATATTTAAAAGAGGGAAAAAATATTTTCCAAAACGGAGTCCAGCAAGGATGCCAAGAACATCCAGGGAAATAAAGCCGCACAGTGGAAGGGGCAGCAGAGCCTCTCCAGCCCTGCCACGAGCTCCTGCGGCGAGCGGGACCGGCTCAGAGCGGGCACCAGGAGCAAAACCCACGGAGCACATCCCAACAACAACAACCCCACATGGCCCCGTCCAGAGTATGTTTGGGACACAGGAAAGGAGCAGAATGGCAGGAAAAGGTCAGTGACTGAATCAAGTGGCTGTGAAAACCACTGGGATTTGTTAATTTTGGGGCAGGCTCCCCTTTAATGCCATGCTCAGCTGGACAGCAGAGGAACCGCCCGGAAAGCGACATTTCCTCCTTACAGTGCAAAAGGCAAGTTCAGAGATGGGGAGGGTGTGCATGGAAGGGTTTTACCTGGAAGGTGGAGTAGACCATGCTGGTGGCTGCCTCTCCCGGTGCTTTTCCCGGCTGAGTGTGCTCGGCGCGAGGGTGGCAGAGGTGTGTGGCTGGAAGGTGCTCGGTGGCAGAGTTTATATCTGCAACCAAAAGGCAATTTGCTTTCTGTTTTTGTGCAACTGAATTTCCAGGGGAATGACATCAGCCCCCGGAGAGACAGAGGGTGGGGGGAATCCATGAGGAGGGGTGGTTTGTCCCTGCTGGACAGAAGGGAAACCCCCCTCCGGTTTCAGGAAATAAATAAAGATTTCAGACAATGACTGACAAGGTTCAAGGAAGCTGCTGTCTCCAAAATGCTGCAGGTGCCAATGGGTGAAGCAAACGGTGCCAAGCTCCGCCTCCCAAGGAGGACTATAAGAATGGGATTTACCAGGAAATGAGAGGGACAAGAGCATCTTCCCATTGAGCCGAAGTGTCACCAAAGCAGGTAAATCCCAGCTGCCAAGGCAGCAGTGAGGCAGTGGTAGTTTTCTTGGATGCTTTTCTTGAATACCTTCAGTGTTGGGGTGTTCGGCTGAGTCTGTCCCAACTCTCCTTCTCCATCTCCAGCTCTGCTGGGTCACTGAACTGGGAGTGAACCCTGGAGCTTCCAGGGAGCACTGGGAGCCTTTGCTCCCAAAGGAATATTTGGATTTTGGGGAATGTCACTGCTCTTTGCTGTGTCCAACAGGGAAGCCTGTGGGCATTTTTATTTTGGGCAGAATAACAGCCTGGTGGGACACACCTTTATTGAAAATTGCATTTTTTACTAACCCCCATGCAGACCTTTGCTGTAACAATGCATCCCTGGCAATTCCGTGCAGGTTTGACCAGAGGAGAGGCAGAGCTGTGATGTGAAATCCAGCTGTGTTTTGTGGCTGTGCACTGCTCCTCTTGCGTGTGCTGATCCAAAATATATTTTGTTCTCTTTCCATGTTTATCCGGGGAGAGGCAGCGTTTCCTCAGAGCTCTGTAAATGTTTGTTACCACTGACAAGGTGGGATGGAAAACTGATGGCAAAATGCCTTTGGGGATGAGTGCAAATGGAATGGTTTGGTGTTTGTGTATGTGTCCCACGGCGTGGGAAGCCTTGCTCCAGCTCCTGGGGAGAGAATGTCCGTGCCCTGGAATATTCCCATCAATTCTGCTCATGGGGAAGCAGCACCAGCAGCGGCTGTGGGATGTACAGAGTGATCCCTGCAAAGCCTGGACAGCCCCATGGGAATGGGATGGAGTTGGGAATGACCTTTCCTGGGGTGGGGTGAAGGGAAGTTGCTGTGAGGACAGCAGGGAGTGAAGGAAGTGGTGTCCAGAGCCTGTCCCATGTGGCTCAGAGGTCACTGGGACACCAGAGCCAGGACAGAGGGACACCTCACACAACATTCCTGCCACCCCAAGGTGAGGAATGTCGGGGACAAGCAGGAAAAGGAAGGAAGGTGGAGGGGGCAGGACAAGGGAGAGTGTGGCTTTGACTTTGCCCTCGTTTGAATAAGCAAGGATGATCCCGGGCTGCCCCATCCCTTCAGGAGCTCCCCAGGTGTCCAGGTGCCTCCTCAGCATGGGGACATCTCCATCCCGTGGTTTCTTGGACAGTGGCTGTGCTGCTGGTGCCCTGTGGGTGCAGAGAGCTGCTATTCCCACCGGGAGAGAGGGATTTTCCCTCTGTCCCTCTGCCTCCTGCACAATCCCACGGTATCAGTGCTCTGTGGTGCATGTGGAGAAAGGGGTCCTTAAGGAGGTGACAGCACCCATGGGTGGGGGTCTCCCGGGGCCAGACCAGGACATACCTGAGCAGAAACCTCCCCGGGGTTCCTCTGCCAAGCCTCGTTTGCTCAGGCTCCGGGCAGCCCTCGGCATTCCAGAGCTGCAGCTCCAGAGGCAGCACCGGGAGGGTTTCCATGCTTTGGTGTGTCCTGATGTTGCAGGAAACAGAGGCAGGGACAGAACCCAGCTGGGAACTGCTCCCAGGACAGGGACCAGGTGGGTTGGTGTGGGGGGGGGCAGGTGGGAGCAGTGGGTTCAACTGCAGATTGTTCCAACCCTAAACCCTTCTTCTCCCAAGGGAAACTCCTTCCTCCTCTTCCTCCTCTTCCTTCTCTTCCTTCTTTTCCTCCTCTTGTCCCCCTCCCTTCTCCTCCTCATTTCCAATATCTTGGGCTGAATCCTCTCATATCCTTCCCCTCCATACCTCCTGAGCCTGACGCAGCAGGTTCTGGTGTTTCTCTTCCTCCCTTCTCCCATGTCTGCACAGGAAGCAGAGGAAAATCTCCCTGTCAGTTGTGTCTCTCCGTCCCTCCCCAACCCCAGCGCTTTGTTGTAGGCCTGTTGTGCAGAAATCTGCAACAAAACAAACCTTGTGAAATTAAAAACCACTCCTGGGAGCCACGGAGTCACCTGGGCAGCCCATGTCCCTCCGAAATCCCACCTCACCCTCCTGCAGGGACCTGCTCCAAGCAGAAGCTCTGAGTGTGCCTTGGAGCCACTGCCTGGGCTGTCACAGGAGCAGCTTCATTTTGTGGCTCTTTTCCAAGGATAACCATTTAAACCAAGTGCTGCTTTATATAGAAGTGTCATTTGAAATAATAAAAGAGACAAAATCCTGGAATCCACAGGCTCAGCTCTGCCCAAGGGCACAGCGTTCCTCGGGACCTCCTCCAAGACAACGCCTTGATGGGAAAAGGGAGCATTCCCCCCTCTCTGAACCCAAAATTGCAGCCTTTACAACCAATTCATCGAATAATTCATTGTTCCCCCAGCTTTGCTTGGCAGTTTTTACCCTTTCCTTATTTGATGAGAGTTGATGTTGCTGAATCAGTTCGGAGCTGTCAGAAGTGGATTTATCCCTCATCCTTCCTCCTTTGGGGAAGTGACATCCTTCAGAATAAATGCAGAGAGGAAAACATGGGGTTTTTAGCAGAACAGGAGTCCAGGGGGTTCTGATGTTTCCAAAATGTAAATTTGTGCCAAGGATTTGTGTGATCCTGGGATTTAGGTTCATTATTATTCCTGTATTATTTTTCTTTGGGTGGTGCCCCTTCCCTCCTCCTCACTCCCCCTAACAATAGTGGAGCTTTCCTCCCTTTTCAAAGGCCCTTTGGAATGGCTGAGAACAAAATACATCACCTTCTCCCTTTCCAACTCTTTTAGCTCACCAAACATTCTAAAAATACCCAAATAACAAGAACATTGCTGTTTTATTTTCATCTTTGTTTCCCAACAAAACCCTCCAGAGAGAAAACTTCAGCTCCCAGTACCCAGGAGTGCCGAGGGGTGGAAATGTGGGGGCTGCCTGCAAACAGACGAGTTCATGGGAGAAATATGAAGAGTTTGAAAATAGCCTGTTTAGTCACTGGGGTTTCAAGAAAGGGATGGAGCTGGAAAATTCCATCTGGAAGGGAGACTGTGTGTGTGTGTGCACACCGTGTCTGCCCTGTTTGTCTGCAACAGTGGATAAGAAACATCCTGGAATGGCTCAAAAATACCTTGTGGGTTTTGTCGGGATGTTTGCTGGTTTGTGTTGGGCTATTCACGCCTCTCCATCTCCAGCAGCCTGGAGAAGAGGGGACAGCAACCATCACCACCACCTGCAGCGCTTTGGGCCACCTAAACATGTTTTTGCCAGGAATCCTTGTCGCCTAAATAGGTCGTGCGTGTTTTTTCTGGATGGGGCTGCGGAAAGCAGGCACCTCCAGTGATGCTTTGAATCGAGGCTTTGTCTGCAGCGAGGAGTGGGCAGGACCATGGAGACACCTGAGCCTGTCACCAGCCCGTCCAGCCGGGGCAGGGGCACAGCTCGGAGCTTGGCTGGCTGCCTGAGCCCGGCCGGCCACTGCCCAGGGAGGCTGTGGGGGCGAGGGCCAACTCTGCTGTTTTGTCTGGAAGGGCCATGGTGAGCACCGAGGGCTTTGCCGCCGTCTTCTACAGCGAGCCCGGCGTGCTGGGGCTGCTGGGCAACGTGGTCAGCGCCTTCCTTCTGTGCCTGCACAACTTCACCGTGGCCACCACCGGCCTGGGGCCTCAGGCAGCAGAGCAGGTCCTGGCAGGTGCGTGCTGCTGCTCGGGTGTGTGGGGTGGGGCTGGACATCCCCTGAACTCTGAGGGTAATCCCCACGGGCCAGTAGACACCACTGCTGGGATGGTGGGGAAACATGGGCTGTGTCCATTACGCAGGTCTGTGTGTGCCTGAGGGTGGCTGCTCCTCCTTCCTCAGCCATTGGGACAAATATTCCATGTGACATTCCCTGCTGGACCCTAACTGTCCCTGGGCCTGCTCACCATGCTGAGCTGAGGGGTTTGGGGGCTGCACACAGAAGTTTCCCATGAAGGTGGGGACAGGGGCAGGCAGAGGCCATGGGGCTGCTCATAGGAAGGCCGTGGGACATGTTGGGGAGGGTGCCCCAGAGCTTCCTGCAGCTCTGGCCATTTTGTGCTGGGCTTCACACCCGACCCCTTCCTGTATCCCTCAGGTGTCCACCTCATCCTGATCGGAGGCTTCGCACAGCTCCTGGCCGGATTTCTCGCCTTCCGCAAGTATGACCACCTTGGAGGTACGGCCTTCCTCACCTTCTCCGCTCTGTGGAGCAGCTACGGGGCCACACGGGTCCTGTCGGCCGCCTATCCCTCCCTGGAGAACACAACACTCCCCTCCGGGAACGCCAGCCAGCTCCCGGCCACCGGCACTGCCCAGCTCTCGGCCAGCCAGAGCGCCGTGGCCGGCCTGGTGGCCTACATCGCCATCTCCTTCATCCTGGCCTTCTGCTCGGCCACCGTCAACTACATCATGCCCTTCATCTTCGGGGCCATCGCGCTGGCCCTGGGCTTCGAGGCGGTGGCGCTCTTTGGGGACTGGGCCCTGGTGGTGTCCGGGGTCCTGGAGCTGGGCATTGTCCTGTGCGGGCTCTACGGGGCTGTGGCTCTGCTGCTCAAGGGTGTCACTCAGAGGTACGTCCTGCCTGGCTTTGGGCACCCCCTCTTCAATGTCCTGCTGCTGGGCTCGGCGCACAAAAGCTCCTCCAAGGCGCTCGGTGAAGAAAAGAAGAAGAACACGAAGTACGCAGAGCCCATGGCCCTGGGCAACATCTGCGACACCGTGTCACCCTTCATACTGGCCTTTTACTTCTTTGGGTACATGAAGACCTTCTGTGTGGGAGCGGCGTGGGTCTCCATCATCTCCAGCTGCCAGCTGCTCTCCAGCTTCTACAGCTACCTCAGGGGGGACATCTACCACACCACCAAGTTTGGTGTGCACAGCCTGTTCTGGCTGGTGATGTCCTGGGAGGAGTTGGTGCTCAGTGCCATCCTCGGGCTGCCCGCAGCTCAGGATAGCCGGCCGGGAATGTTCGGAGCCTGGTTCTTCCTGGCCACCGCCTGCCTGCTCTTCCTGATGTCAGCCCACAAAGACACCCTGGAGATGCTGCAGAATGCCTCCTTCATCGTCCTCACCTCCGCCTTCATCCACCAGATCCCCCTGGCTGGTGCCCAGCCCTTCCTGGGGGCAGCCTGCAGCCTCTGCACGGCACTGTCCCTGTACGCCACCTTTGCCAGCCTCATCAACTCCATCGGGGAGAAGGCTCTGATTCCCGTGGGATCCCAGGCCGTGTCCAGCTCAGCTCTCCAAGCCATGCTGGGGGCTGTCCAGGCCCGGCTCTCGAGGTCCAAGGACGTCCCCAGAGGCACCAACGCTGCCGTGCCGGACGCTTTGTTCTACATCTGCAATGGCCTGGCCGCGGCCGCCGCCATCCAGGGCAGCGTTGGTGACAGAGGCAGGCAGTGGCTGTCCATCCCTGCTGTGCTCATCCCCGGAGCCCTGGGGCAGCTGTTTGTGTGCCGGATCCAGGTGCGGGGTGGGAAGAGGTTCGGATCAGTGCTGCCCTTCTGCTACACAGCCTTCTGGGCAGCCTGGACATGGCTGCGCCTGGCAGGTAACGCATGGGGCAGCTCCTGGCTTGAGGGACGCTCTCTGGGAATTTCACGCTGCTTTCTTTGGCATGATTCCTTCTTTCAGGAGAGTCAATGGCACCAGGTTTGCTGATATTGCTCCTTTTTCGGAAAAATCAATGTCAACATCCCAGTTTGCACTCGATCACCTTTGCTGCAGGCACTTGGTGCTCTCAGCTCCATGAGCCGCAGTTGTATCTTCAACTCCAATAAAAGCCAAGATTTCCCTGCAAAAGCATTGTGAGACAGGGCTGACTCTGGCTGTGACCTCAGAATAACAAGTCACGAGATGCTTTTAGGCAGTGGGAGACTTCAGGTTCTAGATTTCTCCTTCGAGAGCCTGGAGAAGTCCATCCTAGCTGGTGACAGCCATGGAAGAGGCTCTCAGAAGTGGAGCCTGGCCTTTAACAGCCACATTTTGCTCCAGATGGGCAGAGTGTTCACACAGCCTCATGCCAGACACTCTTAAAATGAGCACCTGTGGGGAAAGTTATAGCTGTGACTTCTGAGGTGTGGCAGGAGCTGCTGAAGTGTCCAGCCAGCTCCTGAGTATTCCAAGCTGGAGGTAAAATCCAGAGCTTTTTTTGGATGAGCATCACCAGTCCCACAGTTAATACCTCAAACACATGGCAGAAGCAGCGGGTGTCGATGAGGGAGGGTTTTTGTGAGGCCACCATCCATCAGCTGGAGCTGTGGCAACCCCAGCTGAGGCTCTGCCACTCTCCTGCCACTCTCCTGCCACTCTCCTGCCACCCTGCTCTGCGCAGTTTGCTCATAACCAGATGCACTGCTCCTGTTTCAGGCCACTTGCTGGACATCGGGGCAGGGAACGCCGAGGGATTCACGGCTGGTTCCATTGCCTTTTTGGTGCTCAATGCTTTTTTAATCATTTTGGGTAAGTCTCAGAGTCACATGGGATGTTTATTGAGGGGCGTTCGGGGTCAGATCACAAATTCTCCTGTGGTTTTTCCATGGTGGAGATGCAGCAGTGAGGGAGGCTAAGCTCTTGCTGTCACTCTGATTAAGCAAGAACTGAGATGTTTTGCCCACAGCCAGTAACAGAAGCTGAGCTGGTCTTAGGAGAAATGGCCCCAAGGGAATGGAAGAACATTTCAAAGAAAATAAAAGGATCAAATCAGGTGAAAGTGTTCAGCACTCTGGGGCGCTGGCACCAATCCCCAGCCACACTCCAGCCCAGCTGGTGTAAATCAGAACCTGCCTGGCTGCCTGAGAAGTGTTTTCCATGTGAGCACAGTGTCCTGGCAGATGAAGGGTTTGGCAGCATGTCCATGGAACCCGAGGGCTGAACAGACCCTGGCTGTGCCTCTTTGTTCCTCTGTGGACAGGGAAATTGGAGCTGGGGCTGCTCACTTTGATCAAACAAGCCTGAGTTGATTTAGGAACTCTTCTGCTGGTTCATGGACATTTTATGGGCCCTGCTTGATGTGGATCCCTCTTGTTTGTGTTTCTTTCCACAGCTTCCTCTTTTAACATGGTGCTGCTCTGCCTGACCCTGGCCATGGAGCTCTTGACCATTTGCTTTCTGCTCTTCACACTGGAGAGTCTCCCTCTGTCATTTGAAAGTGAGTTTTAGGGGATCTCGGATGTTAAACCTTCACCCACGGGGTCCAGGGTTGGGGATCAGTGTGGGAAGCTCAGTGTGAGGAAATCAAGCAGAGGGTGCTCTTCTTTCCCTGGAAGTCTGGGGTGTGT
Organism: Malurus cyaneus samueli; assembly: GCA_009741485.1. NCBI lineage: Eukaryota > Metazoa > Chordata > Aves > Passeriformes > Maluridae > Malurus > Malurus cyaneus. The sequence goes on along the minus strand of CM019238.1, from coordinate 121,928 downwards.
GCAAGAGACAGAGGCTGAGCCTCTCACCCCACAGCTGCAGGAGGAAACCTTTCCTCCTATCCCAGATCCCTGAGCTTCCATATAATCCCTCAGATAATAATGTGGCTGATTCTGCTGGGTCAGGGCCCCTCTGGAGGTTCTGTCCAGCTCTGTTTCCCTGGGGATGTTCCCTGAGGAGTGGGATGAGCTGAATGTGCCACCACCATCAAGGGCTGCAGCTGTGCTGAAGCTTTGGCTTTGCTGCAAGTGGCAATTTAATTTTTCATTGCATGGAGTTCTTTAGCACTGGGGTTAGCAGGAGCTTTTCCACCAGTATTTTGTCACCACAGAATAGAATTCTGTAGGTTGGAAAAGCCCTCCAAGACTGAGTCCAACCACTCCACCAACACTGCCAAACCCTGCTCCCAAGGGCCACATCTGCACTCTTAATCTCCATCCCCTCCAGGGATGGAGATTCCTTCACCCTTCCTGCCTCTGACTCTGGGATTTTTTTCAGTTGTGATGTTGAGCATCCTCAGCATCATCTGTTTCTACGGAGCCGCAGCCTCTCTCGCCAATGGCATGTTCGGGAAGGACCTCCTGGTGATGGGGCCTCCTCTGCTCACAGTAAGAGATGCTCGGCGTGGTGGTGCAGCTTCCTTGCTCAGAGGGGATATTCTGGGCCCTTCAGTGCCAATTTCCATGGTATTTCTATGGATTTTCCCTTCTGTGGAATCTGTTAGCACCATTCTAATCCCCGTCATAGCCCTTTTGTTGGGATTTAATTAGGAATAACATTGGAGAAAGGGCAGGGACGTTCCCAAGACTCCCACCTTGCTCCCAACTGCCCATCTCCATGGTCCTATGGAATCAGCCATCTCCAATCTAAGAATTCCTGGCAGACTGAACTTTTAAAGCCACGACCTTGGGAGCTGGGAGTACAAAGTTTCCCAGACTCCACAGCAAGAATCCCCCATCTTTTCTTAATTTCAAACTCCTTCTGCCATCTGGGGTGTCTGACCAGGGCAATTCCCCCTATCCAGAGTGATGGATCTGACAGCTCCAATTCCTGCTGCAGAGAAACTATTCCATTAAATCAGCATTTCATGGGAATGCACTTGAAATTCTGTCCTCATCTGGATTTTGGATTCCCGGACAGTTTCTTTAGGTCACTTTGGAGAGCAGCCACTTCTCCAGGAAGCTGTGCTGGGTGGAATTCACCTCCTCTAATTTTAGGCATCAGCAGCTGAAATGTCCACCCTGAGCTGCTCTCTTTGACCTCATTACTCAGAATTCACCTCCCCTGCTTTGGGAAAAGCATCTCCAGAGGTGCTGCCTCTGCCCTGGACTGTCAAGGGATCATGGCATGGTGGATCCCCACATTTGGGTGGATGGTACCCTGCCCTGTGTTCTGTATATTTGTGTATTCATTGTCTGCTGATTCCTGGCAGGTCCAGAGCTCCAAGAAGGACTGTGAAGACCCCCTGCCCTGTGTCTGCCCCAAGTCCCACCTCACAAGTGGCCTGAGGACCATTGCGGAGCTGCTGAACATGGGCGCTGTGTGCGGGGTCCCCACGGACACTGTATATGCCCTGGCAGCCTCCTGCAGACACCCCCAAGCCATCGAGAAGGTCTACAGGATCAAGGTGGGAATTCAGGGACGTCTCTGCATCCCTGGCTCTGTGTCCTGTCCATGTGCAGGAGCAGAAAGGGGAGCCCCTGGTTTCAGGTTGTTCCAAGACTCAGGAGATGGCCACGGGCAGAGCTCATGAGCAGCCATGGCAGAACTTCAGGGACCATTTTCTGAGCAAGCCAGGGTACAGCCCCTCTGCTCCAGCCTGGAGCACTGGGAATTAGGCCGTGACATCCCTGGGGATGGATGAAGCCCAAACCCAAACAAGAATAGCCACTCACAAGCGGGTCCAAACCTGTGTTTGTCCTCTCTGTCCTACAAAGTGCTGAATCAGAATCCCAGGGCTGCATTCCCCCAGACTTTTGGAACCATTCAGTGTTGGAGCCAGCCCCAGAGTTTGCACTTTCAATCCAGCTCTTGCAGCCTGGCCCTGTCTGTTGTCCATGAGGCAATTTCCTGGCTAGCCTGGAGAAATAACCATAACAGACGATTTCAGCCGGCCCCAGGCGCGAGCAGCGGCACAAAGACCGTCTCTTCTGCACTGCCCTGGTGCCAGTGCTGACCTTCCCTGCCGATGAGGGAATACAAACAGAATGTAAATACATGCCCAGATCCTGAGTCATTTGGCCCTGCTGAAGCTGATGTCACTTGAGGACTGAAATGACACTGCTTTGTGAGATGGTTTTATTCCCCCTCCATCACCACTGTTGGTCTTACACTGAACTTATTTCACCAAACTTCTCTCACAACACTGGAGGGGTAATAATGGAGAGGTTGGTTTGCAGGGGGTTGAGCTCTCCATTCCTTATCCCAACCCTGACTGGTGGGTTTGACCTTGGTTTACACCAGCAGAAGTTCAGAAAAAATCAGGCCCCGGATGTAAGATCTGAAAAATGCTTATAATGAACAGAGCATGGCTGTCCCTGTGATGGGTATACAAAAAGAGGAGGATTTGGGTGAATCCCAGAGGTTCCCAAGGGCAGGCTGCTGTTCTGTTTCCTCTTCAATTTGCATGTGCAGATCTGAGCTGGGACATCAATCAGAGTCCCCTCCCAGCTCAGACACAGCATCTTCCTTGCCTGGAGCTCCTGCTCCATGGGGACAACCAGGATCCCAGTGGGCTTGGAGGTTCTCCAGGCAAACTCGCCCTCTTCATCTATGTTCCCCCTCTTTTTTTCAGGACAGGCCTCAAGAGAAACCCATCTGCATCTTTATTTCCAACCTGGAGCAGCTGCGAGCAGCTTCTCCACCCATCAGCCCCCTGCTCTGGGAATTCATGGAGAATGTTTATCCCGGTGGCATTGGCTGCATTATCCAGAAGGGAGAGTGGCTGAAGAAGTTGGGTGAGATGAGCAGGACAACCCCTCTGTCCCCCTTTCTTGTTTTCAGCACTGCAGGTCTGCAATCCTAACACCCTTTGGGATGTGATGGGGAGGGATTCTGGTCACCTTCTCCCAAGAAGGCCCTGTGGAGCTCCCAGTGCTGGTGAATGCTGTTGGTGAAAGCTCAGAGGGTGTTCATCAGCTGCAATGACTCACCAGGGGTGGGACCCCCCGGATGAGCTCTTCCACCAGCAGCAAGGGAGGCTCCTCAGCCTGGGAGGGTCCCCTCTCCGAGCCCCTCGCTGGTCACTGCAAATGAGCAAACCAGGGTGGAGCATCCCGGGGATGAGAAGGTTCCAGTGGTCATCCCTGCCCAGTGCCCCAGCCTGCCCAGCACACAGACACAGACGGGCACTGTGAGCACTGGGATGATTCATCTCAACCCCGGCTCCTGGGAATCCATGGAAATAGCGCAGAATGAGGGAACTGGAGGAGCTGGAACACAACTCCTGTGAGGAGATGCTGAGGGGAACTGGGAAAGGGGCTCAGCCTGGAGCAAAGGAGGCTCTGGGGGGACCTTGTGGCTCTGCACAACTCCCTGACAGGAGGGGACAGCCGGGGGGGTCGGGCTCTGCTGCCGGGAACAGGGACAGGAGGAGAGGACACAGCCTTAAGCTGTACCAGGCAAAGTTTAGGCTGGACATCAGGAAAAAAATCTTCACAGAAAGGGTGTTTGGGCATTGGAAGGGGCTACCCAGGGAGGTTTGGAGTCCCCATTCCTGGAGGTTTTTAGGAAAAGCCTGGTTGTGACACTGGGTCGAAAGGTGGGAATGGGTCACAGGTTGGACTGGATGATCTCAAAGGTCTTTTCCAACCCAATGATTCTGTGATTCTGAGTTACCCAGATTGAACAGGCAGAGGAAAGTGGTGGAGGATGGGAGGGTGGGCAGTGGTCACAAGGAGTCAGACTTTGGGATTTAGGATTCCTGTGTCCATGGAAAGAGCTGTGCTGTCTCCAGCTGGGAATCATTTCCTTTTTACCCAGTCAGACTCCAAACTGTACCTCTGCTGTCATGGATTCATGCTCAGGAATGAACATTCACATACTCATGTTCAGTCGGGTCCATGGAGCAGTGTCACTGCCAAAGGAAGCAGGAGATCCACCCTGGTGCCACCACAGGGGCTGTGCCAGTTGTGCCTCTGCAAATGTCCTGTGCCTGTCCTTGCAGGGGTCGGAGCAGGCTACAGCAGGGTGGGAACCCAGGACAGCATCATGATCCGAGTCCCTGACCTGACTGTCCTGGTGCACCTCATCGACATGACCGGACCTTTGGCCATCACCTCGGCCAACCCCAGCGGGGAGGTGGACAGCACCCACCACGACATGGTCATCTCGTGAGTACCCTGTCCCTGGCAGTGCCATCCACCTCTTTAAGTGATGGTGATGCTGAAAACAAAGCTCACCTGAAACAGAGGCCAGACAAAGTTAAGAGAATAAAAGCAGACAAATTTAATCCAGGCCTACCGGTACATTAATGGTAGACAAGGCCTCCTCCTGAGGCTACACCCAAAATGGACCCCAAGTCACGAGATTTTCACCTTTTATAAGTTCTGTCTCATGAACACATCGGGCCCCAATTCTCCAGTGATACCTTCAGGTGATGATGTCACCCACCCCAAGCTCCCCGCAATTCTCTGTTGTTTCCATATTTTGGGGCCCTGAGGCAGCAAAGTGTCCTTGGATTTCAGGCTCAGAGAGGAATTGTTTTGTTTAAAGATGTGGGAACAGCAGCTTTAGTGCTGTACTAGAGAAGTACAAGAATACAGATACTGAAATATAGAAACTAAAAATCCTAAGGCATCGTTCCCCCTTTGGTGGGGGAACTAATTTCCCCCGCTAAGGCATCAGTGTAGCCTTGCTTTGGGGCCTGCCCCAAAAAGGGGGAGGCCCAGCATGAGGTCACAGCAAGTTCCTTGAAGGGTTGTTGCTGTGTTCCCCCGCAGGCGCCTCGGCCATAAACTGGAGGGTGTTCTGTGCGATGGAGAGTCTGACGAGGTGGTGGCGTCCACTGTGGTCAACTGCACCAAGATTGATGAAAGTGAGTGTGGGAACCACCCTGCGCTTTCCTGGGATGTTTCCATGCCTTTCCTATATCAGTCTGGCAGCACAGAATGCTCCAAGAGCAACAGTGTTTGAGTGCCTGGACATTTGCAAACATGTTGATGAAAAGAAGCAAACAAAAGATGTCCCGGGAGGACCTCTGTGTTGACAGAGAACAAGGCAGGAGGACAAACACGGTTGTGCAAGGAAAATCTGCCTTGTCAGGATGAAAACACTCCAAGTGGGAGGGTGGGCGATGCTGGGAGGAGGGTGGGCGATGCTGGGAGGAGGATGGGCGCTTCCTCAGACCACCACAGAGAGGGTGGCACAGGAGCTGTCCACAGTGACGCAGTCACATGCCCTGTGGTGTCCTGGGTGGCTCTGGTGAGGCCCTGGGTGGCTCTGGGCTGACATTTGAGAGGGATTCATGAGCGGAAAACCAAACTCTTGAATAAAGTGTGATCTCAGCGTTAGTTTCACTCTCTGACAGGTTTCTGGTCATTCCATAACACTTTATTCTGAGTGGCTTTGCTGGTGCAAGATGTCCCTTTCTGTTCCTTTCTATGCCCCTTTGGGGGTTGTCCTGACTTGTTCCTTCTCCCTCTGGAAGGTGGCATCACCATCGTGCGGGAAGGCTGCATCCCAGCAGGAAAAGTGATGCAGATCTTTGAAAGGGTGAAGAGCAGAGTGGTCTGAACTGAAGAGACCTTGCCTGAACAGAGGAAGCACGTCTGCTCTCCCTAAAAACACGAGGTGGCCCATGGAGCACACAGCCTTGGGAGAGCTGTTCCTTCTCTGATCCAACTCTCACCTCCTGGGAACAGCAGCACTTCCCCACCTGGGGCCTCTCCTGGGATCTTTCTGCAGAGATTTGTTGTTTATCCCCAGTGAGTGCCTGGAAGCTCTGGGAGAGCTGCCCATGAGCACCAGCAGCATCAGGAGCTGATGCTTTACTGCCGGAATTCCCGGAGCTCCTGTGTTTCCCAAGTGCATTGGACTGTGAATGCTGTGGTTGCTTGTGAGTCCCTCTCCACAACACTCAGATCGGTGTATTTTAAAGTTCTAAAACCCACTAAATAAAACCTCTTTTTGGAATATAAAGAAAGGCTTTGAGTTTCATTTGGTCTACACCGAGCTCTCCGTCCTCCCCAAATTGCAAAGCTTCGCAGCTGAACACCAGAGAAAGGAATAAATATGGGGAGCTGTAATTCCAACAGGCTTCACAGCAAATAACTCACCCCGTTCCTTCCCTGGCACCTTCCCAGCCATTCCCAGGTGAGTCTCCCACTCATCCCAGGGCACTCAGCTCCTGGAAAACGCAAAGGAACATCCATGAATAACCACAGCCAAGCTGGGAGCTGCCGAGGGTTCCGAGAGTCACAGAATGGCTCGGGTTGGAAGGGATCTTCAGGATCATCTCCTTCCAACATCTGGCCCCTGGGCTGAGTGCTGCTGCCCCAGGGCTGCCCCCAGAGCTGTCCCCAGGGCTGTCACCACTGCTGCCCCCAGAGCTGTCCCCAGGGCTGTCCCCAGGACCCACGTTTGGCACTGTGGAGGAGCAGGAGTTTCTGCCAAGAGCAGAGAGCAGAACCTGCCTCTCTCCCAAAGCAAACAGGCCCCAGGGGGAGCCAGGGATGAGGGAATTCACTCACTAAAGGCAAACCTCAACAAAGGAAACAATGAGTTAGACCCGAAAGCTTCAAAACACTGCGAGGTGCGTGACAGATCAGAGATTTCTGTAATGTTTTTCCCGTCCTGGAGGCAGTGTCCAAGTGGGAGATCTCTGCCAATTCCCTGCCGTTGTTCCCTCTCCTCCCTCCTGTTCTGGGCAAGCACATTGTTCCCTTGGCACAACAACAGTCCCACCACCCAGGGGACGAGACCCTTCCCTTCTCTCCCTTCTTATCATTGTTTTGGAGCATCCTGTCATGGAATTCTCCCTCAGGCCACATCCCACCTGCTCACCCGACACTGCTGTGGGAGCTGGGCAGGAAAACTTGAGACCCCTGGGGCTGGGTTCCTCCCCCTGTTCTGGGATCTGAGCACCAAACCCAGCATTCCCTGGGGCTGGATTTCTCCCCGTGTTCTGGGCACCAAACCCAGCATCCCTGGTGCTGGGTTCATCCCATGCCTCGTGTCTGACATGTCAACACCAACACCAACGTGCTCCGCTTGCTTTGGCGCTGCCGTTGTTGTCTGGCTGCCGCTGCCGTTCCGTTTGCTCTCAGAAATCACCATAAATAGCAGCCTTTGCTCTTTCTCCGGGTCACAGATGTTGTTTCATTCAAGCAGCTCCCCAAAGTCCCGGTCAGAGCTCCTTGGCAGCCGTTGCTGGGATGGAACACAGGCTGCCCTTCACCCCGCAGCCTCCTGACCCTGCACACCCGCTGGGGCACAGCTGGGCATTCCCAGCTCCTGTGGTTTCCCAGCCCGTGCCAGCATCTGGAAGTGGAATTTAGTCAGGCTCTCCTCCCTGCACATACCTTAGGACAGCTAAACAACCTGGGCTGCTGAAGGTGTCCCTGCCCATGGGGCATTCCAGGGGCTGGGATGGGATGGGCTTCAAGGTCCCTTCCAAACCAAACCATTCCACGGTTGTGTGATTAACACTTGTTTAATAACAAGATTTAAGTGCCAGCTGAGGTTCATCACCACCCAGCCGAGGCTTAACTTTAAGGCATGTGGTGAAGTCCCACAACACGGGACTCCTCTCATGTTTAAATACCTTAATGCTTGAAAAACGACTTGAACTTCCTGAGCAAGTGAGGTTTGTTAATATTGGCTAAAAACTGCAGGAACAGGAAAAAAAAACCCAAAAAAAAACCAACTCAAGAAAACAGAAAAGGAGAAGGTCCCTTCTTGACTTGTGATCTGGGACCGTGTCAGAACATCTTTGTGTTGGTGCTGTGGAGTATGTCAGCTCCAGGGAAGGATGTGGAGTTCCCCAGCCAAAGGAAGGATCTGGAGTTCCACAGCCAAGGAAAGGATGTGGAGCTCCCCAGCTGCCCCTTGGTCACATCAAACCACCAGGATTTGGTAAACCCAGGCAAAGATGGAAAAGTTACCCCTGGAGCTCTGTAGCAGGTAAATGGAGTCTAGGACATGTCAGCCCTTGAGGAAAGCACTGGAGACCACTGTGATTGGAAATCAGAGGTGAAAATAGAAACAGATTCCAGTCAGAGCTATGACAAATCCAGAATTTAACTTTTACGAAATGGAGCAAGATAAGAAAATTACGGGAGTTTCAAACCATGGCTTCATTTTGGGGAGAACCAGGATCAGTTTATTCCTTTTACAAGGTAAGAATCCCTCCCAGCAGAGCCATTCCATTCCACAATGGAATCAATAAACTGTCTGTCCTTACAGGCAGCTGACAGACAGTCAGGGGCGTAAAGTTTTATGCACTAATTGAGTTTTTATAATTTACTGAATAAGAAAGCAAACAAATTATGTTAGAGGGAAAAAAAAAAACCCAAACATTCAACCTTGTCTGCGCTGCTCGCTTTGGCATGAGTGTTCTGGTGACTCAGGAGTAATTATGGGTCAGAGGTGTTTGCTCTGCACCTGTTTTCCACCATCAGGTCATAAAAAGGAAATACAGGGGGTTTTATTTAACACAATAAAGTGCACAATCAATTTGTGCCAGGAACAAGCTCCCACCCCTCTTTGCTGCAAAGAAGGAAATAAATTTGATTTTTCAGTGTTGCTGCTAAATAGAGGGGATTGTTTATTTTAAAAATTATTTTTGAGGGAATCATGGGATCCCAGAATGGTCCGGGTTGGGAGGGATCTTGAAGATCCCCCAGTTCCCCATCCCTGCCATGAGACACCTTCCACTGGACCAAGTTATTTGTGCCTTGCACACACAGCTGGGAATTTGAGACCACCAGCACAGGAGGTTGTGGAGTGAGGATGTGCTGGTTGAGGGATCGTGGTGAATCTCAGATAAACAGCAAACAATGGATGTTACTGTGAAATGCTGCAGTTCCCAGCACTTTAACAAAAAGGCTTTTTCATGGTAGGAATATAACGGAGATGTGAGTGTCCAAGGTCAGTTTGGATGGGGCTTGGAGCAGCCTGGGATGGTGGAAGGAGACCCTGCCCATGGCAGGAAATGATCTTTAAATTCCCTTTCAACCCAAATAATGCTGGGTTTCTTTGCTCCTGCTGTTGACTCTGTCACTTTAGCCATGGATTCCCTGTGATAGAATTCCTTAGTAGGCCCTGAGCTCTTCTGAGGACAAATTAGGCTGGGAAATGACCCCAGCCCCCACAGAATTGAGCAGCATCGTGCTGAGATTCTGACACACAAACTCAGCACGAGAAAGTTGGGAGCTGGAGCAGTGTCTCCATTGTCGCATTCCCACAATTTTTCCAAAGCAAATTCCCCAGGTCTCCACAGCCTTTGCAATGCTTCTGCAATTTCAGAGGGAAACAAACACACCTCCCTTAGATCAACAACGGGAGCTCTCACTTCCTTTAGTCAGGCTCTGGAGACACAGGGGCCTTTCAGCAGAGCTACTGCTAATTTTTAACGCCTCTTGTTGTGTTTTCCATTAAGCCACACGTTGGAGAAGGCTCATTCCCATTGGAGAAGGCTCATTCCTACTGGAGAAGGTTCATTCTTGTTGGAGAAGGCTCATTCCCAATGGAGAAGGCTCATTCCCAGCAGGCTCATTCCCACTGGAGAAGGCTCATTCCTGTTAGTGAAGGTTCATTCCCAATGGAGAAGACTCATTCCCAGCAGGAAAGACTCATTCCTGTTGGAGAAAGCTCATTCTTGTTGCAGAAGGCTTGTTCTCAATGGAGAAGGCTCATTCCCAAAGGAGAAGGCTCATTCTGACCCCCACAGTTGGGGGTAAAGGATGCAAACCTTGTCATATTTGTCCCTAAACCTCTCCTGTCTATGGTTTTATTAATTCCCTCCCTCTCATCCTTTGCTCCAAAGGGAGCTGAGCTTTAGTGGATTTTTTTCCAGGGATGGGAACCAGATCTGGCAGAGAGGAACAACCCCTTGTGTGTGCAGGGAGAGGGAAGGAGGTGCAGAGGCATGGCAGAGGTGGCTTTAGGTAATTGGACATTGTTTTAATAATTATTTCATTTAAATAAAATACTGTTGCAAAGCTGAGTGTTCTCTTTGGCAGGAATTGAAATGGCACTGATGTCAGTGGGCTGCAGGACATTCCCTGTGGGATGCAGGACATTCCATCTGTGCTCCAGGAGATCACTGGAGCCTGTGAAGGGAATATTGAAGGATGATCACCCAGCCCTCCCTGGCCAGGACCCTCCTGGGACCGAGGAACCAGCGCCTGGAGGGTGACCAGGCATTCAGGGCTCCAGGACCTCTGAGGCGGCTCCTTTCTCAGGACAGCAGGATTTGGCTAGCTCAGTTTCCCAGACAACTGGATTTTCCAGTCTCTGTCTCAGCACAGAGAACCAACTCACCTTCTTGCCTGGGCTCTCAGCTGGCAACTTTCACCAATTCCTGATTTAGTCTAAAAATACAAAAGTCCTTCCTAGGCCAGGAGTTGGTGACGCCCTTCCCGGAGCTGCCCCGTGTCAGGGCCGCGCTATCTGGTTTCAGTTCTGCCCTGCCTACACCTGTCTCCTTCCTTCTTCTTGGGGTTTTTTTTTCACTGATTGATCAAAGAATTTTGTCAGATGATTTTATGGGGTGGGAAAATGCATCTTCCTGGTGGCAGTGAGGTCACAATGCCATGAATTTGCATTTTATCGATTTTAACGTTATTTCATGCAGAGTAGCAGGGAAAAACAACCCCTGAAGGCACGTACACAACCAACTATTACCCTTTCACCAGGGACAAGAGGAATTGTTCTGGGTAGAGCACGTCCAGAAAGTTAAAAAATGTCCAAAATCTGATCACCACAGACAAGGCAAACTCAAAGGATTCACCCACTGCTGTGTAAATCCATCCCAGTAATCCCAAAACTCCAGACTGGTTTGGGTTGGGAGGGACCTTAAAGCCCACCTCATTCCACCCCTGCCATGGGTTCCACTGGACCGGGTGCTCAGTCATGAGCCCCCCAAAGCTGCCGTTTCATATCAAGGTTTAGCAATGAAGAGTCCTGGACAAGGCTTCACCTTCCTTGGACTCACATCTTGCGTCTTGGAGAGCGAGACCTCGGAAGTGAGATGGAGAGCAGGATCACTGTTTAATACGTCTGGGAAAAGTCTCAGTGTAGCCAAGGAACCTGTATCCTGTGTCCCAGAGGTCATGGAATCATGGGCACTTTGAGGTTGGAAAGGTATTAGTCCGAACCATCTGGACTTGGTTTCTTCTTCGCTCCCGAAACGCCAGCAAGCTTCCATGTCTGCTCCTTCCTTATCCCTTGTTCCTCACTTCTTTTGCCATTTCTAATTTCCACAAGAGACTCCTGTGTTTCTAGTTAGGGCTCAGTTGGTTTTGCAAGGGCAGGAGGGCCTGAGCATCAAGGGTGGGAGGGAGGGGGACAGGGGTCTGTGGGACCCCTTGGGTCATGTAGGGCCTGATAACCCAAGCTGGGACAGCAGGGACCTTGGGAAGGCTGCAGGCACTGGATGCCAGAGGTGGTTTGGGGACTTCTGGGAATTTGGAGGAGATAAGATGAGTATGGCTGAGGAAGGGTCAGTGCTGCTGGTGCCCACACACCCTCCGGGTTCTGAAGAATTCCTGAAGCAAACCTGGGCACATCTGGGTCTTTTAGGGAGTTTTCACTGAGCGCACAGGGTCATGCTGGAGCCCACAGTGGTGACAGTGGTCCCTTGAATCCGTGTTAATTCAGCAGATAAGAGAGCAACTGTGCGGCGTAACCCAGCAGCAATACGTGGGAGGGCAAAGAGGAAGGTGCTGTGGCATTTCCAGTAAGTGGTGCTGCGTCAGAGAAGGAATTTGGAGCTGGGAATTTACTGAAACTCCTCACGGAACAACACACACCTCACCAACGGCCCACACTACTTCCTGCTGGGTGGGTCTCATGAAAAATGGGGTGTGAGAATGAGGGTGCTCAGGTGGAGAAACTCCTATGGTCACCTGGGTGACCAAGGGAAGCCAGTGGATGTCGCTAAATTTGGGATGCAACCCTAAAACCCGCACCCCTGAGAACTGCAGAGAGCCAAGGCAGAAACACCATTGAGGAATCTTTTTCTGCAGCAGGATGTGAGAACAGGAGGCTCCTCAGAAGTGCCTGGGCCCTGGAGGGTCCGCAGTGACTGTTCCACAGCTGCAGGGACACATGAACCTCTCTCAGGACAACTCTCCCAGCCCTGACATCCATCGCATGGCCAGAGCAGAAGAATTTGCTGAAATTCTTGGGTTTTGCTATCTAGAAAGAGATAATCACATGAGCAAAATCTCTTTGTATTTTCCAGGAAGGAATGAAAAGTTCTCACAAGAGCTGACAATGCTGAGCCTTTGAACTGGAGATTTTCACTCGAGGTATTTATCAGAGCTGCTGAACTGGACGGTCAGGGCAGACCTCCCCATCCAGCCCCACAGGACCCCCTGCCCTGACTGCTCTGTTATCCCAAGATCCACTGGCCCTGGGGTGACAGCACCCATGGAAATGGAGCAGGGGGATCCTGTGATCCCATAAACCCACTGGTGTCTGCCTGAGCATGCAGCTCCCATGGATCCTTTCCTCCCTCAGCCCCAGCTGGCAGTGTCCTGCAAAGAGAGGGGATGGAAGACTTCAAGCCAGAGGGGAAGCACAAAGGAAGAACATGATGGAGTCACAACTGGCTTTAATTAATCCCATTAATTGTTGTCAAGTCTCAAGAAACTCAATTTCCAGAAAGCTGCTTTTCCCCCCGAGATTTTGGACGCAATCCATCTATTCCCTGGTTCCTTAGCAGGCAGCTCCAGGAGCACCAGAAATCACAATGAGGGAGGTGTGCAGCAAGTGCAGCAAGTGACATATTTGTCATATTTGTCCTAGACCAGGTTGGACAGGACTTAGAGCAACCTGGGATAATGAAAAGCGTGGAAAAATTCCACCCCTATGGCAGGGGATGGAATGAGATGAGCTTTTAGGTCCTTTCCAACCCAAAACAATGTGGGGTTCTGGGATTTAACAGTTATTTTCTGCTTTGGTTCAGGTCCCAGCTGCTGTCACCCAGCCATCCCTAAATCCAGAGGTGCCCCTGGCAGGAGTGTGGGGACTCCAGCATGGTCTAGACCAGGTTGCCCAGCTGGGCACCACAACTCAGCCCCTCTCAGGTGCTCAATCCCAGCTGTGTTTTGTGCAGAGGCTGAAGATCTGGCCCAGGATTTTGAAAGATGGCATTTCTCTGCTGTTGACAGAGCTGCTAATCTGATGATTTTGCATTAATGACCCCAGACTGCTGCTGGGAAAGGGAGGAGCAGCAGGAGGAATGCAACAGGGTGAGTGTGACATGACCCCACTGCGGGCTCTGCTTGCTGAGCCCTCAGCCCTGCTGGGGTCACGGAGCTGGGCTTTGATTGAAGATCACCCAACGCAGCAGGACTTTATTGCTGCCTTTTCCTCCACCCCATTCCCCATCCCAAGCCACAGGCAGACTTTGACTCTTCAGAGGAAAGAGCCCAAGAGAGAGTCACAGAACCATAGAATCATTAAAGTTGGAGAACATCTCCAAGATCATCGATTTCAACATTCCCACTGATGCCTTAGGATTTTTAGTTTCTCTATTTTCATGCATCTGTATTCTTGTACTTCCCTAGTACAGCACTAAAACTACTGTTCTCCCATCTTTAGACAAAACAATCCCTCTCTGAGCCTGAAATCCAAGGACACCTCCCTGCCTGAGAGCCCCAAAATATGGAAACAACAGCAAGTTGGAGGGGAGCAAGTTTGGGGTGGTTGACATCATCACCTGTAAAGATCATTGGAGAATTAAGAACCAATATGTTAATAAGGCAGAACTTATATAAGGTGAAGATCTCATAACCCAGTGTCCATTTTGGGTGTAGCCTCAGGAGGAGGCTTTTGTCTGCCCCAATGTACCAGTAGGCCTGTTAGGCCTGGATTAAAGTTGTCTATTCTCATTCTCTTAACTTTGTCTGGCCTCTCTTTCAGATTAGCCTGATTGATAAGGCATCACCACCCCCCAGAATCCCCCCTTCCTGGTGTTTCCATGGGTTGGAAGCGGCCAAGGGACATCCCTGCCCATGTCCCAAGGTTTCTCTGGGGCTGGTTCAGCCCCAGCCGTGGTTGGGAAGCCGCCCTTCCCCTCGGAAGCACTCTGCCCACCCTGAGCCCGGCGCACCCACTCCACCAACACGTCCTGGGCCGTGGCACTGACTCAGTTCCTGTCCCCATGGCACCGCTCTATTCTCGAAGGGTGAGCTGGCTTTTTCCTGCCACTGGAAAATACGCTTCTTTTACATCCCTTTTTAAATTATTTTTCCATTGACACGGATGTCTAGACTCCACAAAGGGCAGAAGGAAGGTGGGACAACCCTTCTTCCCGGGTTGTTTCCAACCCCAGTGGGATTGGAGCCTTGGCTGGATCACAAAGAGCCCCATTCATGAGGTTATTTTGTCTCCCAGGGTGACCTTTCAGGCCTAAAGATCTCTGAGACATTGACAATGCAATCAAAATTTGCTTCACAAAGTCTCTTCTGGTGTTCCTCCTCCTGTGGAGGAGGTCTGAGAACTCCACATCCCCTTCTGTCCCTCTCATCTGGAACACAGGAATTGAGCAGTTCTTTCCCCTTGAGCAGGACGGGAGAGGAGCAGCACCAGAAGGGCTCAGCGAGGGTCTCCCCTGAGGAGGCCTGGACAACCTTTTTTGACCATAACCTCCATTTTTAGTAAAGAAAATACTCTTGTTGATACCCCCAAAAAAATGTTTGATCCGCAATTTTTCAGCAAATATACCCAAATATTCAAATGTTTCTCTCAGCCCTTTCTGACTGGAGTGTTTTGGATTTGCCACTTAAAACAGCAACTTTTTTCCTCTCTCCACTTCTTTTCAAAAATGTTTTGCTTCCCCTCACATGCTGGGAAAATTGTGGAAATAGTAGAAACATATTTCTTTTTGCCTTAAGTGAAAGATCCCATTTAAATTTTCTGTTCCCTGAACTGTCCCTTTCCGGTTTGCCAGTACACAGGAGAGCTGTGGGTGGGGTAAAATCAAGCCTGAAATGAAATCTCTCCTTGTTTCACTTCGGCAGAGTGAGAAATGCTTCCACCAGTGTCCTGAGACTGAAACCAACATTTTCTATGAGCAAAATGCAAAAAATATGGAGACAAAGAAGAGAAATGGATCTGGATGTAGCATCAAGAACAACAGTTTATCGAGCTACTTTCAATTTGTGCCACACTAAAAAAAATCATTATTTGCAGTACAGGGTAGCAGCACTCCTGGTATATTTAAGCCAGGGCAGTTTTCCCTCACCAAAAGGCTTTCAGATGTCTCAGCACGTCTCCAAATTCCCACTTCTTACCACATTCCCTCAGATTTGGGGGTTTATGGGATTTTTTAGTGATTAAGGGGTGAAATTCAGCCCTGGTGTTTATGAGCTGGCACCAGGGGCTGCTGTGAGGAATTATCTTCTCCCTCCCTCCTCTTCCCCACCCTGGAAGTGTCACAATTCAATTCTCTCCCAGGATCCTGCTTGGATCCTGCATGGCCAGGAACCCCAACACCCAGAACCCTTTGCCCTACAAAGTTTGGTCAGGCTCTGGCCACAGACGATAGCACAGCCCAGGTGAGATCTGTTGATGGAAAATATTTTATTGTGTTGTAAAAACCAGTTTTAATGAACCCCAAGGAAATACAGGAAGTGCACCAGCAAAATTATTGAGCACACTGAATTCTCTGGAATTTTCTCTGCAGGAAGAGAGCCAGCTCTGTGAGGATAAGCTGAGGAGACCCAGTTTTGCCGGAGTTTGTGGAGGTTAAGCTCCTCCGACTGCACCGCATTTATCCTTAAATTCCAGCACTTCAGGTGAAATCAATGACCAGTGCATTGGTTTCAGCCGGAGTTTGATCAGCACCTTGCACCTGAGTCAGGTGAGAATAAGATCAGCAGTTTTTGGAGGCAGAACAAGCCATAACTGCAATGTTTGCCAAGGAAAATTCCTCACGAAGGTTTGAGACTCCTTCCCAACTCTTCCTGGTGAGCAGCCACCACTCCAGCTGCCTGTCCTTCCTAAACAGTCCATATCATCCCATTCCTACACTCCAGGAGCCATCCCACCACACTCTCATGATGCCAGTTAGGTCATAGGTGAGCACTTCTCCAACTTCTTCACTGTATTTCAGAGGTTTGGAGAGAAGTTCAGCCCCTGGAGAGAACAAATGACTGCCTGGAGTGGCTGGAATCCCTTCCTCTGATCCTATGGAATTTGCACTCTGGAGGAAACGTGCCATGAGATGGGAAGAGTTGGGCTGTAAGGCAAGAGACCAGCTCCTGGCCTCCTCAAACGCATGGAGATTGCTCTCCTGGAATTGGTACTCAGCATAACACGGGAAGGGAGTCTTCCCTAAAGCTCCAGCACCTCTAAGGATATAATATTGGAATAATCCAAATGGGAATTCCACTCTGACACCGAGCGTGAAATACAGAAATGGCATCTCAGGTCATGGCATTTCTTGGGAGTGTTGGGTTCTCCCAAGAGAGAAAAACGAGGGTCAAAAAGGAGTGACCACCATTCTGGAGAGGACCTGGAAGAGACAGCCCCAGCTCCTGAGCCCACACTTTGCCAAGTCCATGGATCCACCAGCACAGCACCTGGACACATCCACCTGGGGACATGGGTCAGCAGTGGCCTTGGCAGTGCTGGGGGGACAGCTGGACTTTGGGATTTGAAAGGTCTTTTCCCACCGAAATGATTCTGTGTGATTCAAGTTTCATGCAATGTTTCTCCTGCACCACATGATTCTGCACCACTTCACCCCACTCCATGCCCCAAATCCAAGGAATTCCCTCCTAGTGATGGGGACAAAGCTCTGTAACTCTGGGGCCAGCCTGTCACCAAAGGAACATTCCCTTTGGTCATGACTGATCTCCAGGGAGAGCTGGCCGTGTCCCTAAGGGAAAATTTTCCTGCTGGGTGCCTGTGGTTTGTCAGGCAGCAGCACACTGGGATATTTAAGCAGTATCCATAGAAAGACGAATGAATCACCCCCGCAGCTGGAAAGCCTCTCCCATTCCCCAATTTGGCCAGTCTGGCATTTTCCAGCAGACGATGTCGTGGTGAGCACGGAGCTGTGGCAGTCAGAAGCGGGTGTGACGCTCGCAGCCAGAATCGGGAGAGGGATCCCGCCCTGGCTCCACCAAGGCAGCCATGCCCACCCCGTTGTGCACAGCATGGCCACGACCCCGGAGATCTTCCCAACTTTTTGGGGGACAAGTGCCACTGTTGGGGACCCCCAGGTGTTTCTTCTGCACCTGCTCCAGGATCTGCAGCACCTGGAATGAGTAAACACAGCTGGGAGCGGGTTAGGAAAAAGGGGAGAGCACCAACTTCTTCTCCATCTGTTGAAATAATCAGAGAATCATAAAACCATGGGATGGATGTGACCTTTAAAGGTCCCCCATGGGCCTGCATGGAAGGGACACCTTCCACAAGATCTTCTCTTTGAAGTGTCTGGCTCGGTTTTGGGATGACACAAATAATTTCTGTGTGCTCAGAGTCCCTGGGACAGGTGTTAACAGAGAACCTGGAGATCCATGACCCTGGATCTCAGAGCCCTCTCCATGGATGAATCAGCCTCACCTTGCCCATTCCCAAGTCCACAGAGCCTGTCCCATGGAGGTCCATGACCCTGGATCCTCTCCATGGATGAATCAGTCTCCCCAGAGCCTATCTCATAGAGGTCCATGACCCTGGATCAGAGCTCTGGACTCTGGATCTCAGAGCTCTTTCCATGGATGAATCAGCCTCACCTTGCCCATTCCCAGCTCCCAGAGCCTGTCTCATGGAGGTCCATGACCCTGGATCTCAGAGCCCTTCTCATGGATGAATCAGCCTCACCTTGCCCATTCCCCAGTCACTCAGAGTGTGACGGTGCTCTGGAGCAGGATCAGGACACAGTGACGTGGAGCTCTGCTCCTGTCCTTCACACCACCCTGGGATAACCCCTCATGCTATCACAGACTTCTCTGCCTCTGGAACCAGGAACCCCCAAGCTCCATGGAGAAAGGGAGTGGGAATAAAATCCAGCTGAATTTTACCTGAGACTTGGGGATGATGCCAACCCGGAAGAATCCAATGTTCCCGCTGTCGATCTTGGTGCAGTCCACCACGGTGGAGGCAATGTTCTCTGGAGAAGGGCCTCCACAAAGAACTGCATCCACCTGAGGGACAACAGATTTCCAACCAAATTCCCCTTGGAAAAGGAGAGTTTCCTCTCTCAACAGCAAATAATTCTCATCAAAGGCAATGCTGCTCCTTCTGCCCCACTGCATTGACACCAGTGCTGGATTTGGAATGAATGAAGCTCAAAGCAAGGACAGGGAGAGCTCTGTGGGGTGCAGGTCAGCAGCACAGCACAGACAGGTTCACACCAGCTGAAGAGCTCTGGAGAAGTCCCATCCCCAAAAATGTGCATGAATTTCTGGTTTTTGAGGAGTTAGAGTTGGAAGATTTGTACCTCCTCTTGTTTAAAACTGCCATGAAGACACAAAAAGTAAAACCCTAGGAATTCAGTAGTGAAATCATAGAATCATGGAATCATCCTGAGTGGGAAGGATCCACAAGGACCATCAACCTAACTCCTGCCCTGCACAGGACACCTGAACACTTCCACCCTTCCAAACCCTCCTGGACAGCCTTGGGGCTGTGCCCATTCCCTGGGGAGCCTGGGCAGTGCCAGCACCCTCTGGGGACAGAAGAACCTTTCCCTGAGGTCCAGCCTAAACCAATGAAAGGCCATGACCTTGGCACTTCCATGAAAGCTCTGAAGCCAGGAATATTTTGGAGCTTGGCACCAGTTTTAGACCAGCCCAGCTTTAGATGGTAAACCCTGAGTTCTCACAGCCCAATGCCAACTGGAGCCCTGGCACATTCTGCCATCAGGATTGGATTGCTTGTAAGCAAGAAGGAATTTTTTATTGCTCCCATCCTCCCATGTTGGAATATGAACCAATTCATGTTGCCAAGCCATAACTACACTGTGTAAAGCAAAAGAATTTTGGTTTCCCACCAGGTTCTGTATTTTAAAATGTTCTTTCCAATCTGAGGAGTGTTCATGAGATTTTTTTAAATTAGATGCTTTCCCAGGTTCCTGATAGCATCAATTAATTTTCTTTCTGGAAACAAATGGTTGCATTTTCCCATCTGCACATCTCTTGGTTACCTTATCTCCCAGCTTGGCATACACTTGGTTGTGGTGGGTCGTGTCAGCCTCTCCTGTTGGGTTGGCTGACGTGACCACGATGGGGCCAACCTGGTGACAGAAGAGCAAGAGTCAAAGCTCTGAGCAGGTTTTTCAGGATTGAACACGTGACTTGAGCTCTGAACTTCATCTGTGACTCTGAACAGAGCTCAGAGTGCTCTACTGGTGTGGCACCTACTTTGTAGGCAGCTACAGTCCCAACAAACTATGTCTGAGTGACCAACACTGACAAACTTGCGTTAGTGATGGTGGCCCTGAAATGACATCTGGTTTTCCAGCCAAAGACCTACAAGGTCTGCCCTAGAACAAGCAGAGTATCACAGCTCTGCTGGCCACTTTCTGCACCTTCTGAAACCACTCTGGCCTCAGAGAAGCCTGTGCTTCCAAAAGCATTCTGTGCTGAAAGTGAAACCATGTCTGTTAATGGCATTTTTCTGGCTTCCTGACCTGGTGGTGGCTTCTTTTCCCCTCTTTGCTGCCACAAAACCCCTCCCAGCTGCCTGCAGGCTCCAGCCCTTCTCCAAGAAGGGGTCAGGTCACAGGGCTGAGGTTTTGTGACTCACCAGGTCGATAAGGTGCGTGGTGACAGAGCAGTCGGGGATGCGGATGGCCACACTCTGAGGGGTTCCAACGTATTTAGCAGAGTCCTTCATTCCCAGGAAATCCACCCATTCACCTGCACCAAGCAGAGTCACACACCCCTTAGAGAGCTACAAACATGATGATCTCACCAGGAATATCCCCATGGAACACAGGGCATTGCAGGGGTTCACAGTTTCAGGAATTTCAAACCCAAAGCTCTTCAGAGAGCTTGGAATTTTCAGCATTTTCTCACCTCTGGGAATGACCAAGCTAATGGGAGATGGCCAGGCAGCCTCCATGAAGTCCCAGAGGAGGGGTGTGAACAAATGCTTGGCAGGTTCCAGTTGCTTTAGGCTGGAAATCCAGAGGGACATAGGGCGATCCTGAGCCTGGCGCTTGGACCTGGAAAAGAGGCGGAAAAAGATGAGTCTGGAACTTAAACAGGATTGAATTTCCAGAAGAAGAAACTGTTGGGGAGGTCTAGAGCTAAGACAAGGTGTGTAGGCTCTGCCCTAGGTCTGGAGTAAAAGTAGGAGCTACCCAGACAGGAAGGGACATAAATGACTATTCCCAATCAGGAATGTCTATTCCAAATCAAGGCTTTAACTTCTTGTATAGTGATGGATAAAAATCCTAATGGCCCGAGTTCTGAGGCAACCCCACAAACATGAGTGGTCCCAGCTTACAGCAAGAGTCTGCTGTCACCAGAGGGGTTTTGTTGTGACAATTTGTACCTAGAAATATGTGCAACACTCCCTGCTCCATTTGTCGCTTCTTTGGGTTTCCTGAGGTGTCCAAGTTGGCTCCATCAGCTTTCAGAATCCCAGAACACAACTCCAGCTCAATCCTCTCCTTTCCTCACCTGGATCTTCTCCCCACCCTGCTGTTCCCACTGAGGCTGAGCTGCCTTGCTCTCAGCAGGTGCTGTAGCTAGCACCCAGCAGCAGCTCTGAGTTCTGGAACGTTCCTGAGCCCAGCCCAGGTGTCAGAACTCACCTGTGAGCCTTCTCCACGGCGTCAGGCCGGCTGCAGGCGGCCACCAGCACATACACGGTGTCCGTGGGGATGCCACAGGTGCCACCACTCCTCAGGATATCTGTTGGCACGGGAACAGAGCACCAGCCCTTAAGTGACTGGTGAGGGGCTGTGGTTCCCACAGCAGAGCTGTCTCTGCTGATTTGGTGCCCTCCTCTCCTTTTCCCAGCCCTGGCAGTGCATTTTCCCATCTCTCCTCCAAGGAGGATATCTGGCATTTAGAGGGGCTCTGGGCCAGAGGTGAAGAGAGTAGGACCAAGTACTTGCTCTGCTTTCTCTGCACAAAGCTTTGGGTGCAGCCTGGAGGGTTCCTGGGTCTCAGACTGGATGAGGACACAGGGAAGTGACGCAGGAGGAACAGCAGTGAATTCACTGTTCCACTCAGCTCGTGACTCCTGTAACCTGGCCCACTTTACCAAAATGTCACCACATTATCCCCGTTTCCACATCAAGGCCACGTTGGACGGGTCTTGGAGCAACCTGGGATATTGGAAGGTGCCCATGGAACAAGATGGGCTTTGAGGTTCTTTCCCACCCAAACCATTCTGTGATTCCCTGATTGGAATAATGCCCTTTTAGGACTGCTCTGCTACAAAACCTCCCAGAATTTCCCCTCCATCACCCCATTCTGCCCTCTGCTCTTCCCTTACCTGCAATTCTCTTGACCGAGGAAGCTTTCCTGGCTGGCAGGTGAAGGCACTTGGTTGTCCCTGCCCCAACACTACTGAGCTGCACCACAGGCCTCCCCATGGGCAAACAGCAACCCTCCAAGGTGATGCTGCAAAGGGCGGCCAGGAAGCAGTAAAAGCTGACCAGCCCAAAGATGAGCGTGGCAGCGGTGTCGTATCCAGCGGGAAGAGCGTGGATGGCGTCCAGCAGGAAGCTGACAGCGATGAGCATGAACGTGAGGGAGTAGAAGAACCAGGCCATGTTTAGGAAGAGCGAGCAGAAGACAATGAAGCTGTTGAAGAGCATGAAGGCAACAATGCCTACAGCTGTGTGGAAGCTCCTGTTGGTGCCATAGAGGCCACCATACCTTGTGAGGCCCCAGATGACCCACAGGACAGCATAGAGGATGAAGGCACTGCTCTCCAGGGTTTTACCCCGGGCAAAGGCCACTGAGCCGCCAAGGAGCTTCAGGATCCCACCAGCAACCACCACCCATGGGATGATAACAGTGGCGAGGGGAGCCTGGGGATCTCCCGGGGTTGTTAGAGCAAAAGAAGCCAGGACACTGCAGGCATAGGTGAGGACTTCTGCATCTGCATACTTGGAATAGCCCAGGTAGGGGGTGTGAAGGTCTGGCCCTTCCCGGAGCTTCAGGAAGCTGCTGCGGGCAAGGAGGGCTTTCACAGCACCTCTTCCCATTGGGATCTTGACCCTTGCCCTCACATTGTACAGGTGAATCAGAGTTACCAAGGCTGAGGCCACAAAAATGGCCACGGCCACACCTTGGGGGCCACCTGCAAAAAACCCCCTGGGACTGCAAGCCAGGGCAATGCAGTAGGCAACGAACACCAGGAAGTACAGGCCATCCACAGGGCTCTGAAGGGAGAGAAAAAGAGCCAAGACAGCAAAAAGAATGGAGAAAACAACCAGGAATGGGGTAGGGAAAGCTGGCTCCTCTGGCTGCCAGATGGGATATAGGAGGCAATAGCCTGCAGCGAATTTGAGGATGGAGGTGAAGCCAAAAGCAGTGGCCATGAGAACGTCCATCACACGGTAGGACAACACGCAGACGCCAATCTGGTAGGTGCCAGCTGCCCACAGCCAGGGCACATGGCCCAGGAAGAGCTGGTGGGTGACCCCCAGGAGCCTGCAGCAGAAGACACAGGCTGCCAGCATGTTCAGGAGCAGCCCAGGCGCTGCAAAGGGGTTGGTGTTGCCACCGTTGCCTCGGCTCTGCTTGTGGGCCTTCTTCTCGGCGAGATCTGCGCCAGGGAGGGCAACTCTCCCTTGGCTCAGGAAGTAGAGGATCCTCCCCAGAGCGAAGTAGCCCCCAACCAAACAGACAATGAGGTGACTGCAAGCCACAGCAGAGGGGCCGAGGGAGGAACTGTAGTGCAGGGCCACCTCATGGGCGCTGGCGAGGGACACAGCGGCAGCCACCAGGGCCAGGATGGGCTCGCCACAGAGGAAGCCCACCACGGCCACCAGGAGCAGGGCCAGGGTGAAGGTGGCCAGGCCTGGCACCAGGGCATCGCGGAAATCCCCCGGGGTAGCCAGCACTCCCTGCCCTGCCAGGATGAGGATCACTCCATAGCCACACCAGAATGCTGAGAGGGTCAGGCACAGGGACACCAGCACGGAGGCATTGCTGAGGCTTCTCCGGATCCCTAAGGAGCAAATGGAGACAGGGCTGTGACTCCAGGTAGTAGGATGTGGGTAGCAGGGGTTAGGAAAGGCAGAAAGTGGGATCACTGTGGAGCATGGATTGGCACAGGTGCTGCCTGATGGTGGATTTCCCCTGGAGAAGTCTCAGGGGCCCTGATCACACTCTACAACTTCCTAGAAGGAGACGGTAGTGAGGGATCAGTCTGTTCTCCCAGGTAACAAGGTACAGGATGAGAGGAAATGGGCTCAAGTTGTGCCAGGGTTGGGTCACACTGGGTATTAGGGAAGATTTCTTCATGGAAAGGGTTTTAAAGCACTGGAAGGGGCTGCCCAAGGCAGTGGTGGAGTCACCATCCCTGGAAGTGGTCAAAAAACACGTGGACGTGGCACTTGGGGACATGACTTAGTGGTGACCATGGTGCTGTTTGATAGATGGACTGGATGATCTCAAAGGTCCTTTCCAAATCACCTCAACAATTCTGTGATTTGATGGTTCTGTGATTTCATGTTCTAACTGCTATGAGTTACAAAGAATCAATAAGTCAACATTCATTCTAGGAAGTGTGGATTTTGCTCTAGGCAGTGATTTTTTTCTCTCATATAAGTAGAGGCCTTGTCTCTTGGCATTTACCCATGGACATTTCAACCCATGGATGCTGAAAGCACTCTTGGAAAGCTGGGGAGAGAACTCATACATTCAGTGTGTTACAACTCCGAGATCCTGGTAGAGTGTTTGTTTAAAATAAACATTGATTTCTTTCCTTACCTATAGAGGAAAAATTTGATGTGCCAAATTTGGTTGGGTTGGGAGAGACCTCAAAGCTCATCCCATTCCACTCCCTGCCATGGGCAGGGACACTTCCCACTGTCCCAGGCTGCTCCAAACCTGGCCTTGGACACGTCCAGGGATCCAGGAGCAGCCACAGCTTCTCTGGACAACACATTCCTCTGGGAGAAGGGATGAGTGGTCCAGTGAGGCTGCCATGGTTTGTATCCTGTTGGCAAAGCCGATCCAGACCATGCAAAGCTGCAGAAGGGAGGCCTTGGGCCTGGCCACCCCACACCTCACCTGCATATGCCAGGAGAGCCGACAGGATCAGCAGGAGAACTCCGAGGGCTGTGCTGGGGATCAGAGGGGCTGCCTGGGGCGAGCTGTAGAAATGCACGGCCAGCAGGAGAGATCCTGTGGGACAGGGATGGGGGAAGCACAGAGAGCTGTAAACCTGGCCCAAAGCCCAGGAGAGAACCAGAGTGCACATAGCAGGGAATGAGGCAAAACAATAGTTTTAGTTATTTTGAGTTACAGGATCTGCAAATAGTGAAGTCTAACGAGCTGGGGGAGTGGGACTTGGTTTGTGCCCAAGGTCTCACTTCTTTCTGGGTGTCTGGTTTAAAAAAAACTTGAAATTAATGATTCAAGGTTGCCCAGAGTGGTTGTGGCTGTCCCATCCCATCAAGGCCAGATTGGATGGGGCTTGAAGCAATCAGGTCTTGTGGAAGGTGCCCCTGCCCTTGGAAGTGGATGGGACTGGGTCATCCTTCCAACACAAACCATTCTGGGATTGTATGAAAGTGTTTGAAGGTGCTCCCCTGTTGCCAAATAAAAGTAAAATCCATGATTCCAGTTATACAAAAGGCAGACAGACACACATCCCTTGCAGATGATCCCTCCAGCCCTGTGCTGATGGAAAACCACATGAAAAATCTGGGCAGATGGAACATAAAGAAGGAGCAAATGAAAGGGAGTGAACACAGAAAACAGTCGTGGGGGGAATGGCTGGAAAAGGAAAGAGGAGGAAACTGCATCCAAATCGAGATGATTTACTACAGTGACTATGAAGAAGTTTGGATTTGCTTCCCACCCAGCATGGAACGAATACAAAACTTCAGGCCAGCCCTCGGAAGCCAACACAAATATTTTGTTGGCTGCCGAAGCAGGCGCAGGGATCTCTGGATCGAAAAACTTTACCCAGGGAGAGCTGCCTGCGGATAAACAGCCTCTTTAGCCCCCTCGGAAAAGGGGGGTGTCCCGGAAAGCTCGCCCAAAGCCCGTGTCCGCGCCAGGAGTGGATCCCTACCTGCGGAAATGCCCAGGAGCCCGATGCAGGAATGCAGTGACTCAACGGCGCCGGCGCCCATCGCGGTGCGCGCTGAAGCCCCGGCCGAGGGCTGCACTGCTGCCTCCTTTTCCTCCCATGCTCTTTATAACCAAACCATCGCCGCTGCCGCCGGTCCTCCCTGCTCTCCACCCCTTTTCCCTACAAACCTCTTCTGTTCCTGCTCCTCTCTGCATGCGGGAGGAAATGCAAATGAAGTTCTGGCTGCAATAAATTTGGGGCTGTGAGTCAGCGTGGGCTGCTGGTAGCTCCCTCCAGGGGCCTCTCAATTTTACCGTTGATTAACCCTTGTTAAAAAAGACACTTGAAAAATAAGGCTGAAGGTTTATTGCCATTACTGCCTTTTTTGCTCCTGCCAGTGAGGAAATTACACCGGTTAAAATGAAGGGTTTTGCAAGCATCCACCTTGCTGGAGCAAACAAACATTCTGCAAGCCCAGCAGCTCCTTGGGGACCAGTTGTTTCTCCTTACCCTGGCCACAGGCCTGCTGTTTGTCCCTGTCACAGCTCTGAATGCCTGGCACCAGCACCCTGAGCTGGGCAAACCCAGGGCAGACTCAGGCACATTCCCTTAAAGGTGACTTCTGTCCATCTGTCACTCCACATCCAGCTCATCCAGCCCAGAGGTGCCTGGCTTTCCAGGTCAGGAGTGAGTGTCAGTGCCAGAATTGTTTCTGTACCCCAAAGGGACATGAAGGAATTGTGGACAGCTTCCTGCTGCTTCCCTTGGGGGATGTGTGGTCAGGGCATAAAGGTGTTTATGGATGGAGGAGAGGCTGCAGAAAGTGGTGGACACTGGCCTTGGGATCGTGTTGGGTCATGGGTCAGGTGGGAATTCAGTAGAGAACTGTTCTGTGAGAGCTGACAGAGCTTTGATTCCTCTGTCATTTTGTTTGTGGTGATAGACCAGTGTAGGGACTGTTCCCATGAAGGACCCCGCTCCACTAAAGCCAGTCCCACTCTCCTGACAAGATAAAAGATGCAGAACAGTGTGCAGGGCTTTGCACTGCTGCTCCTGGGCTGGCCAGGGATGGCTCTGTAGAACTCCTCCAGCAGCCAGCTCTGCTGTTCCCCTCAGCAGATCCTGCTCTGTCATGCCCCAAAAGTACTGTTCCACAGCCAGAAGGAGAGGAAAGCAATTGGAAATGGGGCTTGGAGCAGCACTGGCTGGAGCTCCAAGTTAGGCCTGTGGGATCATCCAGGAGGTGTTGGAGCTGCAGCAGCACCCAGAACAACCCCAGAGCATCAGGTAATGTCAAAGGACCCTGCTCCTCCTGCCCTCTGAGCCACCTGGAGCACGGTGGCAGTTGGATCCTGTTGGATCCCTATCCCTGCTCCCAAACTTCCCTGTTATCTTTGACTGTGTTCACCCCTCAGGAAGAGGGTCCCTTCCGACCCTTCTCACTAGAATCTTAATGCAGATTAATACTGTGTTAATACTGAAACCCAACGTCTCCACCACAATAAATATGTGCAGACATTGCCCCGCAGGCTGGAATAACCCAGCAGAGAAATGTTATTTATCAATCATCTCTTCATTGCTGAGAGATCTTTAGGGCTGACATGTCTATTGAGACAGATGAGTTCCAAGTGGTGGAAACAAGCCTGGCCGGTCCAGTTGCACCAATTCTCAGTAAGGGGAACCAGCCCAGCCAGTTCACAACAGGCAGGGATAACTGATGTGGTTTGCAGCAGGCAGGTTGTGGAAATCCTCAGCCTCTGGCTACTTTGTTCCATCACTAAAGGGACTGTTCCCAAACCAGCTGGAGGAAGGAGAAACCTTCTTTGAACCAGTTCAAGTTGCAACATGATTCAGCTGTTTTTTTTGATGCAAGAGGAAATAATAAACCCCTAAACCATAGTTAGGATTCCTTAGATAGCAAAACAAAGAGCAGAGGAAAGGCTTTGGGTGTTTTTCATGCATATCTCAGTTTAACTTCTGCTCTGGAAATAAAAGTAACTGAGAGGCACAGCCTAGCTTAGATTAGTGCGACTGCAAGGCCTCTGTGATGTGTTTCTTGTTCCTGCTTGTTCAGGTAGCAGCTGGGTGTCTGAAATCCCTTCTTTTGGAAGAAACATGCCATAAATGAAGTCACAAGTGGCAGCAATGAGCCTCCTTGTCAGGCCTGCCCTGACTGACCAACCTGCCAAACCACGAGTTCATTACCCACAGGACGTACTTCACGTCTCTCCCAAAAATGACAGAGCCCCAATGAACATGTCTTATAAATAACCCCTGAAAAACATCCCTCAGCCATGCTGTAGGGTTTTTTTTTTTGTTCTCTCCGCCTCCACAGGGCACAGTCATTTCACCAGGGCCAGGCTGAAATAGAGAGGTACAGGATCATCTCCATGTGAGCAGAGCCAGGCTGGGAGGAACAAGCTCCAGACACCAAATCCGGCTACCAGGGGTTCCTCCAGATCTCAGGGCTCAACCAATTCCTGGTGCCAGTTCCCTGGCAGATGGTGAGATGGTGCTGCTGATGAAGAATCCCATTATTCCAGAGTTCAATAAGTGCTTGGACAAAGCTCTCAGGCACAGGGTGGGATCATCGGAGCATCTGTGCAGGGCCAGGAGCTGGACTTTGTGGATCCTTGTGGGTCCCTTCCAACTCTATAACTTTATTGTTTTCTAAACTTTTTAGGATGCAAAAGTCAGCAAATAACTACAGCAAAGTATAAAATATCCACTTTTGAGAGATGGATCTGAGGGAAAGAACATTTAGGATCAGAAAAGAAAATACTGGTATTAAAAGTCTAAGGCAGCCTATGCAGGGCAGAGTATAAAAATGGGGTACACTGGCTGGAATTCGGCTCTGGGCAGGCTCCCTTTGATACCATCTCCTGTGCAAAGGTTTTGGTGCTTTAATCTGAACTAGAATGGAAAATCAACAGCTAAGGAGGAAAAACACAGCTGCTCTGTTGAGCAGAGCACGTCAGCCGGGGCTGCTCTGGAAACAACGTGCTGGGAAGAAGATCTGTGAGGGAGCAGCCAGTTGAGGAAACAAATAATATTTACATGCCCTGCCTGTGGAACTGGAAATAAAAGCTTTTTGCCAGTAAGAAGCTCAGCCCAACCCTCCTGGCCCCACCTGCTCCTGGGGGAGGGCTGGAGCTATAAAGGGCTGTCAGCAGTGATCAGAGCTCACAGTGCGTGGAGCTCTCCAGGGAATCCGAGGGACCATGGCAAAGAGGGTGGCAGTGGTGCTGGCTGGCTGTGGGGTGTTCGATGGCAGCGAGATCCACGAGGCTTCCGCGGTGCTGGTGCATCTCAGCCGGGAGGGGGCACAGGTAAGAGGCAGCGGCGGGATCCGGCTCCGGCTCCTTTTCCCAGCTACAGCTCCTTTTCCCAGCTCCAGCTCCTTTTCCCAGCTCCGGCTCCTTTTCCTGGCTCTGCTCCTCAGTCTCTCCCCTCCTTGTTTCTGAGACAAACCCCGAACCCCGCAAAAGCCAAGCAGCAGTGCCTGGAGTCACCGGCAATGATGTGGAGAACTCCCTGCACAGCTGTGCTGTACAAAGGGATCAGCCTGGGGCTCTGTGTCCAATGGGTCCAAAATCTCCAACTCCCCTGAATGCCTTCTCTCTTCATTTTTGGCTTGCACACCCTCTTTTCTGCTCATTCCATTAAAAAGACAGGGCTGTTTGAAATTCATCTCAAAGGATAGAAGTGAAAATAGAATCAGAGAATACCAGGATAATTTAGGTTGGGAAAGACTTCAGAGCTCATCCAGTCCCCTCCACTGGCATGTTTGTGGCAGGCACACCTTCTATTATCCCAAGTTACTCCAAGCCCTATCCAACCTGGCCTTGGATAATTCCAGGGATGAGAGAACAGACACGTTCTCGTGAGTTGAGCTTGAGGAGGCATAAAAAAGCTGCAGCTGCTCTTGAGGAGAGCCACTCGGTGAGATTGGCAAAGGAGGGAGGGTAACCCTACAGAACACTGCACTCAGTGTAGCTGTGAACCTCCCACGTCTGGGTCAGAGCTGATCCCCTGGGAATTGGAATTGCTCTGTGGAACACAGAGGCACAGAGGTGATCTACATGTGCCAGTCCACCCAATCCCAAACCATTCCAACCCTGTGTCCTGTTTGGCTTCAGGATGAGACTTGTCCAGATGTGTTCTCCACTGTGTAATTTTGCCTTTTCCTCTGCTGTAGCTGCTGCAGCCGCTTCCCTCCCGCCATTCCCAAACCAGCAGACTCGGAGCGCATTCTGCCCCCATCCCTGCATCGGCAGGGGCCTCTAGTGGAGGAAACTCGGGTATTATTTCAATCCCTCCTTTTCTAAGGAAACAAAATAGCGGAGAATGGAATCTTTCAGTTGGAAGGCAGGAGAGCTCAGCACCTCTCTCTCCACAGGAAGCAGCCCTGAGGTTGCCCCTCAGGCTTCTTGTCTCCCAGTTAGATAATTTCAAAGTCCTTAGCTGCTCCTCACAGGATATTCCTTCCTGCCCTGTCCCCAGCTTTGCCCTCCTTCGGACACCTTAAATCCTTCCTAAATTGTGGGGCTCTGAACTGCACTGGTACAGTCCCAAAAGCTGTTCACCACCCTTCTCTCGTAATTGCTGCATGTGAGCTTGAAAGTGCTGAAGGAAGGGGAAGCATTTTCCGGGCAAACACTCTGACTTTAGGAAAGCATTAAGTGGGGAGAGGAAACTCCAGGCTCTGTCCCTGTGATGGGGTGGGACAACAGCGCTCTGGGTGGTCACCTGGCAAGAGAGATGAATTGGAATAAAGGTGGAATCTTCAGCCCCCCAAACAAGCAGTTCTGGGCAAAAACAAAAGGCTCCTCCCTTCTTCCCTTTCTCCTTCTCTCCCTCCCTCAAGAGCCTGAAGATCCCAGCATTCATCAGCAAAGTCCTTTCCTATCAAAGGCCCTCAGCATTCCCATTCACTACCCGTGCCTTTCCCACATTTATCCATCATTCCCAAAGCATAACAGTCCTTTCCCCTCCCTCCAGGCAGAGGTTTATGCTCCCAACATCCCCCAGATGCACGTGGTGGATCACGTGAAGGGGCAGCCGACTGCGGAGCAGCGCAATGTCCTGGTGGAAAGTGCCAGGATAGCCAGAGGCAACATCAAGGAGCTGGCTAAGCTGGATGTCAAGGGGCTGGATGCCCTCATCATTCCAGGTGGGATGTGTGGGGCTGCATGTCCACGGCTTCCATAAGCCCTAGGCCTGGAATGGCATGGGAGTCATGGGGGGGGCAAGGATTGGAAGGCTGAGCCATGTTCCATCCATGCTGGCACTGCCATGCCAGCTTGGCCTTGGACAGAACATGGCAGTGCCAGGCTGATCCCACGAGGAGGGGACTGCAAACTGAGTTATTCTCAGTACCATCCAGAGCTGTGATTTCACTGGATGGAAAACTATCCCTTCCCTCAGCACCATCCTTCCTCCTCCCTATGGGAGTCTGGGACAGGGAGAAGGGCTCAGAAGCAGAAAGTTTGGTCAGTCTACTTCATCTTTAGTCCAAGTGTGACTGTGGGGTTCCAGTGGGCATGGATGAGGCCTGGAGTGAGGCAAAGGAAAACATGCCAGCATTTCCCACCATAATCCAGGAAAGAACTGGTGGGTGGAGCACAGTTCCCACTGGAGCATTGATGCTGCTCCGCTTCCATTTGCCGTGGAAGCAGATGGTGCTTCTATGTCTCAGGTCCCAGAGGTGAGTAATCTTCTGTTTTAATTCTTTTACTGATGCTGCTATACATCAAACCCACCTCAGCATTCCACCTGGCAAAAATCCTGCCGTGGATTTCATGTCCAGCCTAATCTGTTCCTCTTTTCTCAGGTGGATTTGGGGTGGCAAAAAACCTGAGCACTTGGGCCACCCAGGGCAAGAACTGCAGCATCTCCAAAGAGGTGGAGGATGTCCTGAGGGCATTCCATGCTGCCCACAAACCCATCGGGCTGTGCTGCATCTCCCCAGTGCTGGCAGCCAAAATCTTCCCAGGCTGCGAGGTGACCGTGGGACACGACACCGAGTGTGAGCAGTGAGTAACCTGGGGGAGCTGATGAGAATCCCACCAGGGCCCCCCAGAGCACCCAGCAGCCTGTCCAGGGGTCCTGGCTAGGTGGTGGAAGTCTCCTGAGGGATCCTGCTTGGCTGTTGGAAGTCTCACAAGGAGCTGAACATTATTTCTAAGAACAAACTCAGCTCTGCTGGAGCTGCTGCTTCAAGTAAGGCCCTCCCTAACAGGGAAAAGCAGAAACTCCTCCAGCACCTGGAAGACTCATTTTGTCAATTCTCAGCAGATCAGAAGGAATGACGTAGCACTGGATTTGTTTGACTTTTTATAACTTGTTTCCACAACTCTGGCTACAAATCAGACACTTTATTTTAAATGTAATCAAATATTTGCCTCCCTGATGCCTCCCAGAGCCAGGGTAGAAAAAATGCTGACTCAGAGTTCAGGAGATCAGGAGTAAGATGATTACCCAAGACCTGGAGTATGAAGAGGAGGGAGTTAGACTGTTTTCAGTCCTACAGAACAGCTGTGACTGGATCCTTCCTATGGCAGCCAAGGAATATTCATGGCTTTTGCTAGGAAATTTTTTCAGCACCTTGTAGGAAGTTAGTGAAAAAAACCACCAAACCTAAATCTAATTGTTGTCCAGAGAAGCTGTGGCTGCCCCCAGATCCCTGGAAGTATCCAAGGCCAGGTTGGACGGGGCTTGGAGCAGCCTGGGACAGTGGGAGGTGTCCCTGCTATAGCAGGGGGTGGGACTGGATGGGATTTAAGGTCCCTTCCCACCCAAAGCAGTCTGGGATTCTATAAGCGCTGTCTGGAGTGGGCAGTTAGGCAGTGGAACATCAAGGTCTTATTTTGGCTTTTTAACTCACTGTAAGATGGAGGTTTCCTGTTATATAGCCATGGAGAAACTCCTCAGGCAAGAAGATTTGGAACCTATTGAGCAGATTTGGTGCACTGACCATAGACTTTTCACTCTGGCCCTTCATCAGAGCACTGTGTGTAGGGCAAATGCCCCACTGCAGGTTTTTATTCTGTTCCTTTGCAGGTGGCCTTACGCAAAGACTGCTGAGAGCATGAAGGAGCTGGGCTGCAGACACGTCAACAGCCACGTCAGCGAGATCCACGTGGACCCCAGGAACAGGCTGGTGACCACCAGCGCCTTCATGTGCAACGCCCCCATCCATGAGATCTACGATGGCATCGGCAAAATGGTCCAGGAAGTGGTCAGGCTTGCCTGAATTCCCCAAAGGCACAGCATTCAGCTCCTCTTCCATGGATAACATCTTCCCCTTTCACATGGCAACAGGAAAAGTGACTCTCAAAAGTTCTTCCCCCTCTGGCCCCAGACCTCTGGTGGCTGCTGAGGAAGGAGAACCTTGGAGTTGTGTTCTGCCAAGGGAACATCATTCAGTGGCAGCAAACTGGCAGGAGCTGGGCTGGGAGCTGGCACAGAATCATGGAATTCATTGGGGTGGGAGGGACACTAAAGCTCATTTTGTTCCAATCTCCTCCCATGGGCAGGGACACCTTCCACCATCCCAGGCTGTTCCAAGCCCCAATGTCCAGCCTGGCCTTGGACACTGCCAGGGATCCAGGGGCAGCCAGAGCTTCTCTGGGCACCCTGTGCCAGGGCCTGCCCACCCTCCCAGGAACAATTCCTTCCCAATATCCCATCCTGCCTGCACAGAAGCCAGGCTTCCACAGGGCTCACATTCAGGTGCTCCCCATGCCCCTCCCCCCAGAGCAGTGAATTGTGGCCAAAGGAAGGAACCTGGTTCTGCTATCAAATAAAACCTGAAGCTTTTACTGAATTCTGAATTGCTGGCTTCTGTCTTTGCCTTTCCCTCTGGATCAGGACAAGCTCTGGGGCAGTTGGGAAAATGATAGAGGAAGAATGCCCAGCACCAAACCAACCTTATTTTGTTGGGGTTTGTTTCAGACCCAGACTTGAGCACTGATGTGACATTGGTAAGAGCAGGATCAAACCCGTGTCACCATCCAGGTCTGGTAGGAAGAGGTGAAATTCTTCTCCTGCATTAACAGAACCAGAGAATTCTAGGTTGGAAGGACCTCAAGTCATCTGGTTCAACCTTTCTTGGCAAAAACTATCTAGACAAGATGGTCCAATGTCCTGATGAATCCTAAAAGTGTCCAAACTTGGGGAATCCACCACTTCCACAGGGAAATTATTCCAACAATTGGTTGTTCTCACTGTGGAAAGTTGTCCTCTGGTTCCATTCAGAATCTCCCCAGGAATAAACTGTACCCATTATTCCTTGTTTTCCTATGCTTCCTTGTAAAAAGGGAGTTTCCATCTCCTTTGTAGCCACCCCTCAAGTACCAAACACAGTTGGTGAGGTCTCTCCTTGATCTCACTTACCCAAGGCTGAATAACCTCAGCTCTCCCAGCCATTCCTCACATGGGAGCTTCCCAGGTTTTGGATCATCTTTGTGGCCTTTCTCTGGAATCTCTCCAGCCTGGCCATGTCTTTTTTTTGGCAAGTGGGAGATGAAAACTCTTTCCACAACCCTGATGGCTTAAAAGAAGACACTTTATTTGAAATACAATCCCATCTGCAGCCTCTGAGCACTCCTGCAAGCTCACAGAGCTCTGGAAATCTCCCAGCAGAACTGGGATTTCCTTTTGCAAAGATTCCTTTAGCCATGTGAACTGTACACAAGTTAAACTGCAGCAGTGTATTTTTGTTTTGAATTTAAAGAATGTCCTAAAAAAGGGGAGGGGATAATCCCCATAAAACAGCCTATTAAAAGCTGGTCCCTAGAAATATGTAATAAAAGAGTTTACTCTAGGGCCCAAATCAAGCCACAAACCCAAAATAGATTTACACTGGGCAATAGATTTACACTATCTGGTTTTGAGTCATCTCTTAACTGAACTAGAATAATTTTGACCCATTTTTTTTAGTCAGAAAAGGATCTGATTTGGTCACAAAATGTGATTTTGTATGTTTAAGCAGTGTAAACATCATAAGCAGCACCCATGTTGCTGCCTGTAAAAAGGGTGGTGTAAACTGCTCCCAAACACCTTTGAATCTATAAACAAACAACTCCTACCAAAACTGACCTGTATTTTCTGATGCCTCCACAGAAGTCAATACTGTACAATAGTGAGGCACCCTCCTAAGGAATATAAACAAGTGCCAAGGGATGAATCCCACGGGGCTTCAGTAAAGGCTGGTCTTCTTCATGATCCTCAGGAATTCCTGCTCGTTCACTTCCCCATCCCCATCCCGATCCGCCTCATCAATCATCTCCTGGAAGAGATTTATGGTCAGGAGTTAGGTGTGCATTTTATTAGGAATTACTGGAATCATTCAGCTTTAGAGCCAATCTTTAGTGTTGTGCCAGAAGGGACAGTGTTGGTTCAAATTTAGACAAAAATATTTACAAAATATGTTTTGCTGGGAATATTTTACAGAAATCAAAACAGGAAATTTATAAGAAATTTATTTGAATTTTGTAACTTGTTTCCCCAACTCTGATGGAATCAAATAAGACAGTTCATTTTAAATATAATCAATATTGCTCCCCTGCCGCCACAGAGCCAGGGTAGGAAAAACACTGGCTCAAAGTTAAGCAGATCCAGGGCAGGAATTTGAT
>CM019238.1:68389-86875 GCA_009741485.1 Malurus cyaneus samueli | reverse complement strand
AGTTTAAATTCCCCATGACACAAACTAGATTTTACATGTACATAAATGGATTTCAAAGGGCGAGCATGTCACGTCAGAGGCTTATCAGAATTTGTCTGACACTAATAGTGTAATCATTGCCTTAAGAGGTTGATAACAAAATAATTTCCCAAAAGTCATCAGTATTGACAGAAATGTACTAAATGTAAAAGCAAAACAAAGCTCGCACTGATTATCTCCCTTCTATTTCCAGGAAGTTGAACTGGAGAAAACTGTTTGTGCCTTGAGTCATCCCAGCTATGAAAAAAAAGAATGTAATTTATACAACCAAATTGTTAGTTTTTGTATCTTTTCCCTCTGTATTCTGTGTGAGGTGCAGGCTGCAGACACAGCTTTAATCTCTGTCATCTAAGTAGTTTTTAAAGTTTAGTCTGCCTTGGGCTTTCTGGAGTATTTGTTTAACCACACGAGGCTGACTAACAGACCTATGTCCTTTGTGAAGGCACTTGAGATTTTATTATTTATCTTGTTCAGGGACTCTTTTGTCCCACAGGAAACAAGTCAGATAATTACAAGGAGAGCTGAGAAAAACGTGCCCAGAGAGGATTTCCAGGCTGTTCTAATCACGCTTTCCCTGGCCTCAGCTAGGCAAGAAGCGAAGGATTTGAGAGAAGTTCTGCTGAAAGGCACACTGGGGACGAGAAGAGGCTTGAAAACACAAAACTGAGAGGACTGCATTCACAAAATGAGCATGAATCATAAAAAAACCACAATTTCTCTTCTTAAGGAAAAAGGTGCCAAACAGTGACAAAGCGAAAAGTTAAGTAATTTCTTCACCTGTGTGTATCCCAAGTTTTAAGAAAAAACAAAACAAAACAAAAAAGACACACCTGATAGCTATAAAATACAAGATGTTTTTAGATGGGGGCTAAGAGGACTTTTTTGTTTGAGTTTGGGGGAGACACTGAAGATTCTAAGATCCTGAGGTTTGTTTTTTGGGGGATTTTGCTTTTGGTGTTTTTGTTGTGTCTTTATGGGGGGTAGGTTGTTTTGGTTTTTTTTTTTGGTTTTTTTTTTGGAGGAGAGGTTGACAAGAAGAGAGAACAAACAAATGGGAAGGAAGATTCAAGGTGGTAGAGGATGTAAAATGCAAACCAGGCAAGTAAAAATGTGGGGACAGTTTCATCTCTGCAGTGCTTTGTCCTCCCTTACTCAATGAAGAAAGCTGAAAGGGTGACAGAAAAGGGAAAAGGGTTCCATATGGGTAAATTTTTAATTTTTAGTGCCTTTACAGATCTAGTAGACCCTAACTGCAGGTGGCTGTAAATTCTCTGACCCAACCACAGTGAGCAGAGGAGGTGCAGGCACTCACTGAATGCAGTACTTCACATTTATTGTGTTCTCAGCCAGGGAACCAATCACAGACTCCTGTAACCCTATTCCAGCGTGTGATGGAAACTCTGAAACACTGCTCACCACATTTGTGCTGCTTTAAAACCCGTCTGAGCAGCGCCAGGATTTATGGCAATGTGCAGGGATCCTCAGTAAGGTTACTGTCACAGCAGAGAGAATGTATACGTGTAACAACATCCCTAAACATTGAATTAAAAAAAAGAGTTCTCTCTAGGTTTGATACATAAACAGGTACTGCCTTTCCAATAGCTGCAAAAAGCTGCGGACAATAGGTCCCTTGTCTTTCAAGAAATTCCAGAAGAGGCTAAGAGGAAATAAAGACTGATACAGGTACCAGAACATAATGAAAGTCTGACTCAGATGTGGATTTTATCTGCGACTCTCTGCCTTCCTCTAACGAGGGAGTGCTGGAGGCCACTTGGGCCACACATCTTGAGGAGAAACCCATTTCTCTAGTAAATATTCAAAATAAACCCTTTTCAGCTGATAGACATCAGTGAGAGACCATCTGTTTTCAGAAAAAAAAAATCTTTTCCCTGAAACTTTCTCAACTGCTCCAATCCCAAGCTACCAAGCCCTGGGAACAAAGTGAATTAAACGAGACTGGAGCAATCACAGACATTGAAACAATGAACTTGGGTTATAAGAAAACACAGTTCCCGATAGGATGGTTAAAAACCACAAATTGTTTTGTTTTCAGAACCTGAGAGAGAACAGCTGGTTGAATTATCCCAGGGAGGCTCATCCTGTTACAAACACACATGTGCCATTTTTTGCACACACATCCAGCTGTGAGGAAGCCAAACCTTAGGTTTAAAACACTCCTTGAGAGCAGGTAGCCCACCAGTTAGAGCAGCAAAAGAAGAGGAAGAAAGGAAAACTCTAGCCAGCCAGGGAAGGAAGAGGAAAATCCACAGAGGTGCTCATCCAAGTTGCCATAAAGAGAACTCACCCCTAAAATTGAGGTTCAAATTGCAAGTCTCTAGCATTTCCTGAGAATTGTCAGAGGGGCTTTTCACAGAGGAATGACAGTGGAAAGACTGATGGCTCTCCCAGAATTAAAGTCATACCAAGACTTACTGTAGCCTGCAGTCACTCTTTGAAAAAGTGTTTTGGGGATATTTATGAATTTTAAGAGGTGATTGCTCCTCAAGATTCACCCGGAGACTCACCAGAGAATATTGATCTTTCCTTTGAAAAAGACACAAGTGGTGGGCAAGAGAGGATAAAATCTCTTTTAATCTCACCTGCACCAGCAGTGATGCTGTGTCAACCGAGCTAACAATTTAGATTAAAAGCAACTCTCAAGCAACTTTTCAAGGAACTTTTCAGCTGCACTAATTTCTAACATCAGACAACTTCAGCTCTCTTCAGGAAGGGTTGGTTCCCCGGGCTCGGATTGCTGAACTCTTTCCACCTGGCAAGAGGAAGGGCTGTCAGGGAGCCAGTTCCAGCTCCCTGAGTCTCAGGACTGGATTAGATCACCCAGAAGGTTCCTTTAACTTCCAGCACCTGCCAGAGCTCCCTGACGTGCAGCTGTGCATCCCCTCCAAGTGCTTGACACCCCTCGTTTGAGGACCCTCATCCACAGCAGGTCCCCGGGGGGCTCTTGGGTGAAATCTTTGAGCTCTTCAGTTTTTCTGCACTGGTGCCATGGGTGTGGATGGGATGATGTCCCCAATGTCTCCAATGAAACTTTGAATTTCTATTTTCCAAAGGCTCAGGTGCCCGTCCTTGCTCCTATTCCTTCCCACGGCGTTTTGAATGCCCAGCACTGCACTAAAAATATCCCCCAGCCTGTTTATTTTTTTTTTAAGTTTTATTTTAGATTATTTTGCTTAGGAAACTTAGTTTAAAGTGAGGAAGAAAAAAATAAAAAAGAAGTAATGAAATACAATCTCGGTGTGCTGAACTCCACCTTTCCTGTGGCACTGAGGTGCACATTTTGCCGTCCTGGATGGTCTTTAAATCCAGTGAGGTCAGGACTGATGCCTTGAAATAAGGCCTGCTTGCCAGACAACCATGTCTGAATCGCCAACACAGTTTTTATTTTGTTTGTTCTGGGAGTGGAAATTTGGCACCGAAACCTTTTCCCAAGTCCCAAACCACTGCAGGACTTTAAGTGGAGGAAATTTAAATTCCAAAGCTGAGAGAGCACAGCTCTGGTTCTGATTGACAAACTAGGAAATGTTCCCATTAACCACCTAAAATGCACTCTCAGGTTGGCCATAAAAAGCAGCTTAAAGCTACCATGGCACTCAGAGCCACTCACTGCTATGGATTTGCTGGAATGAGGGGGAGGAGGAGGGAGTCAGAGCATTGATTTCTTTGGTGTGAAAACACTGTCAATTTTTAATTTGGGAGAAAAAGTTCAGAAAGCCCTCTCAAGTTACGAGGTTAGCCAGACTGCTGAAAAGGTTAAACTGTGAAAATGCTGGAGCTGATCAGCTCTGAGATTTTTCATCTCTAACAAACAAATCTCCACAGGCTGAGCTGGAAGAGTTTGCAAACCACCCTTCACTGAAGCTGAGAAACAGACATGAAAATACACAGTATTAATTAAACAAGTCCAATGGTTTAATTCATTCACCTGTAACCAAAATCATTCAGCTGAAGAAAATGGAAAAAAAAAATATTTTCATAAGCTCTAGCAAGTACACTTTAATACACCATTTCTTTTTCCCACGGAAATGCCTTCATTAATTTTATTGACAGAGCAAATTTTGCTACTCTGTTCCTCCTCCCACATATTGAGTAAGCATCTTGCACTGTAAATGTTTCCTGTAGATGCAGTGGGGCTCTTGCAGACAATTTTCTAACAACTACAGGCTCTTGGATATTCAATCTTATTTCAGTTGTCCCCTTTAGAAAGCCTTTGACAATCCCTTCATATTGATAATCCTGCACCTACTTTTCCCACAACAATCCCAGAACATATAATTTTGAACATTGTGGGATGACGTTGTCAAACCTGTGGTTTCCAGTGAATGAATAAATAATCTGTCTCGTTCAATGAACTATTCCTGTATCTCACTGGTGCTTTTTGGAGGTGATGGGTTTTGATGTGTCTTTTGCACTGCATGTAATTTTTTAGGAGAGGAACTCAGTGACTCTGCTGCCATGATTGAGGATCCCTACAGCAATGTGAGAACTTCCTAATGTGTCTTCCCAGCAGTTTGCAAACCAACAGAAGCGAGCAGGGTTGAGGCCACTGAAAACCTCTGCTGAAAAGCAACATCTGAAAGCTGTTTTGACACAGAAATTGCCTAATACATCGCTTTTTACCAGGTGCACGGCAACATGGCTTCCAGTGAAGTTAGCATGAGGATAAGCTCTTTGCAAAATGAGAGATGGGAAAAACCCTAGCACCGTAACTCATGGAAATTTAACAAAAATTAGGAGCTCTCCTCACCGGCGGTGGCTTCCCGCAGATTTTTGTGAGTTTATTCCACCTTGCCATTTTCAGAAGGCTTTGCCCTGTGCCTCCAGAAGATTTTGGGATGGAGATGGGTGCCCTGCAGCCTTACCTTGCTCACAGAGGGCTCCAATGTAGCTGGGCAAGCACAGGCAGCTGAAGGTGTTGAGGCCGTCGATGCACGTGGCTCCGTTCCGGCATGGGTTGGACTGGCACTCGTCGATGTCTGCAGCAGAAAAAATAAAAGTGGTTTTACTGCCCACCAAACTGCCAGGAGGGAAATGCTCTCCAGCCTTAGTCACTCTGGTGACTGGGGCCAGTTCAGAGAAGAGGAATGAAGTGTTGCAAAAGACCCCAGTGGTGACTGTGTGGCTGAGAAAGAAGAATGCCATGCAGCGTGTGGTGCTCTCCTGGTGGAAAATTTGACTTGTGCGTGTGAGCCTGGCACAAGAAAAATTCCCACCGACCCCCCAGGGACCTCGAGTTTCTTCATGAAACTCAAATATTGGAAATCTTATCGTGCAGGATTAAACAGACTGCTCATTTCAGCCTGCAGAGCAGCAGGCATTTGCTTCTAATTGGTTTGCATTTCTTATATCTTTTTTGTCTAATCTTATCATGAGAAGGACAAAACATCACCTGCACTCATGGTCTTGAACAGCAAACAAATAACATATCTGTCCCTGCCTCCTCTAGCTGCTAAAATACCTTGCCTTCACCTTTAAATTAGGGCATAAGTTCATTTTAAACAATTACTTTGAGCACAGGTTACTTTTGCACAGATTATAAACTTGTATGCCT
Source organism: Malurus cyaneus samueli (assembly GCA_009741485.1). NCBI lineage: Eukaryota > Metazoa > Chordata > Aves > Passeriformes > Maluridae > Malurus > Malurus cyaneus. The sequence continues at coordinate 81,267 of CM019238.1, read as the reverse complement.
CTTCATAAAGGTCATTTGATTTTCCTAAAGAGCACTGTTCCCCTGAAAGAATCACAGCTTTAATTTAAATACAGATTTAGATATTTAATTGAAACACAGATTTAAACATCTCAGTCCAAAATGAACTGCTGGTAGTGATTCACACATTAAAAAATAAGAGAGAAGTTAGACTTATCTACAAACCAACAAACAACTAGGAATAATTGCTGCATCATATGGAAGGCATTTCAAAAAAATATTTCTATTTTAAAATGTGGCTCTGTTCAGATTTTATGCTAGGCCTTACTTGTTCCAGTCACTTTCATCATACTTTGAACAGATTTCTGGAAGGGAAAGTTGGTTATTCTGAATTATACAGGTGAGTGTCTTGAAATCTACAGTCACAGGAGGTGCACAGATGTCACAGGCAACTGGAAGAGGTTCCTTGGCTACAATTTTTAGCAAAATACTTATTTGTACCAAAGATGCATATGATTATGATAATTCTTTAAATTTCCTGCAAAAAAATGTCAAGTTTATGTTCAGTGCTCAGCTTCCTAGCCACATTTTACCATTCTTCCCAATAACTGCATGAAGGTCTTAGGGAACTATCCCAAATATTAATGTTTATTTTGTTTTATTTGGAATTTAGTGCTGAGAGTTCCTGTTCCTGCAGTTCATTTACAGCTCCCTCAACCTGTGTGTGCATGCACACGTGTGTGGACTTCAGAGGAGAAAGAAAAAGTGAGAGAAGGTAGGGAACTCTCCATTTTATTGTCCTTAATCATCAGTTTACCTAATTCACACTGCTCCCCGCTGAAACCTGGCAGGCAGGTGCAGATGTAGAAGGAACCACGTGGGTAGCAGGTCCCACCATTGAGGCAGGGGTTGCTTTTGCATGGATCTTGGCCTGTCAAACAAGGAGAAAAAGGAAATTGTCACCACAGTTTCAAGGAATGCTGAATTTTTGATTTTTGAGAGGGGAAAAAAACATTCTTCGTTGCTACATTGATGTTGCAGGCTTTACTGTAGTTACAGAAACTCTATTAACATACTCAGCTACCCAAAATAAGATTTATAAAACAGTGAAGCTTGTCTTCAGGCATCACTACTTTCAACTTTAACAACAAAATGGCATTTGGTACGAACCAATGCAAATTGCTCTTGGAATTACATTTTTTTTTTCCACAGCAATTTGTGCTATGTTTGGCAGTCATGATACTCTGTTGAGGATTTAGTTTGCATGACATGACAATTAATTATAGCTGAAAACAGTTAAACATATGCAAAATGAATGGAAAATGCTTTTTTCTCGAACAGGGTTAGTTTGTGCGGAATGACAGGGTACACAGAACATATTGCCTGGCTTTTGCTTTTTCACTCCCTTATATTCAACCAATCAATACCCACAAAGATTCATTTCTTTTCTCACATGACTATTTCCCACCTGCCTTTCTTAAAATTATGTTTAAATCATACATTTAAAGAATACAAACAAAGGCACTGAGCGTATTTATAACTGAGCTAAACATGAAGATAAAAACTTACCTGCAGTGAAATCCTCAGTTGTTGCGGGACTGAGCGTTTAAATACCTTTTCCTCGAAGAGCTTTGTGGCTTCCAGTGATGTTTATTTCCACTGAGTTTAGATACCTGGATTTTTACATTTGATTCCATGCCTAGGAGCACTCACTCACACAAACAAGTACACACTAAACCATTTCTAAGAGTTATCTCCTCACAGGGAAAGGGAAATCTTGAAGTCTTTCTTGGGGTGCAAAAATAAAGCCCTGGCTTTGAAAACTTACAAAATGGGTAAGAGAGGTCTGTGAATCAGAGGCTTGAGAAGAATAAAGATTTTTTTGATCATTTTCCCAAAACAATCTGACTATGGTTTGTGAAAAAAAAAAAAAAAAAAAAAAACCACAAAAAAAAAAAAAAAACCAAAAAAAAAAAACAAAGAAAGGTAAGAACATCTATTTTACTTTGGAAAATCAGACATTCAAAGTCTTCTTAAAAGTACCCTGTCTAGGCATGGGAATGCAGAAGGTCCAGCTGAAAGCCTCCAGAGGAAAATCCAGTGTACATCAATTTAGGATTGTAATTAAGCAATTAGGATTTCACCTTGGAGGTTTCGGAAGGGATCTGATTCCATCCATTCAATAGGGTGCTTGTTTTAAGACTGTTCCACTGAAAGTCACAGATGTAGGGCTCTGTTGAGCACCTCAATGGTGTTTTTTGTGTGTTTGCTCTCCTACAGACTGGTATTTCCCCAGTAAACAACTTCAAATTAACTGCTACCTGAATTATTTGAGGAAAAATAATAGAAAACCCTATAAAATCAGGCCCAGTTCAGTTCTTTCCTCAGCTGTGTCTACACAAAATCTGAATTGAAGTGACACTACTGGCATCACCCATGCATTTGATGAAATGGTGCCCAATAGAACACAAAATACTGTGGCAAAGGATTTCTAACAAAAAGAAAATTTTTAAGAAACAGACACTGTATCAACCAATTAAAGCTATGAGCAGGCTGACAACAAGGTCTTGTTTTCTCTTGTGTGGAAAGTTGTCTTGCAGGCCAAGAGAACTTGATTTCCATAGAAACTTCTGATCCTAAAGATGTTAAGAATAGCCCTGCCTATAAATCAGATATGTTCAGTACCGTGATCCCACACACAAGGAAAGCCATCAGACAAAATTATCCGATTATAGGAAATCGGAAAATGAAATTATTGCAGACCTTCCTGCCTTTCAGAACTGTCTGGTTACCTCCTGTCTGATCCAGAGCTCCACGAGGCAGACATTGATGATGGAAAATCACTGGGCTTGGGTTTGGGTACCCCCATCCTCCTTGCTTTGGAAGGGGTCACAACCATGTGAGGGTGACCATGCCTGTGGTCATTTCACCTGTCACCAGAGCCCAGGCCACACCTTCACCAGTGCCACCACACCCACACCACCACAGGGGTCACATCTGGTCAGTTACCTGGAATCTGCACTGCTGTGCCTTCAACTGAACCCACACTGGTGCCAATCACGAAATCTGATCCGTTGGTGACTTCGGGAAGGGACAAGGACGAGGTCACGGCTTCGGCAGTGCCTGGCTCCTCAGAGCTCAGTGTCCACTGCTCGTTTTGGTAGGGGCTGTTCCCAGGGGCAATGCTGTTTGCTGCAATGTTAGAAGAAATGGTTGTGATCTCCCCCTGACCGTACAGAGCTGGCTGTGCCTTGGTGCCTCCATCCAAAAGCTGGGAAGGTGAGGTGAGCATCGTGACTGCTTCCTGGGCAGGGTTAAATCCTGTGCTTTCGATGCTGTTGGGTGAGTCTGAAACGGTGGTGGAGAGCAGCCAGGGGTTTTGGTTCTCAGTGCTCCTGTCTTCCTCTTGGTGGGGATTGTTCACTCTCCCCCCCGAGGAAACTTCAGCTTTTGTTGTGCTGATTTTTGGAACATCTGTGCTCGCTCTTTCTCCGAAATTGAGAAAAGCAGTGGGCAAGACATGTGTCGATGGAGAATCTCCAGAAACAGCAGCTTCTTCCTCCCCAGCCAAATCACTTCCAGGGGTTTCAGTCTCCTCTGGCTCCACTGTCACCAGCCTACCAAAGTGAGGAGTATTTTCTGAGGCTGTGCTCTCTGAAACAGGCTCAGGAGAAGGCTCCAGCAGAGAAGGCTCTGTTGTGTCAAGAAGTTCAGCAGCGGGTGGTTTATATGTCGCTGTAACATCAGAACTAACCTCTTTGAAGATCCCTCCTGCTGAGTGGTTGGACTGATGTGAATCCCTTGAAGATGATGATGATGATGATGATGATGTGCTCGTAATGATGACCTCAGGGTACTCAGATACTCCGTTTACCAAGTGAACAGTTACTGAGGATTTAGGAGTTTGAGGAACAGAATAAAAGCTCTCTGCATCTGTCTCCTCGTACTCTGCTGATGCCGATTTTGTGTTTGTGTACACCACGGGACGATTCCCCGCGCTCCTGGTGGGTGACACAGTCACCAGCTGGGATGTAGGCTGGGTGGTGGCAACACTCAGCTCAAGCTTGCCAGTTGTCAAAGCCTTTTCTGGCTCAGCAGCCACTGTCGGTGCAAGAGAAGGAACCACGGGCTGATTATCAGCCAGCTCTTCCTGGCCCATTCCAGAAAAGCCACTTTGATCTGCAATTACCCCGTTGTTTGCTGAAGTACTTGGCTCATAGGTGCTGTCTGTAGTGCTGGTTACAACAGGCTCTGACTGAGGCACCCCAGGGCTTGCCAGAGATGTCACTGTAGGGAGGAAAATGCCCTGTTCAGAGATATCCATGGTGGTGACAGTTTCTGCTGCGAAATTCATGTCGTTCCCTGAACCTGAATCCACGTCATCTGAGGCTGGTGTGTGCCCAGAAGTCGCTGACTCTCTGCTTGGTGGGCTAGAAGTAGTCAGAGGAAGGTTGTCACCAGATCCAAGCGTGTTTTCTTTGGCTGTGGAAAACTCAGGAGTGGAATGGTATTTTTCCCCTTCAGCTGTCGTGCTGTCATCGTAGCCATGTGTAGAGTGTGCAACGGGATTTGGCACGGTCTGCACACTGATGATATCCTCAGGCATCGATTTGGAGTGATCCATGTCTATAATTGTGGTTTCCTCTGGTGGGGTCTGCAGCCGTTCTTCAATCAGGGTAATGTCACCGTAAACAGAAATGTTCAATATAACGCTTCTTCTGTCATCGATCATGGGAATAATTTTTTCATATATCCCAGTGTCACTTGTTAGTTCTTCTGATGAAACTGTCTTTGGGTAAACAGAAGATGGATTTGCCACAGCCTCTGTTTCTTCTGTAAAAAGGGATGCTAGTCCTGTGATCAGAGTCTGTGACCCATCCCTCGGTGCCTCTGTGGTCACAACTTTGGAATAAACACGCCCAGGAACACTGGATGAAGCATTTAGTTCTACTTTGGATACAGTGGGTATTGAGAAATGAGTAAACACATCAGGAGAAGATGAATCTGAAACACCAAGCCAGCCAGATCCTTCCCCAGAGCTCTCAGGTAATGCTCTGCCTGGCGTTTTTGCTGTTGGTGTTACAAGAGGTTCCTCTGTTTCAGGAGTGGGAGTTCCACTCGGTATAACAGACACAGGAGTTGTGCCACCTTCAGTCAGAAAATGTGAATTTTCCTCTTGGGAAATAGCTTTAGAAGCAGGTGTTGCCTTATCTGTTTCATTTTCCCCTCTCCAATATTCAGTTTCCTTCTCCTGAGGTTCTTCATTTGCAACAAAATAAAGTGTTGTCTCTTCAACCTCTTTGGAGATGAAGCTCTTGGAGCTGTCTTCAACTAAAGCTGGGGGACTGGGGAACGTGGAGGTGGGGAACTGACCTCCAGTTTCTGGCAGCAGCTCGGCTACAGCACTTGTGACTCCTTCACTAAATTCAGCACTTGCTGGAGTGCTCCCTCTTTCAAATTCGTGTGCCTTGTCAGTGGAAAGCTCAGGTCCCAGATTTGCAGGGTGAGAAGTCTGAGGACTCAAGGTGCTCTTGATTTCTTTGACGATAAATGGCACCACAGAAGGAAGAACAGCAAGGTCGTCTCCTGAGCCCTGTCCTGAAAACAGCTGATCACCAATGAGCTCGTTACTTGACAGCTTTTCACCCTCAGGTGTCAGGAATGTTCTGGGAATATCTTTCGTAGGGAAAATGTTTTGTACCAGCTCCTCCTCGTGCTCTATGACTGTGACTGGAGAGCTTACATATTTCCTTTCGACCATTACAGGCTCAGTTACTCTGTCATCATTAAATGGCAAAAGTATTTTTTGAGCAGGTTCAGTTTCTAACTCCTTTTCTTCCGAATATGGACTGAGAGTCGGAACATTTAAAAACCCCAGATGTTCATGGCTAGTCTGGGTACTTTTAAAGAATGGGTCTGTTGTTGTTTCTTTGGAAAATTCCGTAGCTTTTGGTGAAATTTCGCTTGGCCTCTCATCCCCAGAATGTATCTCCTCCATCAAAGGGATCTTTGTAGAAAAAGCTCTCACTGACAGCTCATCAATTGTTTTCTCGTCCGTTCTCATGTCCCCTGCAGCTCCCATGGAGGTGACCTCGTGTTCAGAATTGGTGACCAGCTCATCATGGTCTGCAGTGACAGCAGGATCTGGGGATGCTGTGCTGACAACTTGTCTGTCATCCTTCTCCCATGTTTCTGGTTTCCCAGTAGGGGCAGCTGCTGTTTTTGCAAATGATCCAGTGGACAGGTCTGGCTCTCCTGAGAAATGACCTTCAAACATTTCTTCCGTAGGTCCATTGGACATAAGTTTTGTGGTGCTGCTGTCATCTTTGAATTCGTCTCCAGAGCCCTGCTCAATCAGGAAAATCTTGCCCAGTGAGACAGTTGAAGAACCAACTTTTGCATCTTTGCTTTCTGTAGATTCAGCTGCTGCTTTTACAGTTCCAGTACCATGTGTCACCACATCCTCACGAGGGTTGTCACTGATCACTGACCCTGGGGATGATGTGACCTCCCCCGTTTCTGAATCTCCAGCTTCAATTCCTGGCGCAATGTGAGATGTCCTGTCTTTTACAGGACCAGATTTTATGTCAGAGGGAGCTGTGTAGGGTGGTTCTGTTTCCATGTTTTGTTCTCTTGGATTTTTTGTACTAAACACATCCAGGGACATCTGACTCGCTGCTCCTGACCCCTCTGTGAAGCTCTCTGACTCAGTACTCAAATCTGTCACTGCAGATCCATCTGTTCTTGCATGTTTTTCATACTCTGTTGTTGCATCCTTCGCTGAAACATCCTCTGTGCTGTAAATGTTCCCTTCGTACTTTTCTGTCTGTGTTTCAGTGACAGGCCTTAATGGAACTGAAGTCAGAGTAGCAGACTCAATGATAAAATCTGCGTCTCCAGAACCTGGATCAGTAAATGGGGAGCCCATACTTACCCCTGTGCTTGTGGGACCCCCTGAAAATATGTCTGCTGGCTCTTCAGCTGATCCTTCAGTTAGAAAAAACTTCTTCTCCCTCAGGAGAGGAATGGTGGTGACCTTGTTGATTTCAGAGCTTATGGTACCTGGTACTGTTTCTCTGAGCAGCTCTTCACCTACAGTTCTGACTTCACTTGTAGTGCTCCCAAGTTCACTAAAATCCAAATTTTCCTCTGCACCAGTAGCTGAATTTTGGTGACCTGAATAAACAGTGGTCTGGGTTTCTTTCTCATCATCCATACCCTTTTCTGTTACGAGAGAGCTGGCAAATACTTGTTCTGTAGTAAGCTCAGACACAGAGCTGGTGGCAACATTTACTTCAGGACTTTGATCAAAACCAGAAAAACGAGTACTTATAGCTCTGGGCGAAGCAGAGGTGATTCCTGAATGAGTTACAGAGAATTCTGTTGGCAGTGCTGTGCCAGAGCCCAAGGAAATGTCTCGCATTGAAAGAGTTTGTGTTACCCCCATTTCCTCTGTCATTGCTGAAGTTACAGTGGTGCTATCTTTTACATCTCCAGAGCCTTCCAGATCCATAAAAGAAGCAGCACTCATCTCAGGCTTTGCTGTATGACTTGTTTCCAGAGTATTTTCAACAGGGGAATTTGCGTTAAGTTTAATAGTTGTTTTATAATGGTCTCCTGGAGAAGGGGTTGCCTCTTCTGCAATAAGGTCAATTACACCTTTATTGGCTGTAGAAGGAATAAAAACTGCATCCAGAGAAGCAGTTACAGCAGAACTTTCTGCAGTAAATGCATCAGGAGAAGATGTTATATCCGAATTTTTATCATCATCTCCCTTTCCTGACCCTGTCACCACTTCCAAGACAGAAGTGGACGGATCAGATTCGGTGGAGCCATCTCCAGAGGATTCGCTGGAAATCAAGAGCAGGTTTTTGCTGTCTTTAGTAGAGCTCTCCTCAGTTCCATGCCATGTCATGGTCTCTCCACTGTTTTGCTCGTGTGAAGAAGTGGTGGCCATTGATTTATCTGTTGTAACCACTTCAGACTCTCCACTGTAGACAGGTTCTAACATTGCAGCCCCTGAGGTTGGTTGTGTGACCTCAAACGCCCCTATTCCTTCTCCAGCTTTGCTTGGTTGCATAGTACCAGAAGCTTCGGATTCACTGATTATAAATGTGTTTGTTTCATTGATTTGAGAAAAGGTTACGTTTTTGGAATGTGCGACGCTCTCGATTTGGTCGCTCCGAGCTTCCTCAGCTTTTGTGCTCTTAGGTGCACTCGTGACTTGTTGTTTCCCATTGATGAACTGCAAAGCTGGAGGAGTTGTAACATCAGTAGTATTTTCACAGTCTTCCTCTTCTTCAAACTCTGCATAGTTTGGAAAGAAAGGATCCAATATTATATATTCAGATGAATCCTGCACAGAGTCTGAGGTACAGGGTTCAGTCTGAGCTGATTCTGAGTCAATGTGGGTTTCATCTAGTGCATGAGGAAGCATGTGGCGATTGAACAGATCCAAAAATTCATTCACCGGGTGATCTGCAAGAAAAAGAGAGCTTTTCATAATCCCTAAGTGACAGGCAGACACATGAAGCACAAGAGATCCACCGCAGAGAAAAAAAAAAAATAAAAAAAACAAACGAACCCCAACAAAAATAAACAAAATTCAACAATTCATTGTAAATTCCGTGTTTTCTTCTATTGACACACAGTGAAATTCTGCCGAGGTTGGAGCCTCTCTGCACCCTGAGCACATTGATTATTCAGCACTGCTGATTGCCACATTTTCCTTGGTCCCTTCCCCTACACTGCTCAGCAAGGATGAGAAACGGACAAGGTCAAAATCATTTTTCAGACTGACCTGCTGCAACTGCTTCCATGCATTTAGACACTAAGGAACCTTTCCCAAATACTGAACACAGACAAAGCTAAGCAAGGTAAAAGCTTAAATAAAATAAGGCATATATAAACTCCCTCTGCATCTCCATTTTTCTTTAGCATAGAGTAATTCAAATTACTAGGAACAACATAACACCTACATCAATCAGACTCTTCCCTAGACTTGGTCCATAGTTGAGTGAACAAAGTCTTGATTTTTTGCTATTTGGAATTTAAAAGAATTTTGCAGCAAATAAGAGGAAAAACCCCACAGACTCAAAAGTTATCTCCCACTAACGACGAGTTCAGTAATTTCCTTCTGTTTATTACTCTGAATTATTTACACATTCCCACTGATTGCAGACTTCTCACAGTTTTTTTTTCTAGGTGGCCAGGCAGATAAAGAAGAGGAAAGAAGATCTAAGAAGCCTCATGAATTCCACCAAGATTTATGACCTCAAATTCCATAGATACTTTTTAAACTTGCCCTTTCAGCACAAACATTACTTCAAACCCTCTGTTTCAGACAATAGAAGCTATCCTAATTAAAACAAAATTAAAAACACAAAAAAAGAAAAAAAAGGACACAGCAGACTCAGAAAAAAAAAGCCATATTTCACACTTGGCCAACTGACTTGAAATTGGAAACCTTGCTCTGAAATCCAGTTTCATGAGAGTTTCTTTCTTCTGGATCTATGTTTATAACCATTTTGCCCAGAGAGGATCTGAACCTGCATTATGTGACAGAGTTTTATTTTATAAGCAAATCTCCCTCAAGAAAACTTTGTACAAGACCTAAAACAATGAGAAACTGAGCTGAAGCACTTCATCAATTTCAAGTAATTCCCCTACCTATGGAGATAATAATTTAACCTTTATGACTGCTGAATCCTTAGAGACAGAATCATCAGGTGATCATTCTGGAAAAGAATGTATTCAATCAAATTAAACTGACACAGATCACTGCGAAAAAGGTTTGTGGTTCTTTATCCTGGGCTGGTTTGTGTGTGCAAATTGACTTCAATTTGGTTTTGAAAAGGTCATTGCAACTCCATTGAGAATTAATGTTCCAACATCTCACGCTGTGTTTACAGCTAAACTCATGAAGTATTACGGGATTTTCACTTTGCTAAGGCTCCAGCTGAAGAATACAGAGAATAAATCACCTTCAGCGTTGTTTATTTTGACTACAATGTCAAGTTTGTGCAGCACTAAGCTCAGTGCTCCCAGTGCAACCAAAAAAAGGTTGTTTTTAACCTCATTTCTGCTTGGCTGTTTTACACTGCCTGGTGTTTACTCTGTGCTGTGATGTCTCTGTTAGAAGATGACAGAACTGAGATTTCTTCTCTCTCCCTCACGTGTGCTTGTTGGGAGTTATTCTTTGCAGTGCTTGTAAAGAATTAATATTTCTCTCCAGTAAATTAAAAAAATTTACAAAGGCTGCCCAATGCCGCAGAAGAATAAAATTTCTGCGGACATTTATTTGAGCTTTCCTAGATCTCCCTTTCAAATTTTGTGAAAAGCAAGAATTCAGTAATCTCTCCAAGACTGGCAGCATGACTTTGAGGTGGATGTCTAATAACAACCTTTTCAGAATCCACAAATTTCAGCAAAAAAACCCAAAATGCTGGACATACCAAGAAACCACGTTTTCCTAAAAGCAGAAGCTTCAATTGAGACATCATTTCTCACCTTCCTTTCAAAGCTGTGCATGCAAAAATCCATGGGAATTCAGTCAGTGAACGAAGAAGGGCAAGACAAACCTGACAGGGAGCTCTGAGAGTTTCTGATTCTTCATAAATTCACTGTAAAATAACTGTACCCACAGAACCAGAGAACCACACACATAAAAGTGCATGGTCCGGAAAGATGTCTCATCCTGGTGAAGGAAGGATGTGCTTAAACAACCTGAGTATAGGCTGGAGTGCCATAGATTAATTAGGATTTCACACACAGCAATTAAAATGTGCGACAAAGAGTGCAGCTTTCACAGAAATGTACTTAAAAAAAAAAAAATTACAAAGCCTGGATGGGGTGGATGGGTTGTAATTTGTAGGAGGGCACCAGGACTAACAAGTTCTGACCAAGAGTGCAGGATTTTTGCAGCAGAGCACACCTGGGAGTCCCTCAAATTAGTAGCTCACGCTAAGTCATTCACAGTAGGCAATAAATTTAGAGAACAGCATCTGTTTCGAACTCACCTAGAAGACAAACACAAATTCTAACACATGCAGAGATCTCTATCAGACCCTACTTTTACTTTGTTAGCTTTTTCAAGATCTCACATGCCACAACAATCCACATAAAAGAACCTTAGCAAAAGGCATGATATTCTGATAATAAGCTTTCAGGAGGCTCTTTCATTAATAATAAGTGTCTTTGGGTTTTTTTTTTGTATGAAGATTTTTTTTTTGCCAAGTTAAAAATAACCAGCTTTTTAGAAGATAGTAAAGAATGCAACTGAATGGGTTTTTTTTGTTTTTTTTTTTTTTTTTTTTTTAATTTAGAAATTCTTTCCTACAGGTTTGATTATCCCATTAATTCAGGTTACTCAGGATTAAGAGCAATGAAAAAGCTCTTAAAATTCTGAGATGGCAAATAATCTAATAATGACATGGCTCATACATCTTTGTCAACTGGGTGTAAGGCACCAGGATGAAAACTTCCTAAAATATTGATATAGAGGAAAAGTCTTTATCTGTTGAAGAGGTTTGTTAGACCCTGAGGGCAGGAACACAAACACTTGAATTAGTTTTAAATTGTCCTGATGCCACTGACTTATGCTGCCCCTATTTATTTCACGCCCATTCCAGCTGCAGGTAAACACATCCAGACCAAAAAGTCTACTAAAAAAAGATGAAACCAGGACTTGAAAGGGAAGGAGGTTGGCTATCAAAAGTGCTTATCAATAGCTAGTGGAAAACAAGCCAAAAGGAGCACTTTTTCAAAGAGGTGCTTTGTTACTCTGGCTCCAGGAAAAGGAAAGTGAAAACAAGGAGCTCAAGAGGAGCAAAGCCAAGAGCTGCCAGCTCAGAGTGCCAATCCAAACAAAGTGCTGGGAGAGATTTATCAGCAAAACCTCTCTTGGAGGGAAGTGATGAGGTATGCACTGAAGTGGAGATGGAAAGGAGAGGTGGATGGGTGTATAATCAGCACAGAGCGTTTCTAAATCTATTTAATACACTGAGATGTTTTAAATTACCTGTGTGAAGCAGGCATCTATCTTCATCGCAGTAAAAGTTCTCACCCTCTGGCTAAAGGGTGATTTCACCCTGCTACTGCACAAAACCACAGAGCCACTCACCAAGGTGTCATTAATTTTCATTATAGCCCTTCCAACCCATCACCACTGCTTCCAAACCCATGTCAGTTTTTCGGCGGGTCCAACAGAAAAGTTGCCTCCCTGTTACTGGTGCACGAGATAAAGTCTGCACACTGCATCCAAAAATGTGTAACATGCAGTAATATTTCTTTTCTTGAGAAGAGTTTAAATATTCCACAAAGAGCTTTTCCAAGACCATCTTTGAGGGAGCAGGCAGTAAAATGCATTTTTCCTCTCAGAAAACATCAGATAAGCGTCTGAAGGAGAATTAATAGGGAATTAAATAGGAAACATGTTATGATGCTTTCCAAACTTTTGAAACAGAAGATATTTCATTCAGAAGACTTATGGTTTTGTGAAGTCTCTTTCAAAATGGGGCTCTTAACATCTAATCTGGCATCCTGCAGATAGCAGAATTTCACATGCCTGCAATTTGTCCACTTATTTCTTCAGAGCCGCATGTTGAGTAATTTTTGAGCAGTAGTAAGTTCAGTCTTTTGCAGAAGGACTGGAGGTCTGATAAGGCCATGAAATTCACATAAAATATTCTACTGACTTTAAATTAGTCCCTAGTTTTTGTCAAGAGTAGAGCTAAACAGGAAACTGAAAAAGAGATTTTAAATAGAAGACTAAAACCATCTTGGACTGTTTCTTTCAAAAATACTTAATTGTATTACGCTATCACAAAATCCATGATGTTCACCACCAAGAACCCATAACGATGAGACAGGTTTGCATGAAAAATCAAGAGTTTGAATTAGTCCAATTATTTCCTGCACTT
>CM019238.1:57574-68364 GCA_009741485.1 Malurus cyaneus samueli | reverse complement strand
CAGAGAGATGAAACCACGTTTTTTTCTGATTGCACATGGCAAGATGTTCATTGATGAGAAAACTCTTGGAGGACATGCAGAAACATTCCATTTTTTTTATTGGTTACAAAAAGGGACACGCACATGGTTCACATGCAGGGGCTGGGGACTTCACTCGGAGTGGACATGAGAAACTCTTTGTCAGAATTGAAGTGAGGAAGCCAAATCACCCCTAATTTTCGGTAGAACCACATGAACTGCATCAGATGGACAGGGAATTTGTCTTTCACGTGAGGAGTCATGAATTTTCTTCTTGTGCCCTATGTGTCTTCACAGCTCCCGGATTGGTGTTGCCAGTGGTGATGGCTGCTGGAAGGTCATGATAGCAGGCTGGGAAGAAAAAAACAAAACAACCTGGAGGAACTTTTCAGCTCATAAAGCTTTTATTGAGCTAAATGCTTGTGGGGTGTTGTTTAACAGCGTTTGAGGGGATGCTGGATAACATAAGCTCCTGTTGAATCAGGAGTATTTGCACACCTGCGTTTTTTGGAGACGTTTAAGACAGTCGTTGGTATTTAGTGAATTTGTTTCGAAGGTGGCGTTATTCGGACGACCTGGGAACTCATCACCTAGCCCCTGTCTGGTTTCTTGGTCCCTCCAGTTGGAGAGGAATGAAGATTGCTAGGGAACTTGCGCTTTGTAGATGTTTGGAATCTTATGGGAAGAGGTTACACTAATTGTGTTCGAATGTATATCTTGACATGCATATCTGTCTCAGCAGTGTGATGAGGCATGTGAAATTTGAATGAATCAGAAGGGTAATGAGTATCAGCCATAATACTTTAAAACAAAGGAGGCAGAATAGAGTCTTTCAGTCGATCTTTAGCCTTGCCTTAAAATTCATTTTAATCCTGTTATCTACATCTCCTTCTGAGGGCTTCAAAGTCGTATGGCTCTCTCTATTCTGATATATCGCCCTGATCAATTACAGCATTCTTTTGCCCGTTTACCCGTGTTTATTCTTGCCACATGTCTTAGCGAAAGGTCTTTTTTCTTCCTGAACTTATCCTTGAACTTTTATTTCTCTGCTCGGCTCGCAGAGAATAACCACGTCCCTTTTCCAGCCCTGTTTGGTGACTCTTGAGGGGGGTAGAGAGTGGGAACGCAGCATGCTGGCCCTAGTCCCTGGGGCTGTGGGGTTTGGGATTGACTAGAGACAGCAGGGATGGAGCAGAGAGCCTCCGGCCTCTTCCAGCCAGCTCCTCATGCAAAAGACACGCTTCAAAGCTTTCATTCATCTTGGGCTGCATCTCTTCATTACTGTACCCACAGCTCTTCTCTTTAAAGTTTTTATTATGCCACTGGGAAATATGCTCTCTGGACACCATGTTTGTGGTACACTAGGGTGCATTTGGTGTGCCTTTCAGAAATTATATGGCTGATCAATTCTATAGAAGCAAGAGACTTTGTCTTGTGGAGCTGAAATCACCAGTTTTCCCAATATGGAAGGGGATTTCTATGAAGTGTGGTTTTCTCTCTCAGGATCCATTCAATACCATTTTGCTTCAGGAAAGAGATGTTGTCTTGAGGCTAGGCTACCGAATTCTTCTGGTGGGGACTTTGAAGCAACGCAAAATTGCAGACAATTCCCACCTTATTAAACGTAAAATTCTCGCTTTTTTTTTTTTTTTTTTTTTTTTTTTTTTAAATTTTCATGGAGGCATGGGTTGTCTGCCAAACTGTATTAGTAGGTGACTATTTTCTTCCGTTGAGTTCGCCCAGACTGATAGAGCTTTGTTAATTAAACCAGTTGCTTTGGTTTTTGGGTTGTTTTTTGGTTTTTTCTTTTCTGTATCAGACAGCCTATTTTGCTGGTGACTGGAGGGTTTTTAAAATAGGTTGCCACACACCATATAAACTGTACTTAAAGTGAACATCAAGATGTACTTCTGAAAGCAAAACACTAATACCAAGTCTGGTTTAATAACTCAAGCGTTTTTGGCATAATTTCTCCTTTTTTTTTTTTTTAAAAACAAAGGAGAAGAAAAAAAAGCCAAACCACCAGCCCCATCGCAACAAGCTAAAGAGCTTGATATTAGAAAGTTCACAAGAACCTAAAACTGAATAACAAGTGGTCAGGCCGCATTGCTGTCTTTTTCCTGAAGAAAAGACTTATTATAGAACATAATTCTTTTTCAACATTCCTTCTAGACTTTCCATAGACACAAGGAACAGTGCCCCTCACATAAATTACGTTCAGAGGCTAGAACTACACATTCCTGCTGTTTTTGCATTTATCCAAGAAACATCTCAGATCTAGACATAGGGATTTAAAACATTTCCCAGCTTCTTAGGCTCTTTGTTTATCATGGGAGAAATGAAGGAATTTTATTCATAGGTACAATGTAGTTTTCATATCTTCTGTTGTGAAAACAGGACTCCTTTCAGAAGGTTTTGTTTACGTGTGGACAAAGCTTGAGAAATCCTAATGCAGAAAAGATGAGCTGTCTTTACATGGTGACAATACGAGTTAATTTTTTTTTTTGAGGAAAGTGGTTTTGTACCAAGTTTCTGAATGTGTCCAGATTGAACTTCCTAGTATGGAGTTTTCAGCATCTTTCTGCAGTTTTTTACATTTTCACTAATGATTGAATTAATCCTCGTCATCCAGCCAATCTTAAACTCTCCTCTTTCTTTTTTTTTGAAGTGGCTAGATTTGGTCAATAATATACAAAATAGCACTGGTGTCTTTCAGAATATTTCCTGCACAACTGATGATGTGTGCAGAGAGGCTGGGGGTATGTGCTGTCTTTGGACAGCGAAGTTATAAAATCTTTCTTTAAGACTTTTCAACTCTCAGTGAATTAGGATCTGACAAGTCTAGTACTACTATTTTTCTTAATAGGAGGGTTCAGTATAAAAATTTCGCTTCCTGAGGAGGAGAAAAGCAGTTGGAATGTTCTGGTCAGGAGTGCTTCCAGTAGTCCCTTCCTGCCTTGGTATTGCCTCTGCTACACTTCTATACTCTTGATACCCATCATTATGGCCAAAGAGTGACAAAAAACATTATTTTAACTTTCAACATGCTCTTGGATTTTACGTGTAACACCTCATCAAGCAGCCCATACTTCAGTGGAGGTTTTTGCACCAGAAAAAGAATTCCACATATTGATGAGGGTTTTTTTGTTGTTTGCCAGAATCAGCACAAAGAAGTGCCTTATACACATAGCAATGGATAATTGTATTCATCGTGGGATTTTTTTCTAAACCATTGTCCTTTCTGAAAATGGTGGTAAAATGATTCTGGATATAATTCATACTGCTCTGGCTTGTAGCAAGTTTCCAGTCACATGTTTAGCCAAATATTGAACACTAGAAGCAAAATTCATAGTGATTGGGAATTGGCTGTGGCACTTGGTCCAACAGAGAGGACAAGGATTAACCCAAAAATTACAAATAGAAAATACCAAAACCCTGAAGTATTACAAGAATGTATTGTTCACACCTTAATTGAATTCTGACTTCTTGATAATATAATTTCAGTTTATTCTGACCACAAATAGAGTTTGTTAGGTGTGGCAAATCCTGCAGCCATATCACCATGTCAGCACAGGATGGAATTGGTGGCAGTATTTATAGTCAAAATATGCTCCCTCTGCTGATTTTTTAGTGGTGCAGGAAGATCCACAAGCATCTGTTTTTTTAGCTGTATTGGTTGCAACCTGTGTTCTCAAGTATTGTCCAACAGAAATGCCTTCAAAAAAAACCCAAAAAACCCAAGTGCTTTAAAAGCAAATTAGTATTTTCTAGAACAAACATTCCAGTTTTGCCAGGAAAAAAACAAAACAAACAAAGCAGAAAAGAAAGTTGAGATGATGACAGCTCTTGAATAGAATATTGAATACATAGTAAAAGAAACCATATGCTCTGCATGCACTATTTGAAATGTGTCTGATAGAGAATACATTTATGTCACTCCCGCTTCAGCAGAGGGATTTTACAGATTTATGTTGATTTAACTGAAAATCTCTGGTTTACTCGCAGGCTGCTTGGGTGTTCATAACAAAACAATTTTATTTAATGCTGTAGATTAAAAAATTAGGTTTTTTTTCCTAAAGTAAGGATGATACTGACAGTAATCCATTAAAGTTGCATGCAGAATCACTCTGTGTGTTCTGAGCAAAATTGCAAAGCACAAGACCAAGACTCAGATCTGTGTGGAAAATCTTTGTGCCATGTATGTCAAAATGGTGCAGGTAATCCCTCATTTACATATTTGCATTTAAGAAGTAGAAGATACTGCTTGAGTGACCACTGCCATTTCTGCAGTCACTCATGTAATTTTGACATGCACTGGGTCCAGCCAAGGGTGATTTGCCACAGAATGGACTATTCAATAGGTTTAGTCATAATTCAATGAAGAAAAAGGAAGCTCAAAAAAAAACAAAACCAATTCCCATGAGAAATGATTGTATGTTGCCACATATTAAACTCAGAATAATGTCCCAATAGAGCAGGGGCTGCAGCCCAACAATGGATATTTTAGATGCTGTCTGCAAACCAGTGGGCTTGTACAGGTGTTTAAATACCTGTTCTTATGAGGTGCTTAAAAAAGGCTGAGATATTATAGGAGATAAATGTCAGAAAAGCATCTTGGATAAGTGAATAAACTTCTCCAGATATCTGTAAAAAGAGCATTTTGGGGTAGCAGGCAAGACAATTGTCATCATACCTTCAGTTCTTAGAAAGGCTCCATTTTGCCGTATATTTTATTTTGCTTCTCTCTTCCTTCCTCTTCCTTCCTTCCTTCCTCCTCCTTCCCCTTCTTCCTTCCTTCCTTCCTCCTTCCTTCCTTCCTTCCTTCTCTTCCTCTTCCTTCCTTCCTTCTCCTCCTCCTCCTTCCTCCTTCCTTCTCCTTCCTTCCTCCCCTTCTCCTTCCTTCTTCCTCTCCTTCCTTTCCTCCTTCCTTCCTTCCTTCCTTCCTTCCTTCCTTCCTTCCTTCCTTCCGCGCCTTCCTTCCTTCCGCGCCTTCCTTCCTTCCCGTTCCTCTTTTTTTTTCCTCTTTTCCTCTTCCTTTCTGCCTTTTCCCTTTTATCTCCCTCCCTTCCTCTTTTCCTCCATTTCTGTCTCCCTTTCTCACTGTTTTCTTTTTCTTTCTCTCTCACAAATACACAACACACAGACAAACACTGCTGTCTGTTTAACAGCTTGAACTGAAAATATTTTCTGCTTCATTTTTGCCACATAAATTCCTCTTGCGAGACAAATCCAGAAAGTAAAATTTAGTACAAGCCTAGTATAAAACAACCTTTATGACTCCTAAAATAATGATGTCAACCTATTTTTATTCCTAAACTGCCATATTAAGAAGTATACTGTAAGTTTTTTTTCCTGAAGTGGAGTATTTGGTATTACTGGGAAAATGGAGAGGAGAAGGAAATTCCTTAGGGTCCTGAGCAGCTACAGGAGCAGTCAAAGGGTAGGCATGTGCTTTGAGGTTCTAAGTTCTAGTATTCTGACTTTTGCCCAATTTATGTTGTGGTAGCGAATTTTTGATTCTTCTCAGAAGGGGACACACTCTCTCCATACTGTAGGTCAGAACTTTTTTTCTTGTGCCATCTTTGAGGTTTCAGTGTTGCTACCTGAATAATGGAATATCTCTCATTAAATAAAGGATAAAGATAACACTATTATCCTAAAGCAGCTGCTGTTTCCCAACCATCTTTCCTGCAGAGATTCTTCCTCCACATGCACCCAGACACACCAGCTAAGTCAGATGCAGCCTGTTCCTTGCTCTGTTTTGGATTCCATCTGGGAAAAAAAGTGATTTATTGCCCCACAGTTGCTCGGGTTTGGGTTGTTTAGCCCTGCAGAGCTTTAGAATTGTCCCCTCCGTAGGCAGCAAGTGAATGTTGTCACCTGGAAGGATGCTCAGGTCCAGAATACGGGCTGGAGCCGTGTTTGTCAGTGACATATTGGAGCAGAAAGGAAGTGGAATGACTGCCCTGAGAATATTGCTGACAAATACCCAGAATGGTCCAGGGAGTCATCTCTCAGCCTTGACACGGCAAATGACACTGCCATTTTTAACAACTTGACATTTCACTCAATCTGCTTCTTTTTAACGGGTTGTCGTGGGGCGGGGAGACGAACAAGGAAACGCCGGGGTTGCCACAGGGCTCCGTGATGTGCTTTATAATAAAACATTTCCTCTCTTTCTGACATGGTTTCTGCATCATCCTGTTGCTTTAGAGTTTGGCAGAAGTGAGGGAGCCTGTGCAAGCAGATGTCACCTAAGTGATGTCCACTTTCTGCAGGTGCCTCTGGCGTGGCCAACAGCTCCAGCCTGGGGTCCTGAGGCTGGAAAAGGCTGCAGAGCAATAATGTGCCAGAAATTGATACTCATGGATTTTGCATGAAAACACCCAAATATGGTAAAGCAGACTCATGGATAAGTGAATTCCAGTAGGCAAGACTGACCACCACTTGAGTTGCTTTCAACTCTACCCAGCCAGCTGTGCAAAGTCACTCCTTAAAATACTTTCTTCTAGAAGTTACTTGAGTCATTGAGATTTTTATGCAAGGTAAATTTAAATATATATATATATATATGTGTGTGTTGTAATCAATATCTCTTTTGCTCTCAGAGGAAATAAAAACATAAATTTGATAAAATATTAGAAGGTAAAAAAAAAAAAAAAAAAAACAATCAAACCCAAACTATTGAACTCCCTACCTCCTTAAGGATTCGTAAAGGGAGCAAAGTTAACAAAAGTTTTAGAAATATATTTCCAGCTGGGAAAACTTTAAAAGTGAATATAAAACTTTGTTTTATTTAGAGTACAGTAATCAAGAATGGATTTTACTAGACTCATCATATATACTAGCCCTGTTAATGTGAGGTAGAAGAGATTACAAGTATCAAGAAAAAATTTAATTATTTCTGGACTTCTCTTAATTTTTATTATTTTTTTTTTAAATTAGGTGTGTATAATAGTAGCCATGTTTCTTTAACACCTTAGACCAGCTCTTGGCAGTTTTCCTACCCTTTCCTGAAGAGGAGAAGGGGTATGCCTGGAGCACTGTTGCACTTGACCAACTTAGTTAGGATAATGATGCTACAAGATGGCACAAGTTAGAGGAACCACTTGTACTGAAGGCTGAAACGTCTCTATTTCAAAATCTTATTCCTTTTGAAAGTAAATGAAAAGAAAAATATCTTTAAAAAGAGAAAAATAATTTTTTTCGTGTAACAAAACAACCCAAAAGATGTTATCAGATGATTATTTCTCTAAAATTGGATGTTTATTCCAATGTACATCTAACATTTTAAGGGGAATAAACCCCACTAATAGAGTTTGTCTGGTATGATGTTGTTTTTTGGTTGGTTTTTTTTTTTTTTTTTTTTTATATGGGGAAGCTTGTCAAACCTTTTTTATTTCTTAGTAGGCTTTTAAAACAAACCTATTCAATGAACGGACACATTCCTGTGGAATTGGTTGAGGTGTTGGATTTTTTGTTTTGCTCTAGAGTTTCAGCAAGCCACGGTCAAAGCTGCTCGAATCCAGCCAGGCAGAGCTGGGGTTCATGGAGTCAGTGCACGACACTCAGCTGGTTAAGGCTTTTCCTCATCCTAAATTCTCTTTCCAAGCCTGGCTGTGGGGCTCTACTGCTCTTTCACATCATTTGAACAATTTTGACCCTCCCCTGCTTTGAGGACTCCTCATTGTTTTCCAGCTGGAGTCTGGATTTAGCTGCACTTAGGCTCTCCATGCGGGGTAATTTGCAATCCACCAGAACATCCCAAAAATGTGCAGGATTTTGAAAGGAAAAAAAAAAAAAAAAAGTTAAAACCATTTACATCTATAAATGTGTTTTATTAACGTCTTCATAGAACTGTGGAATATGGATTGGGACCAACCTTAAATCCCACCCAGTGCCAAGTGTGGCCCATTCCTGTCGTCCCTCATCCTGTGTCCCAGTCCTCTCCATCTTTCCTTTGGTCCCTAGGCCACTCTGAGCTCACCCAAAGCTCTCCTGTGCTTTGGAACAATCCCAGCTGTGCCAGCCTTCCCAGCAGCTGCTCATCCTCTGCCCATCCTGGAGCCTCCTCTGGGCTCACCCAAAATAACTAATAATATTAGTCTTAATTCACCTTGATGCAGTCTCTTGAAGCCAACCCAAAAAATTCTGGTTATCGATGCAGAAACCATGTCAGAAAGAGAGGAAATGTTTTATTATAAAGCACATCACGGAGCCCTGTGGCAACCCCCGGCGTTTCCTTTGTTCGTCTCCCCCGCCCCACGACAAACCCGTTAAAAAGAAGCAGATTGAGTGAAATGTCAAGTTGTTAAAAATGGCAGTGTCATTTGCCGTGTCAAGGCTGAGAGATGACTCCCTGGACCATTCCTGGGTATTTGTCACGCAATATTCTCAGGGCAGTCATTCCCACTTCCTTTCTGCTCCAATATGTCACTGACAAAACACGGCTCCAGCCCGTATTCTGGACCTGAGCATCCTTCCAGTGACAACATTTCACTTGCTGCCTACGGAGGGGACAATTCTAAAGCTCTGCAGGGCTAAACAACCCAAACCCGAGCAACTGTGGGGCAATAAATCACTTTTTTTTCCCAGATGGAATCCAAAACAGAGCAAGGAACCAGGCTGCATCTGACTTAGCTGGTGTGTCTGGGTGCATGTGGAGGGAAGAATGACTCTGCAGGAAGAGATGGTTGGGAAACAGCAGCTGCTTTAGGATAAAGTGACTTTATCCTTTATCCTTTATTTAATGAGAGATATTCCATTATTCAGGTAGCAACACTGAAACCTCAAAGATGGCACAAGAAAAAAAGTTCTGACCCTACAGTATGGAGAGAGAGTGTCCCCTTCTGAGAAGAATCAAAAAATTCGCTTACCACAACATAAATTTGGGCAAAAGTCAGAATACTAGAACTTAGAACCTCAAAGCACATGCCTACCCTTTGACTGCTCCTGTAGCTGCTCAGGACCCTAAGGAATATTCCTTCTCCTCTCCATTTTCCCAGTAATACCAAAAATACTCCACTTCAGGAAAAAAAACTTACAGTATACTTCTTAATATGGCAGTTTAGGAATAAAAATAGGTTGACATCATATTATTTTAGGAGTCATAAAGGTTGGTTTATATACTAGGCTTGTACTAAATTTTACTTTCTGGATTTGTCTCGCAAGAGGAATTTTATGTGGCAAAAATGAAGGCAGAAAATATTTTTCAGTTCAAGCTGTAAAACAGACAGCAGTGTTTGTCTGTGTGGTTGTGTATTTGTGAGAAGAGAAAGAAAAAAGAAAAACAGTGAGAAAGGGAGACAGAAATGGAGGAAAAGAGGAAGGGAGGGAAGATAAAGGGAAGAAGCAGAAAGGAGAGGAAAAGAGGAAAAAAAAGAGAAGGAAGGAAGGAAGGCGCGGAAGGAAGGAAGGCGCGGAAGGAAGGAAGGCGCGGAAGGAAGGAAGGAAGGAAGGAAGGACGGAAGGAAGGAAGGAAGGAAGGAAGGAAGGAAGGAAGGAAGGAAGGAAGGAAGGAAGGAAGGAAGGAAGGAAGGAAGGAAGGAAGGAAGGAAGGAAGGAAGGAAGGAAGGAAGGAAGGAAGGAAGGAAGGAAGGAAGGAAGGAAGGAAGGAGAAGGAAGGAAGGAAGGAAGGAAAGGAAGGAAGGAAGGAAGGAGGAGAAGGAAGGAAGGAAGGAGGAGGAAGGAGAAGCAAAATAAAAATATACTGGCAAAATGGGAGCCTTTCTAAGAACTGAAGGTATGATGACAATTGTCTTGCCTGCTCTACCCAAAATGCTCTTTTTACAGATATCTGGAGAAGTTTATTTCACTTATCAAGATGCTTTTCTGACATTTATCTCCTATAATATCTCAAGCCTTTTTTAAGCACCTCATAAGAACAGGTTTAATTTAACACCTGTACAAGCCCACTGGTTTGCAGACAGCATCTAAAATCACATTGTTTGGCTGCAGCCCCTGCTCTATTGGGACATTATTCTGAGTTTAATCATGTGGCAACATACAATCATTTTCTCATGGGAATTGGTTTTGTTTTTTTTTGAGCTTCTTTTTCTTCATTGAATATGACTAAAACCTTATTGGAATAGTCCATTCTGTGGCAAATCACCCTTGTCCTGGACCAAGTGCATGTCAAAATTACATGAGTGACTGCAGAAATGGCAGTGGTCACTCAAGCAGTATCTTCCTAACTTCTTAAATGCAAATATGAATAATGAGAGGGATTACCTGCACAAATTTTGACATACATGGCACAAAGATTTTCCACACAGATCTGAGTCTTGGTCTTGTGCTTTGCAAATTTTGCTCAGAACACACAGAGTGTATTCTGCAATTGCAACTTTAATGGATTACTGTCAGTATCATCCCTTACTTTAGGAAAAAAAACCTAATATTTTTTAATCTACAGCATTAATAAATAAAATTGTTTTGGTTATTGAACACCAAAGCAGCCTGCAGATAAACCAGAGATTTTCAGTTAAATCAACATAAATCTGTAAAAATCCCTCTGCTGAAGCTGGAGTGACATAAATGTATCTCTCTATCAGACACATTTCAAATAGTGCATGCAGAGCATGAGTTTTCTTTTAACTATGTATTCACATAATTTCTTCATTCAAGAGCTGTCATCATCTCAACTTTCTTTTCTGCTTTGTTTTGTTTGTTTTTTTCCTGGCAAAACTGGAATGTTTGTTCTAGAAAAATACTAATTTGCTTTTAAAGCACTTGGGTTTTTTGGGTTTTTTTTTTTGAAAAAGGCATTTCTATTG
>CM019238.1:39319-57157 GCA_009741485.1 Malurus cyaneus samueli | reverse complement strand
GGATTTGGAATGGGGGATATGGGGTATCGCAGTGCGCGAATGCCAAGAGTGAGGGCAGGGATGGGGGGATTGGGGGAATTGGGGTAATCAAGCAGTGCCAAGGATGGAGCGAGGGGTGAGGTATCCAGGGTGCCAAGCTGAGGGGCATCCAGTGGGCCAGGATGAGGGGGGAGGAGCTAGGGGGGGATTTGGGGTATCTAGTGCCAGAAGGTGAGGATGGTATGGGGGTGTTGGGGATTTTGGGTATCGGAACAGTGCCGAGGTGAGCGAGGGCGAGGGCATCCAGTGCCCAAGGTAGAGAGGCAGATGGGGGATTTGGGGGATTGTGGGGTAGTCCACAGGGTGCCAAGTTGTATGAGATGCGCAGCGCTTGATTTAGGTAAGGGAAGTGTTCATCTCACGTATTTGGTAGAGTGGTGTTTTGGTTTCGGTCCCTGCCCGGTATTTTCTATCTGGTGCGGTCGTATTACTCTCTAAACATGCTGGATCTCAGGTGTGATGTGCACCAGGGGTATAGTTGGGTCGAAGGTGAATGTGGTTCAGCCGTAAATGGTATATTCCACAGAGGCCAGGTAGAGCTAGGTGGATGAGAACGAATGACAAAAGGCTGTGTAGAGAGTGGTGTACAGACAGGGGCTCATATAGTAGGAGGATTTGAGAGTCACGAATGGGAACAGGGAGTTTCTATGTATTTATCTCAGGTGTCACAGCCGGAAAAGAAAAGAATAATTATACATGTCCTATGCACTCATAAAATCAAAGAAAAAACAGAGAACCATATTCGTTACTCAAAACTGGACCTCAAACTGCAAAAGTTAGAGGCAAGAAAATGTGGGAATTTTGGGATGGTTTTGCCAATGTGCTCACTCCTTCCCTTGCTAATAGGATTTGGTGGTTCTGTCCTCAGTAGTCCCACTAGGCTCACTGGGATTTTCCAGAAAGGGCCACAGGAACCACTGGAAGCAATACAGAGCAAAAATAAAGTAGTCGTGAGAACACAATTAGATACTGCACCTTAACCCTTAAGAGAAGGTTATAAACGTTTAATATATGCCAGAGTTTAAATTTTTTCGCAGAATGTGTACATGGTGGTAGCACAACCCTTTAACCAAGACTTGAGATACAAAAGAAAACAATCTGGGATACCAACACATTTGTAAAGGAGCGCATTGCTGCCAAAGAAAGCCATATTTGGGATGTTAAGCCCTGCTGATCACCATCTCTACCCATTTAAGCAGCTCTATGACATCTCACCCTTGCCTGCGAGCCAAACCACTGCAGAACGCAGTGAAATTTCCATACAGTCTGAAGCAAGGGTTTCATTCCCACATGAATATTCCAGGTACCGGACACAATCTCAGATAGACAACCAAGCATTGTCTTAATCTTTATGAAACTGGGTGACACCAACCGTTGGTGTATGACCTGCAAATGCTTGCAGGAGAAACCTATTTGATCTGAACAAATTTTAATAATATAACACATCTACAAATATCACAATCGTTACTAGTGACTTCTATCAAATGCACTAGACACTGATTTTCAGACTTAGTGTTTAATGCTTCTCTTTTAGTGCCATTTACTCGAAGTAGCACTGTCAGAGACAAAAAATATTCTTCACTGCAAATCTTAACGATAACTACTTTAATCTTCCTCAGGTAGGCAAAAGCGAGAGCGTGCGAAATTTGTTTCCCATAGACAAGAACCAGCAGAAAATGATAAAGAGCAATGTCTTGGAAATGGGTACACAGAGATGATAAAAAGAGTCCCCAAATCACTTAAACGTTCCCTTCATCTGCTATCCTCATTTTTAACTCCCACTCCCATAACAGAGGACAGCATTATTTACCTATCTCCACCCTGCCCTATTGCATATACCTTCTGCAATATCACGTATATGTAATACAGACAAACAATTGAGAGTGCCAAAAAGAAGATACACTAGTCAGAATTTTTAGCAATAAATAATATAAGCACACTACATTTTTTTTTAATTTTATCCATGAGTAAGTGCTTTCCAGGAAAGTACATATGATGGCTTAATAATTCCGAACTGTTCCGAGAGAAGACACAGTTGCGCCTAAGATGACCTGGCAAATTTCACTGGTTGAAATGTTCTCTACGAAACCTTCCTTTTGACCACCCATCTACCTGTTCAACCTCGAGATAATTAAGAGGTGCTGTAATGTCAAGGATATCTGAAATTATATATTACTGAGTTATTGATATAAGCGTAAAAATGAGAAAAAATATTAGCCTATGACACAAGTTATCTGGCCTTTAGTGGTGAATGGTGAAAGGATAAAGATGTTTGGGTCATTGCTGATAATGGAAAACGAGAAAACAAGGTAGCCTATGAGCTACAGCTTTTAAGCATATAGAACAATAAATCTCGGACTTGAGAGGTTTAATCCCTAACACCTTTACATTTTGCAAGGGAACCTGCTTATTGTTGGACATTTTGAGTCTCCACTCAATAAGCAAGCATGCTGGCATACAGTGGCTGAATCAGAAATACAGATTCACTGCATAACCAAAATGTACTGCTCGACATAAGGATCCTTGATACTGCTCATGTTATCGATTTCTTTTATTATTGTTACATCATGGAAACAGTAACCTATGTGTTCAACAGAATTAATATCAATAATGAAAGGAAACAAAATTGAAAAAATTATCAGGAAAATAAACAATTACAAAAAAGAGTGACTACCGGGAAGGAAATAAAATGGAATATAATGATTACATAATATCTTTGTTTGATAGCCTGCGTTACTGCTCTTCCTTCACTCATAAAATGTTCTCTCCAGTTTAGTTCCTTCGTACAAAATATCCTAACAGTCTGTTTGTGGAAGCAATACTTCAGCTTGCATTGTAACTGCCAGCTTCTTCTAAAAGCGTCTGTAATGCACATATGTGCAATAATCTGCATGTTTTCAGGTGGAAAACATGGCTTCTGAATCAAAACACCACCTAATTAATGCTTAAGACCATCCTTGCGCTTTTCAATGTGAATTTATCTTCACTGTGAGTGTTTCAGATATAAGTCAATGCAAACGGCAACTTTGATTTTTAATAATTAGACATGCATCAAGGTGTATATTATCTTGTTATAATAAATAACCTACGTGAAAATGAGAAACAAATCATGACAATAAAAAAAGACATTTTTGATTAATTGAGACATGCACCATTTGCTGTCATGCTCACTTGAAAAATCTCATGGAACCTAGAGAAATCCACTGTTGCTACCACAGCACTTTAGTATCTACACGATTAAGGACGCTCACGAAGTGCAATGTAACGACAAGACAATTCATCACTATCTGCATAACTGAGGGCGAATGATCAGCTACTAACATAGAGAGTACCAACAGAGAATAAGCTGAGCATAAGAACGCATGAAGGTACCTTACCTACCACGATCATCGAAAAGGTAACGACTAAAATTCGGTGAGTTTCTAGGTTGGAGAATACTCTCACATAGTATTCTAATCTTTAGAACCACTAAGATAGATACATGCCTTTTTTTTCTCTGTCCATAATGTTCAAAGCACCTAGATTACTCTAATTTATTATGGTCATAATATACACATACCAGCACACACTAAACATGGAAAAAATGATCCTCTTAATATTGTGGTCACAGAACATTAATAATTGTTCTACAATGTAAAATAAAATGTTTCTCCAAGAGACATTGTGTTTCAATTGGCTGTAATCACATCTGTTCTTCACACATCTAGAGACTCTAATAAGGAATACGAATTCTATATACAATCACTTTAGTCAAGCATTTGTGCAGATGAGAGAGAGCGAGTAGTGCCTCAGAACCTCTTCTTACAGAGTACATGGGTTTCCTTATATGATGACACAAAGTGGTAAAAGAACTGATGACAGGCAGGTACTAAACACTGCTTCTGGGAAACAAAGATGATAACTTTCAAGGTCACAGCACCAGTATCACAACACACCTATTAGAGCAAATAATTCATCTTAATAGAAGCCTTTATTGAATAACACCTGTATCTTTTAACTACGATACAAGAGATCATAGAGATAAATAGTTTCTGGAGGTTTCATAATTATGACAAATACATACCAATGAGATGTGGTAGCACTCACATAATCTACTTTTAAGCAGACCTAAATTATAAACTAAGTGCAGCAAAAATCCATGTAGTAGTTGAATGCCTTTTCGCAGACGATAACTAATTGTGATGCTAAGTTAATCTATTAAACTCAACTTTACTTTTATGACTAGATCAATTCTAGACGTGTTCCTGCATAATCGAAGGTGAGTCAGTACATATTACATACCTAGACGCCTTAAGGAACAAGCCATTAGAAATTACAATAATGTAATCACAAAAGAACTAAAGAGCAGTTTACAAAATACAGGAATCTGCCAACGCAATCATTAATCAAATAATGCAAAAGTCCTGTTAGAAAAGCTATTTCACCAGTTCAAATAAAGTAGTGAACAGTTATATTTTCAAAACAACACCAGGTTGAGCATTTTTTGGACAAAAACCTTAACTATATTTATTAAATGCTTGAGCACGTGCGACATTCAAAACAATACCAAAAATATAACAGTGGATAAATCTTTAATATATCAAGAACCTTCGTTTTTCCTTTGTCCTGAAGTTCTCCATATTTTACTTCTTTCTAGGGAACACAGAACAGGGCCACAAGTAGGCTAAGCAGTGCCAATGACGGAGATAATATACCTCTCTGCAGTACCTGTAATGTGTATTGATTTTCATGGATATGGTCTCTAATATATTGGAGAACATAAACTGTAAAAATCCCTCTGCTGAAGCTGGAGTGACATAAATGTATCTTCTATCAGACACATTTCAAATAGTGCATGCAGAGCATGAGTTTCTTTTAACTATGTATTCACATAATTCTTCATTCAAGAGCTGTCATCATCTCAACTTTCTTTTCTGCTTTGTTTTGTTTTGTTTTTTTCCTGGCAAAACTGGAATGTTTGTTCTAAAAAAATACTAATTTGCTTTAAAGCACTTGGGTTTTTTGGGTTTTTTTTTGAAAAAGGCATTTCTGTTGGACAATACTTGAGAACACAGGTTGCAAACCAACACAGCTAAAAAACAGATGCCTTGTGGAAATCTTCCTGCACCACTAAAAAATCAGCAGAGGGAGACATATTTTGACTATAAATTACTGCCACAAATTCCATCCTGTGCTGACATGGTGATATGGCTGCAGGATTTGCTCACACCTAACAAACTCTATTTGTGGTCAGAATAAACTGAAAAATATATATATATCAAGAAGTCAGACAATTCAATTAAGGTGTGAACAAATACATATCTTGTAATACTTCAGGGTTTTGGGTTAATCTTGTAATATTTGTAATATTTTGGGTTAATCCTTGGTCCTCTCTGTTGGACCAAGTGCCCACAGCAATTCCCAAGCACTATGAATTTTGCTTCTAGTGTTCAATTTTGGCTAAACATGTGACTGGAAACTTGCTACAAGCCAGAGCAGTGAATAGAAAAATAACCCAGAATCATTTTACTCACCACTTCAAGAAAAGAAACAATGTTTAGAAAAAAATCCCACAATGAATACAATTAAAAATCTCATTGCTACTCTATGTACATATAGGCATTCTTTGCTGCTATTGGCAAAACAACAAAAAAAAACCCTACATCAAATATGTGGAAATTCTTTTTCTGGTGCCAAAAAACCTCCCACTGAAAGTATGGGACTCCTGCTTGATGAGGTGTTACACGTAAAATCCAAGAGCATGGTTGAAAGTTAAAAATTAATGTTTTTTGTGCACTCTTTGAGCTAATGATGGGTATCAAAGAGGTAATGAAGTGTAGCAGAGGCAATACCAAGGCAGGAAGGGACTACTGGAAGACACTCCTGACCAGGAATACAATTCCAACTGCTTTTCTCCTCCTCAGGAAGCAGAAATTTTTCATACTGAACCCTCCTAATTTAAGAAAAATAGTAGTACTAGACTTGTCAGAAAAGTCCTAATTCACTGAGCAGCTTGAAAAAAGTCTATAAAGAAAGATTTATAACTTCAGCAGCATGTTTCCAAAGACAGCACAAAATACCCCCTCTCTGCACACATCATCAGTTTCAGGAAAATATTCTGAAAGACACCAGTGCCTATTTTGTATATTATTGACCAAATCTAGCCACTTCAAAAAAAAAAGAAAGAGGAAGAGTTTAAGACTGGCTGGATTAGCGAGGATTAATTCAATCATTAAAGTGAAAATGTACAAAAACAACTGCAAGAAAAGACTGCTGAAAACTCCATACTAGGAAAGTTACAATCTGGACACATTCAGAAAATTTGGTACAGAAAACCACTTTCCTCAAAAAAAAAAATTAAGTCGTATTGCATCACCATGTAAAAGACGCTCATCTTTTCTGCATTAGGATTTCTCAAGGCTTTGTCCACACGTAAACAAAACCTCTGAAAGGAGTCCTGTTCTTCACAACAGAAGTATGAAAAACTACATTGTACCTATGAATAAAATTCCTTCATTTCTCCCATGAATAAACAAAGAGCCATAAGAAAGCTGGAAATGTGTAATCCCTATGTCTAGATCTGAGATGTTTCCTTGGATACAGGCAAAAACAGCAGGGAATGTGTAGGCATCTCTGAACAGTATTTAATGTGAGGGCACTGTTCCTTGTGTCTATGGAAGTCTAGAAAGGAATGTTGAAAAAGAAATTATTGTTCTATAATAAGCTTTTCTTCAGGAAGAGACAGCAATAGCGGCCTAAAGACCACTTTAATTCTAGTTTTAGGTTCTTGTGAATTTCTAAGTATCAAGTTTCAGCTCTGTTGGATATGGGGCTGGTGGTTTGGCTTTTTTTTCTTCTTTTCCTTTGTTTTTGAAAAAAAAAAAAAAAGGAGAAATGCACAAAAAGTCTGATTTTATTAAAACCACTTGGTTATTAGGTTTTGCTTTCACACAGGACATCATTGATGTTCCACTTTAAGTACAGTTTATATGGGATGGTGTGCAACCTATTTTAAAAAAACCCTCCAGATCACCAGCAAAAAATGAGTGTGCTGATACAGAAAAAAAAAAACCAAAAAAAACCCAAAAAAAACAAGAAAACTGGTTTAATTAACAACAGCTCTATCAGTCTGGGCTGAACTCAAACGAAGAAATAGTCACCTAAATACAGTTAATGAGGAGAACAACCAGCCCTCCATTGAAATTTAAAAAAAAAAAAAAAAAAAAAAAAAAAAGGAAATTTACGTTTAATAAGGTGGGAATTTGTCTTGCAACTTTTGCTGTTGCTTCAAGATCCCACCAGAAATGAATTCAGGTCAGCCTAGCCTCAAGACAACATCTTTCCTGACAGCAAACTGGTTTGAAATGGATCCTGTAGAGAAACCACAGCTTCCAGTAGAATATCCCCTTCATTTGAGGAAAAAACTGGTGATTTCAGCTCACACAAGACAAAGTCTCTTCTGCTTCTAATAGAATTATCAGCACATATATTTCTTGAAAGGCACACCAAAATTGCACCCTAGTGTACCACAAACAATGGTGTCCAGAGAGAATATTTCCCAGTGGGCATAAATAAAACAACTTAAAGGAGAAGAGTGTGGGTACAAGTGAAGAGAGATGCAAGCCCAGATGATGAAAGCTTTGAAGCTGTGTCTTTTGCCAGTGAGGAGCTGCCTGGAAGAGGCTGAAGGCTCTCTGCTCCCATCCCTGCTGTGCTCTAGTCATCCCAAAACCCCCAGCCCCAGGAATAGGGCCAGCACTGCTGCGTTCCCACTCTCTCCCCCCTCAAGAGTCACCAAAAACGAGGGCTGGAAAAAGGGGACGTGAGTTATTCTCTGCGACCGAGCAGAGAAATAAAAGTATCAAGGGATAAGTGTCAGGAAGAAAAAAGACCTATTCAAGCTAAAGACAATGCTGGCAAGAATAAACACGGGTATAAACTGGC
Organism: Malurus cyaneus samueli; assembly: GCA_009741485.1. Taxonomy (NCBI): domain Eukaryota; kingdom Metazoa; phylum Chordata; class Aves; order Passeriformes; family Maluridae; genus Malurus; species Malurus cyaneus. Next base: position 49,195 of record CM019238.1, on the reverse strand, counting down.
CAAGAAGCAATTCAGGCTAGATATTAGAATCAGGCTTAGAGAGAGCCATGACGATCTTTGACAGCCCTCCAGAAGGAGATGTGAAGACAACAGGATTAAATGAATTTTAAGGCAAGGCCTAAGATCGACCTGAAAAGACTCTATTCTGCCTCCTTTGTTAAAGTTTATGGCTATGACTCATTACCATTCTGCATTTCATTCAAATTTCACATGCCCTCTCACACTGCTGAGACAGAAATATGCATGTCAGAGAATTACATGTCGAAACACAAAGGTTTGTAACCTCTTCCCATAAAATTCCACATCTACAAAGCGCAAGTTCCTGCAATTTCATTCTCTTCCAAAGCTGGAGGGGACAAGAAACCAGACAGTGCTGGTGTGAGTCCCAGGGTCCAATAAGCACTTTGAAACATATTCACTAAATAAAGACTTTTAAACGTCTCCAAAAAACGCAGGTGTGCAAATTACTCCTGATTCAGACAGGAGTTATGTTTCCAGCATCCCCTCAACCGCTGTTAAACAACACCCCCACAAGCATTTTTCAGCTCATAAAAGCTTTATGAGCTGAAAAGTTCCTTCAGGTTTGGTTTTGTTTTTTTTTCTTTCCCAGCTGCTAATTCATGACCTTCCAGCAGCCCTCACCACTGCAACACATCGGAGCTGTGAAGACACAATAGGGCACAAGAAGGAAAATTCTGCATCCTCACAGTGAAAGACAAATTCCTGTGCCATCTGATGCAGTTCATGTGGTTCTACCTGAAAATTTAGGGGGTGTTTGGCTTCCTCACTTCCATAATTCTGAGCAAAGAGTTTCTCATTCCACTCGAGTGAAGGTCCCAAGCCCCTTCCACTGTGAACCATGTGCGTGATCCTTTTTGTACCATAAAAAAATGGATGTTTCTTCATGTTCAAGGACGTTTTCTTCATCAATTGAAACATCTGCCCATGTGCAATCAGAAAAAAACGTGTTTCATTACCCTGATTAATTTGTGCCTCAGGTTTGCCCCCATGGAAGTGTGTGGATTGTTTGTAGGGTTTCCTCAGTGAAAACTGCTGTGTTCTTACACAAGTCACCACTTCATCTGCTCAGCTCTCTGTTCTTCCTTATCAGCTCTAGAAGGAACTGAAACATCCTTTATGAAAGTATTAATTGATTGCAAGCATGCATTTTAAAAGCTAGGAATAAAGATATTCAGCCCTTGGATAAGAAAAGAAGTCTTCTATGAGAAAATTTTTCTGGTCTATTAAATCAAAGGTCTTAGAAATGATAACATTTAAAAACTTTCAGTTATAGATTGTACTATTTTATATTTAGGGGGAGAAAGGCATGGGAAATCCTTCCTGCTTCTCCTTCCACATGTGCTCTGCTCCCACCCCCTCTTCTGTAGGGGATGCTCTCTGTCCTGCGTGAGAGAAAACTGCCAAAAATACCTCAAATTACCAAAATTTCGCCCCTTTAGCATGATCCTTCTCTTCCACGTGTAATGTAAAAATACTGTTCCTAAATAACAAAGCCTAATGGCACCTCCATGGAGCACTTAAATATTACTGTGCCCATGCTGTGGATGGCAAATGGAGCTGCAGAGAGCAATATTCAGCAGTGTAATGGCAAGTTTTTATTGTAATTGAGTGATAGGAAACAAAACACGGTGCTGAATTTCTGCTGAGCCCTGCCTCGCAGTTAAACTGTTGCTTCTGGCAAAAGCTGAATAACGAGGAGGTGAAGAATGAGGGGGGAAAAGAATAATCTCATAAATAGCTCCAGGACTTCTGCAAACACAAAAAAGGGAAATATATTCTTTTATAGACAATACCATCTATATATAACCTCTCATTATTATTCCTATGTGAAATAGCTATTTTTGAAGGGCTTTGGTGAGCAAGCTGTCCTTTCCTAGGAGGCACCTTTGGACTCTTGACTTAAAAATCAATTCAAGCCTTTTTTTTGTAACCATCACTGATTAATTTAACCTAAAAATGCTAAGCTGTATTACCTTGAAAACATGCCAAAGGAAGAAAAAAAAAAACCTTTGTTTTATCCAAGATGTAATGATGTAAACTGTATTTATAGTTGCTGATCAATAAAAAGCCAGAGGTACAGTTTATGTAGTTCTTTATGGCAGTTGATAAATTCTCAGATAAAAAGTGATAGAATAAGAAGTTAAACTCTATATTCTGGTAAAAGGCATATGTGGGTAAGATTTGCCAAATTCATTCCTCTTCATCACCCCCTGTACACATTTTCTTTAGCACAAAGAAAGTTTATGGACTAAGGAACAATGAAGCAAAATGACCTGACAGGATTCTGCAGATCCTTCAGTCTTTTATTTCTATAGCTGCAAAAGAAATCAGTCCAAACTCTCTGAGAGAAATTTTTGACAATTCTAACTGAATTTGTGCTAAACAGGTAAAGGATACCTTTAGTCTGTGGATGGCTAAGTGGAGGAATTCCCACTTCCAGGGCCTGAGCACAGAAAAATAAAGAAAACTCCTTTTTAACTTTGCACTAAACACATAATGAGGCTCTCTGTGTTTAAAGGAAACACAGATAGTCCCACACTGAGAATTTAATCATATGTCAAGGAAAAATCTTTTCTCTATGCTCACAGACTAAATAATTCTTAAGGGCAGATTTTTAAGGATGAATAACTTTAACTCTGCTTGTAAACACCCTCACACATGGGCACATCTATGAACCAGGGAAATGCATGCACAGCTTTGAAAGTTTGTGAAGATGAGGAAAAAAAATCCTGAAGAGAGTTTGTCCTGAGGACCTGATCACCCTAGGCAGAGTAAGAACATCTACACCTTGATCCACTGTGCTCTAGATAACCCACTTTTAACTAAATCCTATTTTCACAGCACCCATATTTTCTGGGAAAAAAAAAAAAAAAAAAAGGTGTAAAATAAAGCTCTCTTTGATGTACATGCAGAGAAATCCTACATCCACACCTTTCCAAGCCATCCTACTTCTTTCCATCCCTTGGAACACATTGCTGCCCAGCACTTAACTCACTCTCCTATGTGAAATAAACCACAGTGTAACTCAAAAATCTAACAAGATTATTGCCTAGTCCAGCCACTCATTATTAAGCCAAATTAATTTAATTTACACAGGTACAAAAGGATTTAATATGTGGGTTAATTCTTGTCTTCAGGAATAACCCTTCTGTTCTGCCATACTGGATCTGTATCATTTAATGGAGACTCTCAAGACACGGGTAACACACAAAAACAAAATTATGAAAATATAACACAGAAACTAAATCTTCAGAACTCTCAATTTCTGAAATAGAAGGCTAAGCTGCTATTGATATAACTTGTGCAGGTTTGCATCCTGTAAATATAAATAAGCATAACCTAAAAAAAAATACCAAGTCCAACCAGGATATGGCATATCTCAAGGAAAAAACCTCTAGTGGCTTTTGATTTTTGAATGGAACCCTACTGAGCACAAACCTGACAAAACCATTCAAAAGACTCCCATAAATTGAGAATTCTGCTGGATGAGTTCTTCAGAGTCACGGAGGTTACAGCAGACAAACAAAGAAAACAGTTTCTGACACCAACATTCAAAAGCAATGTTTGTAGTTAAGGCATATAAGACATAAAATCCATTTTTTACTGTTTTCCTTCAAAAAAGAAAATAATTATTATGCAACTATAAAATAACTAAACGGAATAAAACATTGAACCTAACAGAAATTCTGTGCTTTGTCCTGATTGTCAGTTCCTTTAGATTCATTTTAAAATATAATGTTTTACCACAACATCTTAAATAATAATAAGTTGACAGGCTTCTCTAATGTAAAATTGTACCCCCCTTAACTGTTTCATTATGGAGACATATTCATCATAAAATCCAACATTTCCACACCACTTCATAAGTTTCTGTTCTGAATACCCATGGAATTGAAGCTACATACACATGTACAGGACCATCAGCTAAAAAATGTGGCAGGAATAAAAATCACATCAATTTGCATCCCATATTCTCTAAGACAGATTTAAAAAATGCTATGATATGCTATCAAAACATGGGAAAAACCCATTCCTCCAAATCACAGGAGGCATTGCAGTGCTTTGACCATTTTTTAGCTGACTACATTGTACATGGCACTGTTAATTGCTACAGACCAATGGAATGTTAAAATAATCTAGTGCTTCGTTTAGGACTAGTAATGCATGGAATGGAAGCTGTGAAATTAAAATGCTTGTTTCACAGACAGCTGGAGTTAAATTGGTGACTAGACAACATTCAAAAAGAAAACTGGACTGTAGCCATCATGACTTTTAGGAGGAAATATAACAGTTTCATGTTCATTCTTACATAGAAATTATCCTTACCACACAGCATAGATAAAATACATTTTTGAGGGGCTTTTAACGGACAGAAAAATAGACCTACCAATATTGGGTAAGCTGCTGCCTAGACAACAGTGGTACTTTGCATCCTCCAGGGGATCCAAGAAACATCTCCAGCACACTCTAAAGCACACCTCTCTGTCATGACAAAACGTCCACTCTGATGGACTGCGGCTCTAAAAGGCAAAATCTTACCTGTGTCATTGCCTGTGATTTGAATAACATACAATCTTATGTCATTATCAGGGTGTGAAGTGGAAGGAGACACCTCCTGAGGTTGCAAGGCCTCCGTGGCCTCCTTCTCTTGGGGTGGAGCAGTAGGTCGTGCCACTGCCGTGGCGGTTGATGCTGTGAAATATTCCGTATCGATTTCTGGCTCCAGCACCTTCCCCGGCAGATCATCCTCGGCCGTGGCCTTGCTGGGAGAGACAGATTCATCAATGATGATGATGTCGTGGCTCGTTACCTCCTCTTCTTCATCAGGGATGAGGTGTGGGGTTTTCTGAGTGCTCAAAGGTCTGGATGCAGACGTGGGCTGAGTTTTGTCTGCAGCACCAGTGGACGGCGTGACGCTGCTGACAATCGTTGCCTTATCTGTGGCAGTAGCTGCAAACACAGCTGGCACTGTTTCCTCAGGTTCTGAAGTTACTCCTGAACCTTCCGTAGCCTGGCTTGGAGAAGCTGCCAAGGTCAGGTGAGTATGCTTTCCACAGTGGAATGTCCTGCTGGAGTCCTGTGGGAGGTTGGCACAGATTCCCAGCTCGCTGCATCACCGCCTTCTTCCCTGGTGGAAACTTCCTGTGTCTTTGATTGGGTTCCAGCAGTTATGGCCATCACTTCAGTGACCTCCTCATCCTGGCCAGGAGCTGTTTCAGCTGTGGGAGTCACTGTGAGGTGCAGCCAGGTGCTGGTTTCCTCGTGTCCCAGAACTCCTCCGTGGTCTGTGAACTCCGCTGCGGGCACGGTTACCTCTGTTGCTGGGTACATCTCATCATAAGCTGAGCCTATCTCATCCTGAACCGCTGTTTGAGGTGATTCAGGTGCTGGTGACATCTCTGCTTCGTGTGTGTGGGCAGATGGCACAGAAAGCGTGGGCTCTGTGGCAGTTCCTGGTCCCCAAGCTTGGTCCTGTGTGGAGAGTTCCTCTGGGAACACCTCGCTATGCTTTGCAGTTGTTTCTGTTGCTTCTGCATGAAAGATATCATCAAAAGGAGTCTGATCAGTAATTGGAACATCTCTAGTGACCTCACTGTCTACAGTAACTGGGACTAGGGAAGCAGAATATTCCTTCTGTGGCACTGCAGTGTCTAGCTGTGATACATCTGTAAATACAATAGTTCCCTTTGTCCCTGGGCTCGGCTCTACAGTAACACTGGAGGAGCTAAAGGGCCCTATGGTGGCACTGCTTCCTTCCACTGGTATTTTGGATACTCTGGTCACTCCCAAATCCCAAGAGCTGCTGGTGTGGGGGACACTTGTAGTGTCTCTACTCTGACCAAAATCAGCCGGTGCCACTTCTTCACCCCTTGTGGTCTCTGCTGGCTCTGTGCTTGTCTCAGTCTCATCTGCAGCTGCTGAAACTGGAGCTCCTGAGTGCACTGTGGATTCTGCAGTGTGCCCTGGAGACAGTGTAGGCTCCATTCCAGAGAAGCCATCCTCTGTGGCAAGCTCAATCACCCTTTCAGTGTGAGAGGACTCTTCTGTCACATAGCCCTCCTCTTTATCTGCTGGCAGCCAGGTGCCAGAGCCTGGAGGAGCCTGTGTGATCTTCTCCCTTGCAGAACAACCCTCAGCTTCTGCTGTGACACAAGGAGGAGTGAGGGCTGTGGAATGAGGGACCTTCACATCCTCTGTCCTCATTTCTGGCTCCTTTGTTTCCTCCTGCTCCTCTAAACCAGCTGACGCTTCCGTCTGCTGAGCCCAGGGAATAAGAGATGTGGTGAGTTCTCCAAAGATTGGTGGGAAATCAGTGCTTCCTGAGACAGCCTCGGATTCTGTTTGATCAACAGCTGACACAAAAAAGGATACAGGTGTTCCAGCTGCCACGGTGGGCTGCACATCCCCCAGCTCCTCCCTGCTCCCTTGAGCTGAGGTCTCACTGTCCAACGCTGTCGCAGAGCTAAATTTAACAAACGGCGTTGACTCTTTGGCTGCAGGGAACTGTCCAGTGGTGACTGCGTGCTCGTCCAGGAGTGTCCCTGATGCAGCAGGCACTTCAGATCCTGGGGCACTACCAGCAGCCACTCCAGAATCTCCACCAGGCATGCTCTCACTGCCCTCCCCCTCTGCAGCACGGTCAGACCCAGCGTTCAGCAGAGCTTTAGGGATCACAACAGTGGCCAGCTCCTCGCCAGATTTGGCCTCCATGGATTTTTCTGTGGGTGTATTTGCAAGGTGGGCACCGTGAGACAGAATCCCTCTCGTCAGTGACTCTGAAGTGATCCCTGTCCTGGCAGCCTCTCTGCGAGAAGTCTGTAAGAAGCTATCTGTGGCTGTCCTCAGAGGGCCCACTTCTATTTGCTCAGTCTGATTATCGGCATCGTGCTTTAGAGCATCTCCCGTTTCAGCATCTTCCCAAAAACCAGCGGGGGTCTTAGCTACAGCTGTGCTATCCTGAAAAATTACAGAGGTCAAGAAAGCGTCCTCAATGCTTTCAGACCTACCTTGTTCCTCGGGCAGCTCTGCCTCAGAGTAAGTGTGATCCAGCTCCAGAGCTGGGGACGTGGTCTCTGTCACGTCGTATTCAGTCCTGCCCAGCGTGTCGTAAGTGAATATTTCGCCATCGGTGACAGTCTGAGGTAGAAGGGTGGTTAACTGAATGTTCTCCTTGAGCACCTCCATCTCCCTTCTCTCCTCGACCACGTCAGTAGTCATGTCTGTGTCTTCTTCACTCTCTGAGGTTGTTTGCTCCAAGGCAAATGTTTGGGTGGCAGGCACTTCAGTGATCGGAGTCTCAGAGATGGGAGGTTCGAAAGAAACTCCAGCAGGTGACAATTTCACGCTGTCAGTCCTCAGGGATGTCACAGGCTCAACAGTCGTAGGCTCTGTTGTGACTTTTTTAGCTTAAAAAAAAAGAGAGAGAAAAAATGCAGTCAGTACACAAATGAATGGTACCTTAATTCATTAGTTTGAATGTTTGCAACTCAAACTAAATGCCATGCTGGAAAAAAAAAAAGTAAAATTTAAATGTTTTAGGTGGTTGTTTAGAGCTTTGAATGGCATGCAATAACACACTGTAAAGTTGTAGAACATCTAAATTAAAGTCAGATGAAGTGCAAAAAGTAGAAATATTCTTCCTATTTGCCTTTTATGTAATTACCCCTGGAAGTCCTTTTCTCACACGAGTGCCTGATTTCAGAAGCAGGTTTACTGTCCTGGGACATAAAAACCTTATTTCAAAATATCACAAATGACATAGAGCTGCAAGCCTGTGGGTTATCTTCAAACCTTGCTGCAATATCCAACTCAGATGTAAAAAGGGAGTGAAATCCTGCTCTTAGTTTATTTTCAGCACATAATTACAAATTCTTGCAAAAAGGAGCCCTTACTCCTTTAAAGTATGCTGGGAGAAATTAACTGTGGAGAAAGGTGAGAATGGTGAACCATAACATCATCAACTTAATAATGTTGAAATTATGTTGATCTTTGGGAAACACTTCAAAGATACAGGTCTGAAACTCCTCCTGACATAGAAATGCTTCCATGGAAGCGCTGAACATGCAAAGTGTTGAACCCTCTGGATCATGGAAAAGGTGAGGAAGGATGTGGCTCTCCAAGATGAACAGGAGACACAAAGGTAAATCCTTCCAATGAACCAAACTGTGATTTTTTTCAAGAATCTGGTGGCCTTGCTCCTTGTGTGCACTTTTACCCCACATTTCCATGCCATCTGAGGAGGAAATGTGTGCCAGCACTGCCAGGTCTGTCAGCAGATTTTAAATTCCAGAGAAATGTGAGTGTTCAGAAAACAGGTTCTCCTCAGGAAAATCCCAGGTTGGAAACATCTTCCCTTCTGCCAGTTCTTCCAGGTCAGTAATCTTCAGAAGGACAATGGAGTAGATGAGTGGAAGATGGCAATGTTTTCATCCAGCACTGTTAACTGCTGAGTGATTGAGGGTCAAAGACTTATAGGACCGAAATATAAGAGACAAAATAGGGTTTTTATGGTCACACATAAGCTTAGAGACAAATTAAACAGTCTGTGCTTATTAAGGACTCACTGCTTACCAGACACAACTACATCTACAAATTCTTGCAAAATGAAATCTTACTTAGCTTCTAATAGAGCAAGTAATTTTCTTCCCCTCACGTGCAGAAATCAAAACAGGTACATTATTCTACAGTTTGTACTCAAGCATAAGTGGTGTGGACACACAAATCGGCTTTTCACAGCCACTAGTTGGCTATGAGGCTGCACACCTCTGATAGTTACAGAATGAATTCTACCATGGCAAGGGCCAGGTCACGACAAAATATTTGTCAGTTTTCACACAGACTCAAGCTTTGTAAATTGCCACCGTTTGAAGAAGAGACGTGATTTGCTTTACTTGAAGTAGGAAGTTTCTGGTCAAGAGAGATGGCTGCTCAAATTTGCTATGAGAGCAGTATAGGAATCACAGAGCAGGAAAATGAGGTTAAAGAGTTGATATTTCAACTTTCCTGAATGAGAAATGAAAGTGAAAAGGAAATTGTGAGGGCAAGAAAATAAGACGTCGCTGTGTAGACCGTGGTGGTGCTCTTTTGCAACAGAAAAAAAAAAAAAAAATGGGAAACGGATTCTTTTCCCTACCACAAGTTAAAACTTTTTGTGGTTTTACGAAGACTTAGTTTCTATATAGACATCTTATTTATTTATTATATTTATTTAAATTTTTTAAAGTTAACAACACTCAGTTGAGCAAAGAGGGACTTGAAGGTCCTCGATAAACTCCACTGAGCAAAGCACAGACTAAACACGAAGAGATTTTGTGTTCTGGGCTCTTACAACCTGGAGCTGGGTGTATTATTAGGCTTTTTATTCCAATGTATGAGACAGTGCTTCCACAAGTCCAAGCATCAACAAATTCTTTCCCCCTCCCCCCCGGTGCCATTATTTTCCCTCTTCTCTGACATACATGGGGCCAGTTTAAACCACACAAGTTTTACTTCACAGCTTGGGAAGCTCTCTGAGTGGTAGCCTTGTCACATCTTCTTACCCAAAGTATTCACCAATTTCTCCTCAAATTTTTTATTATTTATTTTTTTTCTTCAATGGCAAAATGAAAAGGAGGCAGCAAAGTCTCAAACTCTGCTTTCTAATCACAGGATCAGGTTCCTTAATGTGGATGGAATTGGCTTTGCAGCCAACACAAAACATTCCCTCAGACCCCAACTGCCAAACTTAGAGCAACTACCAGGATTACCCTCTGAACGAATATGAAAATCGTAATACCCTCTAGACAAAAATGAGGCAATAGTGAATATTTTTTTAAAATAATTTTTTATATTTCAGTGGGAAAAAAAAAAACAAAA
>CM019238.1:17025-33822 GCA_009741485.1 Malurus cyaneus samueli | reverse complement strand
TTCTACATTGAATAACATGCATGAAGTTGATTCTGGAAGGACTGCATTGACTTTCAGGATTACTAGACTTTCACTCTCTATTTACTATTTATGCTTTTACTGGACAGTTATCTTCTTTTCATGTGTTTAAACAAGGATTCAAAATTCATGGAGCAATACTGAAATTATTAACTTTTCAAGAAATCAAAACTGCAGAAAACTTTCAGACATGGTTTAACTCTGCAGTTACCATAAGGTTTTAGCATGTTTCTCTGCTTGTTAATAATAATTTTGGAATGTATTTGTGTACTTTATGGAAGAAAAATTATTAATTGTATATATATCTATGTGTATATCCTATGTTATATCTATAATATGTTATATCTATAATGTATATTATATCTATATTTATATCTATGTAAATTATAAATATAGATGCTTTTCCAAACACTACCAGATTCTACCCACATACCTAACTTGAACCCACTTGGGCAGTTTTTCTCACTTCAGAAATTATTGTTTATCTCTTTACATTTAGGTATGTACCTGAGACCCTGGAAGACCACAGACCCTATAGCAGAGATTGTTTTGAGTAATTATAACAGCCAAAACAACAGAAAATTGCTTTAGTGGGCGAACAAAAGTGGAAATAGGTGATTCTTTCTGCGGAATTACAGCCAAAATAAATTATTGCAAAATATAAGTAATGTTGAGATACTCAAAATTGATGTTTGAAACCTTTGAGCCCAAATTGAGCATATGGTCTATGCAGAAAAGCTGCTTTGCTTAATTTTACATATTTTTACATGTTCATTTGTAAGTTTCTTCTTTGTGTCTGTTCTTCCCCGCTACCAACTCTGGCAGAGAGGACAGCCTTGAATATTCCCCTGAGTCCCAGAGTTTTGCCAGCTGGAGTTTAAATTACTGGCAGAAGCTTCCAAGCGAACAAACCTAAAATTAAGAACAGACTTAAAAAAAAAAAAAAAAGTTGATTGTTTCCAAGTTACAGATAGACTGAGCAAAAAACCTCTGATTATGGCATTGATTCAGTACCTGCTCATTCACGCCTTTCCAGAAGCAGTGGTGCACAGGGGATGAGGGATTTTGTTCATAAATAATGAGACTTTTGGTAGCAGAATTCAAAACCTGACAGTGCAGCTGTAAGAATTTCTCTGTAACTCCAGGTGTATACTCCCACTTACCTACACTCTGTTTTGATGTTGAAATCAAAAGCCAAATGTAATGAGAAAAATATGAAAATCTAAATGCAGTATCCATTCCATCTTACAAAAAGCACAAAATATGTGCTATATCAGAGAAAACCAATGGATTCTCATAAAATCAGAAACTTGAAAGCTATCAATCTGTCTTATTTGTAAGAAAAACCTACAATGAAAAGGTTTGCACCCCCTTGACACCACTGCCCAAGGTCTTTTCTTCCAGCTAACAAAACAGCAGAGGCAGCAGCTCTTTTAGCTCTGTGAACACAAACACTCTTAAGTAAAACCACTTGCTATTTCATAACTTCTGCAGTCAGATGGTGGAAGGGGGAAAGATTATGTTATCTCCTGGTTTCCCCACATGCAAGAGTAGTTCTGTGAACCAATTGCAACCTGCCAATCTAGCCAGGAAAGAACAATAGCAAAAAAACATTTCTGTTTCCACATTATTTATTATGAAACTGCCAAAGAGGACAAAAAAAATTCAGCAAGCCTCTTTAGTCAGCTCTTCCTAATTAAATCTGTAACCCAGCACCAAATAAAAGCAATAATCTTTGCTTTGTGGCCGCAACAAACAATTGAAGAACAAAAAGAGCCAAGATTGTCACTTGGGTAAGAACTGGCAGCAGGATCCTTCCTCCTTTGCTCCCCCACCTGGTGTGACAGGAGGGAAATCTCCCCTTTGTGTCATGGTCCTACCCAGAGCAAAGGTGACAAAGAGCAAAATCAATTCATCTTTTTGCACTGAACACTTTAAAGGATGGATCTTCCACTTCTTCACCTCGTTGCTCCTAATCCATCCTTGCCACCTGACCCATTCAGTGACCTGAGGGAATGAAAGGAATCCTCTCTCTAGCCACAATATTTGCAGTTAGAGGTTGTTCTTAAAACCCAGTTTTGGGTCATCCAGGTAAATGCAAGTTCACTTGCTCTGCAAAAAGAAGCATCTCCTCCCCAGGCTTCCACCTCCTGGGGTCCCACAGATATCAGCCAGGTGGATAAATCTGCTCCCAATTTACACAGCATTGAGAAGATTGAGCTGCACCCAACCAGAATACCTTTCTCTGCAGGATGAGACACTTCTGAGATGCACAGGCTGGTTTGGACTGGGCTGAGATCTCCTGGTAGTTCCCAGCATGGTCTCAGTTCTCCAAATGCTGAGGCAGAGTGGGGTGAGGAAGCTGCAGGGAGCTGTCAGTGTAGGACACAGCCTCTGCAGTGTGTCCTTTGTCACCCTGAGCCCAGCAGAGAGCTGCAGGGATTGATTGCTGCCACACCTGCTGCAAGAAATTACTGGGGATCTCTGCAGCTGTGCAGCTCTTGATGAACTGCCTGAGTGAGGCACAGACATCTGCCTTCCTAGGGAAATAATAAAAGGCTGCAGAATGGTTATCTGGGGGCAGAAATGTGAGCTTTCACCTCTTTGCTTCCCCTTCACAGAGGGGTTCAGCACCCTGAACTCAGGATTCCATCCTCCCCAAAGGTATTTACCCATTCTGACACTGGACTGTGAAACGGTGGAGCACCTTTTCTCCAAAAGCAATAAACTGCTTTTATTATGCCCAGGTTCCATCTGAGATAAACTCCTTTTTGGGATTTTTTTTTTTCTTTCCTTCCCTTCAGTCGACAATAATTTTATTCCTCAGGCGTTGCCACGCCCTTATGTCTTCATTATTCAGCGTCCATTCCCAAACTGATCAGAAGCCCACAGATCTCTCCCGTAGCACAGCCCCTGACATCAGGCTGGAAATAATTCCCTCATGCAGGAAATAGCTGGGACACGCCGCTACCGACGGTTGCTGTGGAGAAGGACGGAGCTGCCCAGCTATTCGAGGTTTTCCAAGCTCAGTCACATGCAGCAGAAGGGGAAGACAACGTTTCCCCCTGCCAGGTTTTGAGCTGTGCCTAAAAATCCTTCCCTTTGGACAAGAGGAGCGCTGTGGATGCATCCTGAGGCTGAGCCTGCAGTCGTGGTGGCTCATGTTGTGGGACACCTCAAAATTTCTGCGAAGGTCATAATTTCCTGTATTTCTTTCCATGAAATCGTGCCCTGATTTTGAGTTTTAGATGGATGAAGCATCAAAGCAAGAGGCCCCTCAGTCCCAAACAGTGGCTGACTTGGATCTGCTCTCAATGGGGCTGTGTTGAAACAATCAAAGCAGCGTGGAGCCCATTCCATGAGGAGCACAAATGGCAGCGCCATCCCAGAGCTGGAATTTTCCAATCTCTCCAGCTGAAATTAAATCTCAATGCCAAACCGAGGTGGTATAACCAAAGAGAAACAATAAAGGTGCATGAAACAAAGTGGAAATGAGAGAGGGAATTGGGAAGGAGAATGGACAAATCCAGAGTGAAACGGTCAACACGTGTTTTGAGTCAAGCAAAAAGATGTTTTGCTGAAAGATTCGCCAAAATCAATACAGGTCTACGAAAGAATTCAGCTTTAATAAATCAATGTTTCCCAGCGAAATAGGGATTTATGTTTCAAAAATTCAATCACCTCTGCGTACAAACCTCATTGAGTTCAGCTTTGTTTCGGGTATGCAAGCTAAAAACCTGCGTGCATTTTGATTAGTGCATTTCTGGAGTGCAATTTTTTCTGCAGATGGTGCAGGATAAAATTATCTATCCCAAGTCAGCTAAAGTCTGTGACAAGATTTCTACAAAATCTGGTGAACTAGGCCTGGCCTAGAGTGGGAGGCTGAAGCATGGGATTAAATAAATCCCCTAGAGCTCTCTGCTTAAATATGTATCAATTAAAAAGGAATATTTTAGTGATAAAAGGTTTTAATCTCTTACAAATTAGCATAAATTCTCAGCTGTCCTATTTTATTTTTTTTTTAATTTAAACCTGTTAATATAACTTGAAAAGCTTTCCCTCTGATGATGGACTCCTAGGAGCTGCAAGTATTTAATCATGTGTCTAACCTGAAACCTTTTCAGGCCCCATCAGATACATTATTAGGTATCTCTCAGAAAAACTAAAAAGAAAAAAAAAAAGGAAGAAAAGGTCTGGCAAAAGCCTTGGAGGGATGAAATGAAACGCACGGATAATGTTTCAAAAACTTAGACCCGTGTGGTTTTTGAAGAGTGAAGAACACTTGTGATCAAAGGGAAAACAGTTTCAGGGGTTTTTAACAGGACTTTTTGATTTTAAATCATGTATTATTAGTCTGGGGCACTCTTATTTTCATAAAGTCAAACACTTCATACAGTGTAATTTTGTAACCAGAACACTGCTGAAGTTAAAATCCTGAACTTAACTGTACTTTAAAAGTTGTCCAGTTTGGCTGCTTTACTGAAACTAGTGAATATCATTTTAAAATTGAATGTAGTCCCTGTGTTTTTCGTGTATTTCAATAAATACAATTCCTCTTTCAAAGCAAGCAAAATGCTCAAAATACGGATTGAGCTTTCTTTCAACCACGAATTAAAATTAATATTTTGAGATTTTCCACCGGAGAGACTCCTAATCATGAAACAGGAGTGAGGAATTGGGATGAAGAAGGAGATATCCCCTTTCCTAAACACACAATTTGTCTGTGTGATGACTGAAACAGCTGCCTGGTTTGCCACAGGTGCTGTGACAGAGCTGTGAGCAGAGAAATGGGTTTGCAGCCAGAGCCCAGGTCCTGGGCAGGAAAATTTTGTAGGAATCTCTGTGTGAAAGCTCCGTGTCAATCCCAAATCAGCCAGAGCTGCAGGACAGTGGATTTGGGGCTGAACCGAAACTTTGAAACCGAAATAATGGGAAGTTTCGGAAGAAACTTCCAGACAAAAGATGATTTGAAACAAAAGGCTTAAATTCAAGCCTTCTGCTCTCATGCAGAGCCATTTGTTAATATCCTCTCCTTTTTTTCCTTTTTTTTTTTTTTCTTGCCCCAAAGAAGGTCTGGCTCCAAGGCCCCAGTGCGAGAGGGTGACTCACTCTGGAGCCACTGCACCAGGCATCTGCATGAGATGTGCAGACCCAGGATGCTGGGCAGGGAGGCTCATTATCAACCATTGCATAAATCTTTTAGCAAGAGCTGTGAGGAGTCACAAGCTGGTCTCCTGTTGCGATCCCAAGCACCTCCTGAGAGGCAGAGAGAGCTTCTGGTAACTTCTGAAATGTGCAGCAGACAGGCACCCTGAAGGAGGGTACAGCATGACACCCCTGCATTACCCCACTCAAAGCCAGATGTATCTGGCTAAACCTTCTTCTACCTAGCAGCATTTAATTAATTCTGTTGTCTGTAATTAAAATTGCTAGAGAGCAGCTCAGCCCCTACCAAATTGTTTTGGCTCTGTTTAGTCTTATTTTCTCTCGTAAAAAGGCTTGATGGTCCTGGGCTGTCTATTCCTGGGTTGCAAAGTGATGAAATATTTATTCTTTATATATCAAGAGCGAGAGTTTGCAGGGAAAGGCTTTACATAAAAGGGAGCAACCCGATACCTATCAAGGTTGCTCTTAGAACAAACGGTATGTTACCACAAAATGTGCTAACTAAAACTTCTGGAAAGAACATTGTAAAGGCACATCTTGCTTGAAAGCGGCGAAATTCACAAAAACAAACAGCAGGTTGGAATTTGTCCTAACTAAAGACTAGATTACAGGCAAAATGTTCAGTTCTTACCCCAGTCTTTTAGAGGGACTTATGAAATACACCCTCATTAAAGTCCTTTTTATCCACAACACTTTAAACAGGTCATAAACAATTTGGAGTAGGAACAGAAGGAGAGATATGACAAAACGCTGCTCTGCAGATTAGAGCACAGAACTTAAGTCCTTTTTCCTGTAAGCAGTTCCATTAGGACTATTTCCACATGCGAAGTTTTGGAACATCATACCCACAAACTATAAAGGAAAATTAAAACAACAAACCAACAGTGTCTGAGTACAGCCAGACCATAATGTTGTAGCAGATGTCGGGATTTGTTCTCAAAGGGTAAGATTTGCTCATAAATGGGTCTTCAGTGCCTGAGCTGGAAAGATCTGCAGCTGCAGTAGGTTCATCATCCACAAAAATGAGGACAGTACAAACTGCACATTTCAAGTAGTTCTGAGTTACAGTCACTGGACTGAGTCCAAAAAACCTAAATATTCATAGTTAATGAGCATATTCTGAGCTTTTAACTCTACACAATGTTAATGTCAGTTGTGTTATTTGCAGCAAGGAACTTCATTGGACAGAGAGGCCTGCAGGGAAATTGTTGAGCTGTCCAACCCCCCTGTGCTGCTGATGCAGCTGCATGTTTCAAAGAATATTCAGCTGGGAAGCTGGTGAACATTTTGGGACAACAGGAACCTACTCAAGGACAAGGCTGCACCACAATAGCAGAGCCAGGCAGCTGGCACTGAAGATAGATGAAGTTACAGAGGAATGTTTGACCCCAAAAGAAAGCTGACAGATGTGGAGGACATCTGGTTCAGACTGGTGAAGTCTGCCAGGTGTGTGAGGCAAGTGCTTGAAGTGAAAATACCAGGAGGTAAACAAGCAGTGGGGAGAAAGGCAATGTAGAAAGAAACCCACTGGCCCATGAAACACTGAGTAAAAAAGAAAAGGATTATGAGGAAAGAATGTGCCAGGGATCTACGAAAGTCCCCAAATTACTGGCATCTCAGAGACCTGGAAGGGCCAGCCTCATACACAGCCTGTGGATAGCTTCTCTTACAGCCATCACTGGAGGTAGGATATCTGCCATTCACCTTTACGACGTTTCTTCAGCTCTGATCACAGAACACACGTGGTTGGAAGGTATCTCTGAAGATATCCAGTCCAGCCCGCTGCCATGGCAGAGTCAACTGGAGCAGGAGACATGTCCAGGTGGAGTTTGATTGTCTGATATACCTTGTGTCCATTGAGATGGTGGAATGATAAAAAACTCAGGTACCAAAACACAGAACATCTGCAGACTCACGGAGACTTTGATACATCAAAACACTGCTGAGGCTGAAACCTTACCTTAAAACTCTGCCTGTCTCCATCTGCCAGCACTACTTTAAAAGACATTTTAGCTTTTAAAAACCCGCGCGCAACTCAAGAGCCGAACCAAAACGCGCGCGAAAGGCGCGGCTCCTCGCGGCAAGCATGCTGGAAAGCGCGACCGAAAAAAGGAAAATAAGAAATGCTTACGTTCGTAGCAGTAGGCATCAAACTTGCTATCGGGGTAAGGGAAGCCCGTTTGGTTCTCATAGCGATACAGGGTTCTCACCCCAAGCAAACCCCCGCCGCACTGGGGCCGCGCCACGGAGGCCGGGTACCGGACACTGCCGTCCGCCAGCCAGCCGTAGTCGCACTGGTCAAAGCCGTTCCTCCAGGCCACGTAGAGGTTGCCCACAGAAGCCAGGACGCCTCCTCTCTCCTCAACAGCTGCCTGGCTTCTCGAAGGATGAAACTTGTCAGGGGCTGTGACGTGACCACTTCATTGGAGGAGGAAAGAGAGAAATGAACGAGGTTGAGGAGCGGCGGTTCACTCATCAATGAACCAGGCTCGGTTCCAGAGGTCAATGCAAGGTTGGGTTTTTTTATTTTTTTTTACCAAACTGTGAGCATTTTTTTTCCCTTAAAAAGAAAAATAATCGGATGGTTGTAAACCTTAATTTCAGGCTTTAATTTTGAAAGTTTAACTGCCACAAAGCATGAGCGTTTATAAGCACACTTGATGCCATGAAGGGCTGGACAGTGAGTCCCTTCCTTGGTCTCTAGCAGAGGTAACAGCAGCCCTGAAGCCCTCCCATGACCTCTCTCAGAGTAGATTTTGCAGCTCAACTGAGCTACTTAAATCCAGTCCATCAGAATTTATTTTTTCCATAAAATGTATCTTTTAATTCTGAAAGCCTCCTGCCTGATTGTTTAAGGCATCACTAGAGTCCCACTCGAAACACCCCAAAAAAAAGGAAATGTTCTTCACTGTCTGCTCTGATGTCAGATTTCCATCAGCCTTCATCTTGCCCCATGTGGAAACAAAGGTGAGGAAATGCACAAGACATGTTGCATGCACAAAGCCCTCTTTGTGTGGAAAAGCTGAATTAGCCCAGAGTGTTGATAGTACATTTCAGCTTCCAAGGAATAACAGTTTGTGAGTAACAGCCATCCAGATGGAAACGAAAACAAAGCAAATAGCACATCTAATTTAATTTTGCTTCCAAGGTAAATCACCATTGTGCAGCTGTTGCCTCATTCACCCAAACACTCTAAAGAAAAATCCAGCCTCTCATGTCCATGTCCTGGGAATGAAGCAGTAAACTGACTCTTTTCCAGATTTTACTTAGATTTCAGATGAAACCAATGGGGCCTAAAATGAACGTTTTCAAACCAGAAGCGCAAATTCAAAATATTTGTTGCAAGACAGTGATTCCCCCACTCAGCCACTGCAGTCCTGAACACAACAGCCACTGCTGCAGGAAAGCACTGCTTTTCCACACTGGCCATTGCAATCTGTCTGAGCCCTGAGCACAGGTCTGAAGGGAGCCCAGAAAAACGCAGACACAAACTACATCACCCCGAGCAGTTTCATTCACATCAATATTACACTTGTTTGGGGACTGAAAGGAATGCAAGTGTGAAAGCAGGCAAGGTGCCAGCTTTCTTTCTCCTCCTAGGTAGAGGCTCTGGGTTGTTATTACAGCTGTAGCACTGATCCCATAGTGTAATTTTCTTTACACGTGCTGTGAGCAGCTTCCAGAGGTAGAGGGACAGAGCGTGTCTATTGGAGAGGGATTGATAAGGGAAGCAAAGAGCCATTCATCCTCAGAATGGCTCATTCAGCCCTTCATTCCACACAGATAATGAGCATTTTTTATTGCACCCGTCTGTATCTGTCTGCCTGCTCTGGTGTCGTGCCCAGCACGGGGTGATGGATGCAGTTATCCCAACATCCTGTCCCAACAGCAGCATCGTGAAACAGGGCAGCAAAGAAATGCTGACCTCTCTGCTCTGGAGAGTGACCACTCTCCCACAGCAGCCATGATGTATATGGAAATTAGCTGTCAAAAATGCAATCTAATTGCATTTGTAGAGCAGATATAATTGTAATTACATAGCAGGTAATTATATAGACAAGGAAGTGAGACAAGTGAAGAAGAACTATGAATTGCTGTGACTTCTGGAAATGAAGAAACTAATTTCAGACAACCTCGCAACATTCTTTCTGAGAGAAACATATGGAATACACAGGGAAATGGGCAAACTGCACTAGAAAAGCAATTTTTCCATCAAGTGATTTGGATCACTGGCTCCAAATGGAGTTTGTACCACATCAAAGAGAGTGGGAATGAATTCGCTTCCAGCATGTGGCTGAAACATCCTTCAAAGTACCAAAGAGAAAAGAACTTGACCCTTGCACAGAAACTTCCTCTAAAAAGCAAGAAAAATAATTCTGAAGTTAATGAAATATATTTAATCCATGAAGTCTCTACAATTTACTCCTGCTTTTGAAAGCACAACAACTTTCATATTCAACAGGAGGACTGATCCTACCACACTCTCAGTGTTTTCATTGTGACTGGAATAATTTCCCAGCCAAAACACTGAAAACAATGAAATTAAGAGGGGAAAACTCATCTGATGGACAAACAAATGACATAGCCACCAACACCAAGCAGGGCAAATTCAATTCTGTGCGTGTCAAACAGCCACGTGCAGTGTTTTTATAGCTGGAGCACACCCTGAGTAACTCAGCAGTATTGTGCAGGCAAAGCCCGGGGCTTAGGCCAGCAGATGAAGAAAAAACTGGTTCTGCAGTACCACGGGGAGGGGTGGGGAACGTGACAGTGTTTAGGCTGCAGACAATAATGTAATGTGTGTTATTGCTGGCTGCTGCTCCAAACCAGGCTGATGGAGCGGCCTCAGCGCTCAGAGCACTCAAGGGATCCCCAGGATTTTCCTCTTAAACGTGTTTGTTTTGCTTGGTCAAGAGAGACACCTGATCAAAATTTTCCCATATCTTTCCAAAATATTAGGGCAGATGAAGAAGCCAGGTTTTACTCTTGAAAACAAAAGCGGGTTGACCTACAACCCCTCATGAAAAATTTTAAGATCTACAAGACTTAGAATTTTATAGCAATTTTCATTTCTTTGGTGAACATTCTGTCATCAGGAGACGCCTCAGTGAGCTGGACATGTTGGGAGATATGAATTTCATAAATCACACATCTTAAGAGCAGGAAGGGAAGAAGGGCAGGCCAGAACCAAAGCCAGACATCAACCTGTGTTGACTGGGGTAGATAACATAGGTCTGGATTCAAGCCCCCGAGCACAGACCTAAGCCATAACTTCTTTTTTCATAGATTAAAACGTGAAAACACAGATGGAGAGTTAAGGGATTTGTCTTTTGAGTCTGCCTACATGGCACACCATGCCGAGCACAGCAAAAGTCCCCACGCTTGGCAGGTGAAAGGATCACAAATTTTGATCGTGACAAAAGTTTTACAGAAGTCTGAATGATTCTCCCAAACTACAGAGAAATTTAGGAGTGAGCCGGGGAATCTTCTAAATGCTTTTGGCACATCTGATTTTAACCAGCTGCTGTGGAATAAAAGCCAACCACCTGTGCAATGCCCTTGCTTTTATCCAGTTCATGTGAGGGTTTGTAATATTTTCAGTCTTAACCTTGTTGTTACTGCTCCTCACAGCTGCATTGGCAGCAGGTAGAGCCCAGGCAGATCATTGACAAACCTCTGCTTCAAGGACTTTCTTTTCTCAGAAATGTGCGGAATCTGTTCCAAGCTTCATGTTCTAGGAACAATCGAATGTGGCAAAGGAAGGAATGCGATCATCACTCTTGAAGACTAAAGCCTGGTGCCTTCAGGAGCAAGACACTTCCAATTCCTTCTCCCTCTTTCTTGCTGTCCAGGGCTGGTTCACTGACAACACCCAAGGGTAAGTAAGTGTCCTTAACAAAGTCACTATTACCAAATATCTCCCCTGCAGGGCTGGAAAAAACCACCAAGCAACCTACACAGCTTGGTTCAGCTTTAAAGGCAGCGAGCGCTGGACAGCTGGAGAAGAGTTCTTTTGCACGCCAGAACAAGTTCATTTGATTCCCTTTTGATGCACCAGCAGCAATGAATTTATTAAACCTTCTGGATGTCCTGATCTATCTGTGCAAACACCACTGGCTGACAGGAATCCTCTGGAGAACTTACCCTGCATGATGCTAAATACCTGGCAGTCATGCTGGATAAGCGTCCAGCATGATGCAAAGTTATTAATTCTACACAGGGCCCTGAGCTAGGAAAAAAAAAATCTCTCTTCTTGTTTGTCCCAGTTTTGAAATCTAATCTAGTTGTTTGCTCCAGAACACACACTCCAGGGAAGATGGTTAGCCTGCCCCAAAACACAGTAAGAAACTTCTCACCTGGTATTTTGCACTATTTAATTATATTACAATTAATATTTAATAGAATATAATATCAGTTAATAATTTTACACTCTTTAACTATGACCATCATGTCTGACAGAAATTTCCATGACAATAGCAAAAACCCGCATGAGAGTAGTGTGGAAAGTATTCCAAGGACAACCAAGATTGTCCTTGGAATACTTTCCACCTACTCTCATGCGGTTTTTGCTATTGTCATGGAAATTTCTGTCAGAATGATGGTCATAGTTAAAGGAGATGTGTAAAATATTAACTGTATTAATATCTATTATAATATTAAATTGTAAATATAATTAAATAGTGCAAAATACAGGTGAGAAGTTTCTTCTGTGTTTTGGGCAGCTAACCATCTTCCCTGGAGTGTGTTTCTGGGGAGCAACAACTAGATTAGATTTCAAAACTGGGACAACACAGAAGAGAGATTTTTTTCTAGCTCAGGGCGCTGTGGTAGAATTAATAACTTTTGCATCATGCTGGACGCTTATTCCAGCATGACTGCATGGATTTACATCATGCAGGGTTAAGTTCTCAAGAGGATTCCTGTCAGCTCAGTGTGTTTGCACAGAATAGACTCAGGACATCCAGGAGGTTTAATTAAATCATTGCTGCTGTGCATCAAAAGGAATCAAATGACTTGTTCTGGCGTGCAAAAGAACTCTTCTCCAGCTTGTCCAGCCTCCTGCTTTAAAGCTGAACCAAGCTGTGTAGGTGCTTGTGGTTTTCCAGCCCTGCAGGGAGATTTTGGTAATTAGTGACTTTGTTAAGGACACTTATTACCCTGGTGTGTCAGTGAACCAGCCCTGGACAGCACAGAAAGAGAGGAGAGGAATGTGGAAGTTCTTGCTCCTGAAGGCACCAGGCTTTAGTCTTCAGAGTGATGATGGCATTCCCTCTCCTTTGCACATTCGATTGTGTCCTAGAAATGAAGCTTGGACCAGATTCCACATTTCTGAGGAAAAGAAAGTCCTGAAGGCAGAGTGTCATGACTGCCTGGGCTCTGACCTGCTGGCCATGCAGCTGTGAGGAGCAGTAACAACAGGTTATGCCTGCAGGATGAGAAAATGCCCTTAAAATGTTCTGTATAATATCAGAAAAGAGGGCATTTTGTCACTTTTAGCCAACTTTTGTACCTGTCCCAGGTATCCTGATCTGCTGTAGAACCCAGAAGCTCCAATACTTGCAAAGGACATCTTTGCTTGATGAACTTGGTGGGTTCCATCTCTCAGAAATAGAAAGAAACAGTCTGGGAGTTTCCCCACAGGCACATTATGCATGAACGAACAAAACAAACAAAATAAACAAAAAAAAAAAAAAAAAAAAACCACTCCCAAAAAAACCAACCAAAAAAGGAGTTGCCCAAATTCTTAGTGGGAAGCGTTTCTTGTTCTCAAACTAAACGGACCAAGGAGCTAAAATGAAAAGCCCTGGAAATATTTTCTTGGTTGTTTTGTGTGTTTTTGGGGTTTTTTAAGGTCATCATGTCATCTCAGCAGCAGCCTCCATGCTCACCATTAAACCACATGTTGATGAAGGCCCCTGATTGTCTTGGAG
The DNA here is from genome assembly GCA_009741485.1 of Malurus cyaneus samueli. Lineage (NCBI taxonomy): Eukaryota > Metazoa > Chordata > Aves > Passeriformes > Maluridae > Malurus > Malurus cyaneus. Next base: position 20,707 of record CM019238.1, on the reverse strand, counting down.
AGCAAAATGGGGAAAAAGACTGAAAATATTACAAACCCTCACATGAACTGGATAAAAGCAAGGGCATTGCACAGGTGGTTGGCTTTTATTCCACAGCAGCTGGTTAAAATCAGATGTGCCAAAAGCATTTAGAAGATTCCCCGGCTCACTCCTAAATTTCTCTGTAGTTTGGGAGAATCATTCAGACTTCTGTAAAACTTTTGTCACGATCAAAATTTGTGATCCTTTCACCTGCCAAGCGTGGGACTTTTGCTGTGCTCGGCATGGTGTGCCATGTAGGCAGACTCAAAAGACAAATCCCTTAACTCTCCATCTGTGTTTTCACGTTTTAATCTATGAAAAAAGAAGTTATGGCTTAGGTCTGTGCTCGGGGGCTTGAATCCAGACCTATGTTATCTACCCAGTACAACACAGGTTGATGTCTGGCTTTGGTTCTGGCCTGCCCTTCTTCCCTTCCTGCTCTTAAGATGTGTGATTTATGAAATTCATATCTCCCAACATGTCCAGCTCACTGAGGCGTCTCCTGATGACAGAATGTTCACCAAAGAAATGAAAAATTGCTATAAAATTCTAAGTCTTGTAGATCTTAAAATTTTTCATGAGGGGTTGTAGGGTCAAACCCGCTTTTGTTTTCAAGAGTAAACCTGGCTTCTTCATCTCCCTAATATTTGGAAAGAATATGGGAAATTTTGATCAGGTGTCTCTCTTGACCAAGCAAAACAAACACGTTTAAGGGAAAATCCTGGGATGCCCTTGAGTGCCTCCTGAGCGCTGAGGCCGCTCCATCAGCCTGGTTTGGAGCAGCAGCCAGCAATAACACACATTACTTATTGTCTGCAGCCTAAACACTGTCACGTTCCCCACCTCCCCGTGGTACTGCAGAACCAGTTTTTTTCTTCATCTGCTGGCCTAAAGCCCCGGGCTTTGCCTGCACAATACTGCTGAGTTACTCAGAGCGGGTGTGCTCCAGCTATAAAAACACTGCACGTGGCTGTTTGACACGCACAGAATTGAATTTGCCCTGCTTGGTGTTGGTGGCTATGTCATTTGTTTGTCCATCAGATGAGTTTTTCCCTCTTAATTTCATGTTTTCAGTGTTTTTGGTGGGAAATTATCCAGTCACAATGGAAAAACACTGAGAGTGTGGTAGGATCAGCTCCTCCTGTTGAATTATGAAAGTTGTTGTGCTTTCAAACTCAAGGAGTAAATTTGAGATTCATGGATTACAATATTAATCTTCATTAACTTCAGAATTATTTTCTTGCTTATTAGAGTGTAAGTTTCTGTGCAAGGGTTTCAAGTTCTTTTCTCTTTGGTACTTTGAAGGATGTTTCAGGCCAGCATGGTGGAGCGAATTCATGTCCCACTCTTCTTTGATGTGGTACAAAGCTGCCAATTTGGGAGCATGATCCCCAATCACTGATTGGAAAATTTGCTTTTCTAGTGCAGTTTGCCCTTTCCCTGTGTATTGCCATATGTTTCTCTCAGAAGAATGTTTGCGAGGTTGTCTGATAATTAGTTTCTCTCATTTCCAGAAGTCACAGGCAATTATAGTTCTTCTTCACGTTTGTGCTCACTTCCTTGTCTATATAATTAACCTGCTATGTACATTACAATATATCTGCTCTTAAATAATGCAATTAGATGCATTTGTGACAGCTATCCATTATACTCATGGGCTGCTGTGAGAGTGGTCAACTCTCCAGATGGCAGAGAGGTCAGCATTTTCGTTTGCCTGCCGGCTGTTTTCACGATGATGCTGTTGGGACGGATGTGGGGAATAACTGCATCCATCACCCCGTGCTCGGGCACGACACAGAGGAGGCAGACAGATAACAGATACGGGTGCAATAAAAATGCCTCATTATCTGTGTGGAATGACAGGGCTGAAATGAGCATTCTGAGGATGAATGGTCTCTTTGCTTCGCCTTACTCAATCCTCTCGCAAGTAGACACGCTTGTCCCTCTGACCTCTGGAAGCTGCTCACAGTCACGTTGTAAAGGAAACATACACTATGGGATCAGTGCTACAGCTGTAATACAACCCAGAGCCTCTTACCTAGGAAGAGAAAGAAAGCTGGCCACCTTAGCCTGTCTTCACACTTGATTCCTTTCAGTCCCCAAACAAGCTGTATATATCTGTGTGAATAAACTGCTCGGGGTGATGTAAGTTTGTGTCTTGGTTTTTTCTGGGCTCCTCAGACCTGTGCTCAAGCGGCTCAGCAACAGATTGCACATGGCCAGTGTGGAAAAGCAGTGTGCTGTGTCGTGCAGCAGTGGTGTTAGGTGATTCAGGACTGCAAGTGCGCTGAGTGGGGAACTCACTGTCTTGCAACAAATTATTTTGATCTTGCAGTCTTCGTGTTGAAAAACGTTCATTTAGGCCCCATGGTTTTCATCTTGAAATCTAAGTATACAATCTGGAAAAGAGTCAGTTTAACTGGGCTCTTCATTCCCAGGACATGAGACATGAGAGGCTGGATTTTTCTTTAGGCGTGTTGGGCTGAATGACGTGGCAACAGCTGCAACAATGGTGAATTACCTTTGGAGCAAAATTAAATATTTAGATGGTGCTATTTGCTTAGTGTTTTCCGTTTCCATCTGGGATGGCTGCTTTAGCTCACAAACTGTTATTCCTGCTTGGGAAGCTGAAATGTACTATCAACACTCTGGGCTAATCAGCTTTTTCTCTCCCACAAAGAGGGCTTTTGTGCATGCAACAGTGTCTTGTGCATTTCCTCACCTTTGTTTCCACCATTGTGGGCATGAGAGGGAGGCTGATGGAACATCTGACATCAGAGCAGACACAGGTGAAGAAACATTTCTTTTTTTTGGGGTGTTTCGAGTGGACCTCTAGTGATGCCTTAATACAATCAGGGCAGAGGAGGCTTCAGAATTAGTAAAGTATACATTTTATGGAAAATAAATTCTGATGGACTGGGATTTACAGTAAGGCTCAGTTGCAGCCTGCGAAATCTACTCTGGAGAGGTCATGGAGGGCTTCAGGGCTGCTGTTCACCTCTGCTAGAGACCAGAAGGGAACTCACATGTCCAGCTCCTCCATGCATCGATAGTTGCTTATAAACGCTCGATGCTTGTGGCATAAACTGTTGTTCAAAAATTCATTAACAAGCCCTGGGAACATTAGGTTTACAAGCCCATTCCGATTATTTTTCTTTCTTTAAGGAAAAAAAAATGTCTCACGTGGTAAAAAATAAAATAAAAAACCCAACCTTGCAATGACTCGGAACGAGCTGTTGCATATTGGATATGGATATCGGCCGCTCCTGCAACCCTCGTCTTCGTCCTCCTCGGTGTTATATTTCCACGCACAGGCCCTGACAAGTCACCTTCGAGGAGCCATGGATCCCTGGAGAGAAGAGGAGGCGTCCTGCTTCTGGGTCTAACCTCTACGTGGCCTTGGAGGACGGCTTGGCTTGACCAGTGCGACTACTGGTGGCCTGCTGCCCGCTGACCCGGCAGTGGTCGCGTGACCCGCCTCCGTGGCGCGGGCTCTCTCCCTGTTGGGTGTGCTTGGGTGGTGAACTCCCCGTTTCGCTATGAGAACCAACGTAGAAGCAATGGTGATGCCTACTGCTACGAACTGTAAAGCATTCTTATTTTCCTTTCGGCGCGCTTTCAGCATGGCTTGCCGCTATATCCCTGCCCGTCTGCTCGCGGG
>CM019238.1:0-15892 GCA_009741485.1 Malurus cyaneus samueli | reverse complement strand
TTGAAAACAATGAAATAAGAGGGCAAAAACTCATCTGATGGACAAACAAATGACATAGCCACCAACACCAAGCAGGGCAAATTCAATTCTGTGCGTGTCAAACAGCCACGTGCAGTGTTTTTATAGCTGGAGCACACGCCTGAGTAACTCAGCAGTATTGTGCAGGCAAAGCCCGGGGCTTAGGCCAGCAGATGAAGAAAAAAACTGGTTCTGCAGTACCACGGGGAGGGGTGGGGAACGTGACAGTGTTTAGGCTGCAGACAATAATGTAATGTGTGTTATTGCTGGCTGCTGCTCCAAACCAGGCTGATGGAGCGGCCTCAGCGCTCGGAGAGCACTCAAGGGATCCCCAGGATTTTCCCTTAAACGTGTTTGTTTTGCTTGGTCAAGAGAGACACCTGATCAAAATTTCCCATATCTTTCCAAATATTAGGGCAGATGAAGAAGCCAGGTTTACTCTTGAAAACAAAAGCGGGTTTGACCCTACAACCCCTCATGAAAAATTTTAAGATCTACAAGACTTAGAATTTTATAGCAATTTTTCATTTCTTTGGTGAACATTCTGTCATCAGGAGACGCCTCAGTGAGCTGGACATGTTGGGAGATATGAATTTCATAAATCACACATCTTAAGAGCAGGAAGGGAAGAAGGGCAGGCCAGAACCAAAGCCAGACATCAACCTGTGTTGACTGGGGTAGATAACATAGGTCTGGATTCAAGCCCCCGAGCACAGACCTAAGCCATAACTTCTTTTTTCATAGATTAAAACGTGAAAACACAGATGGAGAGTTAAGGGATTTGTCTTTTGAGTCTGCCTACATGGCACACCATGCCGAGCACAGCAAAAGTCCCCACGCTTGGCAGGTGAAAGGATCACAAATTTTGATCGTGACAAAAGTTTTACAGAAGTCTGAATGATTCTCCCAAACTACAGAGAAATTTAGGAGTGAGCCGGGGAATCTTCTAAATGCTTTTGGCACATCTGATTTTAACCAGCTGCTGTGGAATAAAAGCCAACCACCTGTGCAATGCCCTTGCTTTTATCCAGTTCATGTGAGGGTTTGTAATATTTTCAGTCTTTTTCCCCATTTTGCTCTCCAAGACAATCAGGGGCCTTCATCAACATGTGGTTTAATGGTGAGCATGGGGCTGCTGCTGAGATGACATGATGACCTTAAAAAACCCCAACCACACAAAACAACCAAAAAAATTTTCCAGGGCCTTTTCATTTTAGCTCCTTGGTCCCGTTTTAGTTTGAGAACAAGAAACGCATTCCCACTAAGAATTTGCAACTCCTTTTTTGGTTGGTTTTTTTGGTGGTTTTTTTTTTTTTTTTTTTTTGTTTATTTTGTTTGTTTTGTTCTGTTCAGCATAATGTGCCTGTGGGGGAAACTCCAGACCTGTTTCTTTATTTCTGAGAGATGGAACCCACCAAGTTCATCAAGCAAAGATGTCCTTTGGCAGTATTGGAGCTTCTGGTTCTACAGCAGATCAGGATGACCTGGGACAGGTACAAAAGTTGGCTAAAAGTGACAAAATGCCCTCTTTTCTGATATTATACAGAACATTTTAAGGGCATTTTCTCATCCTGCAGGCATAACCTGTTGTTACTGCTCCTCACAGCTGCATGGCCAGCAGGTCAGAGCCCAGGCAGTCATGACACTCTGCCTTCAGGACTTTCTTTTCCTCAGAAATGTGGAATCTGGTCCAAGCTTCATTTCTAGGACACAATCGAATGTGCAAAGGAGAGGGAATGCCATCATCACTCTGAAGACTAAAGCCTGGTGCCTTCAGGAGCAAGAACTTCCACATTCCTCTCCTCTCTTTCTGTGCTGTCCAGGGCTGGTTCACTGACACACCAGGGTAATAAAGTGTCCTTAACAAAGTCACTAATTACCAAAATCTCCCTGCAGGGCTGGAAAACCACAAGCACCTACACAGCTTGGTTCAGCTTTAAAGCAGGAGGCTGGACAAGCTGGAGAAGAGTTCTTTTGCACGCCAGAACAAGTCATTTGATTCCTTTTGATGCACAGCAGCAATGATTTAATTAAACCCTCCTGGATGTCCTGAGTCTATTCTGTGCAAACACACTGGCTGACCAGGAATCCTCTTGAGAACTTAACCCTGCATGATGTAAATCCATGCAGGTCATGCTGGATAAGCGTCCAGCATGATGCAAAAGTTATTAATTCTACCACAGGCCCTGAGCTAGAAAAAAAAATCTCTCTTCTGTGTTGTCCCAGTTTTGAAATCTAATCTAGTTGTTGCTCCAGAAACACACTCCAGGGAAGATGGTTAGCTGCCCAAAACACAGAAGAAACTTCTCACCTGTATTTTGCCATATTTAATTATATTTACAATTTAATTATAATGAAATATTAATACAGTTAATATTTTAACACTCCTTTAACTATGACCATCATTCTGACAGAAATTTCCATGACAATAGCAAAAACCGCATGAGAGTAGGTGGAAAGTATTCCAAGGACATCTGGTTTTGGTTTTTCTCCTCCTTCCCTGAGCTCACTGCGGGGGGAGATGCTGCATGGAAGGGAAGCTGTACCATCTTCCCCACAGACACCCCAAAAATAACCCTCTCCTGGTGTGAGTGCCCCATTTTCACATGACAGAGGCACGTTCTGAGTGGGGCTGGCCAGACACAATCCTGATGGGGTGCTCTGTGCTGTGGCTCAGGAGAAACACTCACTCTCCACCTTTGGTGAGGGTTTTATCTCCACCTCTGACACTGAATTAACCACACACTGCTCATCTGAAGAATTCACATTCTTCTCCCCCACCACACATCTCCATCCAAGGGATTATTCCAAGGAGACACACCTTTGGTGCTGAGAGAACCTCACCCAAACCTTTGCAGCTCAATCACTTTAAACTCTCTAACAGTAAATCGCTTCCTGCAGTTAAAAGTATCCTAAATGTTTCTGTTGTTGCTTGGTAAGCTGAAATATGCAATGAAATATGAGGAATGTAACAGTTCATAACAAGAGAGTAGCTTTTGACTCCAGGTTCTCATTTTTATCTCTAGGAGCTCAGAAATTTTTAAATCCTGCCTGCACTTATTCTTCAGACTGTTGCAGCAAAACTCATGCTATTTAAATTAAGATTATTCATCCTTTAATCTTTCTGGCTTTCCTCAGAACAAGGAAATGGTAAGAGTTAGCCTAGATAACTGTTTTTAATTTAAGCTAATAGTTTGTGATTTAAGGAGAAATCCATGTCTCTGGCTAACTTCGCGATTCCATACGGCCAAAAAGGAATAAAATTGAGATGGAGTTGCTCCTACAAATCCTCAGTGCAAATACCCAAATTAGTACTGCAAATTCAACGCACATTTTTTTTTTTTAGAATGTATTGCTGGAACTCCCACCACCATTTATGGCCTTCTGGGGTGACACAGCAGCAGCAGCCAAGAGACCAATAACTGTTCAATGGCTTCCACAGTGACACCCTCGTTCCAGCCCAAATTTTGATATCATCAGTCAGGCACCAGTTTGTGCCATGAATAGTCATTCCACCAACACAGACCCTCCAAATAAGGAACTGTTGAGTGCAAGCAAGTCTTATAGATTTGGCATCAAATCCGAGCAGGATGCATAGATATGAGTTTTCAAACTGGCATGGAAAAAGTTGTATTTCAGCAATATTTCAGCACAGCCTAAGTGCCATGGAAGTTTTTTTTTTTGTGAATTAAGTAATGAGCTAAAGGTCATGCCTTTCAGGATCAGCCTTTGGCCGACAGGACAATCAAAAATTTGGCATAATTTTAATCATGAACTGTAAATTTCCTACCAACACAGCAATCTAGTTTAGTGCAACCTTCTCCTTCCAATAACTCAAAGAGTATTTGGTCTAAATCTCTGTCTTAGACCACTGTGTGTGTGATGTTCTGAAGTTAAAAACTCATTGATCTCAGTATAACCTGCCTGTGCTGTTTCTATACCTTGTTCCCATAAACTCCTTCTGGAGGTCATAGAATTTCGTTTCACATTCCTAACAATTTCAAAACTCCAAAAGGAATGAAAAAAAAAAAAAAAAAAAATCTCACACACGCGACAAAAAACACCAAAAACACCACCAAAAAAGAAAAAAAAAAAAAAAAAAAAAAAACCCCACAAAAAACCACACAAACAAACCCAAAACAAACAAACAAATAACAATAACAACAACAAAAGGGAAACTAAGCTGGGGAGTGTCTTTGGCTAACTGTTATAATAATATGGCATAAAACTTGTTCAATATAATGAACCAGATCTCTACCTTATTCTGCCCTAACTTGCCACGGTAGGACAGACATGTGGATGAGGTCAGAGAGGGAAACCAGGTCCTAAATCTTGGTAAATTAAATTTTATAACAAAGAAGAACCAATCAATGTCCATGAGAAATGGAGGACCTGCACGTTTTCACCTGTGAGAACTGCACAGTCACTGCAGCCTCTTTGAACCACACACGAGTCTGGTTCCAGGTTGTTCCAAGCAGAGGCCATCAGCCTCAGTGAAAAATGTTTCAGTTTTGACTTCTTTTAGTCAGTTTTGACTTGTTTTGAAAGTTTAGTAAGAATATTGGACCCTGAGGAATTGCTGGCTGACATGCATCCAGGATAAGCTTCTCTGTATCAGTTTCACTTCTCTGCTCTAGAGGCCAATGAACTAGGAATTGCTCTTCATCCAGGAGTGATACAGATTAGGTTTTTGACTAAAACTTCTTTTTGAAAGCTATAAAGACAGAAACTGAATTTAAAAACCTTGAGTTAGAGGTAATTCAGAATTCAATCCCATCAAAGGCTGATGGAGGATCAAATGTGGCTGTAGATGACAGATGAAGATGTAGATGAGGTGCTGCTCACTAACAAATATAAATGGGACATAACTAAAATTAAGACAATGAAAACAACTAATAAAATTCTGCCACTTTTTAAGTTCAAGTTTCAAATTCTCAAGCATATATATTTTCTGGAGGCTTTGCAATGCCTGTGTTGCTTGTATTGTATAGATCTCCAACTTGAAATTGAAATGGTCTGGGACAAATTTTCAGTTACTTAAAGCAAAACACTTATTGGTTTCAGTCACCAAAAATTGTAAGTGATCAGCAGGAAAAAAATTTGCATGATCCAATCTTTATCTTATCTAGGACAGATTACAAACAAACACGGAGGAGCTGCATTTTCCAATTGCTTTGTAAAATTATATGTACACACAAAGGTACATAAAATTATGTATGTAGATACATAAAATTATATGTACCTACAAAGTCAGGAGTGCTCAGAGCCATGGCTGATTTACCATTCTGTTGACTGCAAGAGCACTGAATTAAATGTGTAACAGTGAAGGATCATCCCCGAAGATGTTTAATTAGGAATTATCAGGTTTTTTTTTCAGAAAGGAACTGTGGAACTGATGGTATGGAATAAAAAACAGAAGAGTGTGACATACTCAGGGCACTGCTAATAAGAGGAAAATGTATTGGTGCAAAGTATCTCTAATTGAATTTTATAAACAAGATCCAGAAACTATTAAAGTTTTTCTTTTCTTGTTTTTTTTTTTTTTTTCTTTTGAATCTGAGATACCCCTTAATAAAAAAGTGTATTAAACATAGAGGCAATTCAATATCTGTCTAATTTTATGCCACGGACATATAAAAAGACTTAATTACACACTTTATGAACTATAATACAGTTAGCATGTATACTATATCTATCTTTGTATACACTTATATATAGTACATATAGTTTCTCAAACTATGCATTTCTTTCAAAATGCATTTCTTTCAAAAATTCTTTTATAACATTCAAAAAATAAGATACTTCGGCAGCAACTTTTGTGAGATCTTCTGCACTAACTATAGGCAGCTTCAACCCTGACTGCCTCTTTGTGGAGTCCACACTGGCCTTTAATTAAGACCTGCAAGACCACAAACTGTAGGTTCCCTCTGTTTGGCAATTCCCAAAGCAGCCAAAATTTATTTTAAACGTAATTTCCTATTTCTCTGCCCCTCTACGTTGGGCCAGTCATTTTTTAAGCCTTGCAAGGAACTCTCAGGCTCTGCAGACCCATCTTACCTTCCATGCGCTCCACGTAGCAATAAACATCGTACGTCTCGTTGGGGAAGCGGCGTCCGTATGTCCTGACCCCTTTTTTTCCCATTTTATCCCCAAAGCAGCCAACTCTCGGGTGTCTAATCGGATACCTGAAACACATCACAAAGCAAAATTTATTACGACAGCGAATCAGCAGGTGAAGTCTACACGGGCAAGGCGCACAAATTTTGGGGAAATGTGTGAAGGGGCATTTTGAAAACCTCACCTGACGGTTTGGTCAGACACCCAGCCAGCATCACACTGCTCAAAACCATCCTCATAGGCGGCCTTCAGCTGCTCAGGGCTGGCCATGATGGCCCCGTTATCCTGGCAGGTCTGGTGGGCCTGCGTGAAATTCAGGGTGTACCTGCTTGTGGCGGCGCGGTAGTGAAACACAACACCTGAGAAGGTGAAAAAAAAAAAAGTGTTAATGGCAAAAATGGCAAAAAACTTGCGTAATTTGAGTTGTTTCTGCAGCCTTCATCATTCTGTAGCCTCACCTAGGTGTGGTCACAATCCTGAAAAACAGTGGGTAGAATGAAAATAATATTAAAAATGAGAGATAAAAGATGGCATAAATGATGTTTCTCCCTCTAGTGGCGGCTACCGATCATGACAAAATACCCCCCAAAATGTGCTTTTTGAAGCAGATTTTTTTAGTCAGTGATGGGCCTGATGTCCTTTCCTACACATCAAAGATCACTACAAATATAGAATTTGTCAATAGATAGCTTTTAGTCAATTTTTCATAGCCATGTTTTCCTGCACACACTACAAATAATAATACAAACCAAACTAAGCGCACTTTTATTTGGGGTTTTTCTGGTTCTGAAAAGGACCTTGACAATTTCATCAGTTTCTGAACCATGTGAGACCTTTGGAGAGGGAGGTCTGGAGTGAAGATGGCTTTGGTTAAGATGGGATCTGTCTGGAAGCCACATTTGGTTTTACACACACACACAATTCCCACTGAATTAGACAACAACTAGAAAAAAACCATAAAGGGCACTGAAGTGGCACAAAAAAGCCATTCCACCTTGCAAAATCATTTCCCCCTATTACCAGTGTCTTGTGCAGTTTAGCATCAAAGGCACGTCCCTTGCAATACCTCACTTATTGCACTCTAAAATCCTCAGAAGCATTGCAACACCATAAAAAATTCACACAATGGCAACAAAACAAGCAAAAAAAAAACCCCAAAACCATAAAATGCTTTTTCTCCCTGATGGTTTTACTGGAGAATTTCATGATGAGGAAATAACATACTGTAATACAGTCTGGGAAATGGTAATATGATAAAAATAATTGATTTTACAACAAGTCTTTGCTATTAGAGCATTGTTGAAAGATAGAGTAAGTCTGCTAATTTACAAACAAATAGAAATACAGGTCACTTAGCAAATTATTGATGCAAGAAGTTCCAACATATTTAGAAATCAAATCCAGCAAAACTTTGCCAGCCATCAAAAATCCACATATGGCAAATAAATAGAAAATAGACATTTTTTCTTCTTGTGACTCACCAAGAAATTAATACAAAAAATATTATCTGAAAACTACTCAGCAATCAGATAATCATTTTTTATCAAAGCTGCTTGCAGAGAAACAGGAAATACGAGAGGAAAGGCTGGGAATCCCCATATTTCATCATTTCACACGAAGTCACACGCCAGCTGCAGCTGCTGTTGCAAGCTTGCAGACAACCAACATCCCCACAAAATACTTTTCAGAACCGCTGACAAAACCAGTCATAAACCAGCTTCTTCCAAGCAACAGTGTGATTTCAGCTCCAACGGGACCCAACTGTTGTTTGGCAACAGTGACAAGTGAGGATTACACCCTGGAAAATTACGGCTATGTTTGTATCATTAAATTGAATTTTCCAGGTGCCTGAAATTCAGCCACTAGGGGTGTTAAATTGTTAGGTTAATTCGCTGAATTGTTTGGCTCAGGCCCCACAACACCGTTCCAAACAATTTCTGGGTGGATTTCAAGAACTAGCAGAGAACAGGGACAGCTTCCAAAGGGCATCTTCATCCTGTGCCGGGAGCCAAAGGAGAATTTCTGTGTGGATGGGGGACACCCTGTTCCACACAGCCTCACTGCTCAACCACCTCACAACATAAAGGCAACATTGGCATTTAAAACTTAAAATAACCAAAAATACTGTCAGAATATGTGTATTTTTTTAACAAGAAGTATGAGTAAAAATATTTATTCTAATATATTCATTATTTTGTAACACCGGTTGACACTGTCAGCAAAAACCTGCTGGTAAAAGTGAGCATTGCTGTATTAATAGTGCAGCAGTAAATAAAAACACGAGTTCAGGTGGCCTGACTGGTGTTCTGGATCTAGAATTTAAAAATGGACAGCTTTTACAGAGCTCACAACAGAAACAGATGAAGTATTTACCCTGTGTCATAACTATAAACCCATAATAACATTCAAAAGCTGTGCATCTGTCTTTACTCCATGTTAGTTTTGAACATACACAAACTTTTTAAAACTTTTTTTTTGTTACAACCGCGTTCCTGTAATACACTATGTTTGATGCTGAGTCAGAAATGTCCAAGCATCTGAAGCAATTTGCTATCTCAGTTTGCTGTTTTAATCTTATTTTAAATGTATTTTGCATTAATTTTTATTAATCATCTCTTTTTTTTTCTATTTTTTTTTCCAAAATTGCTGAAGTGATACTATATGACTTAAAGCCGGGCACAGGAGTTTCTGCTTCTCAGTATAACATGAAAAGCTTTGTTGCATTAGAGGTGATAGCAACAGATTTTTCTAAATTTGTAATTTTTTTTACGATTCCTGCTGTTTAAACATATGAGTGCATTTTCCACAACCAGCTATTTCACCTCTCATTCCTTCGGCGGTTTGTTGGTTTTTTGGGTTTTTTTTTTCCATATTGGAAGCACCACCGCCTTTTTCACTCTGTCAGAACCCTCGTGTTACCTGAACAAGCCAGGACTAAAGAGTTAAACATCCCAGCCAATTTAAAGTGGATTTCGCCTAGGCCAAAAGAAGAGCCTTTGGTCATTTGTAAATCCTGGAAAGGAACTCGGGGAATGCTTTGTTCTCCTCGCCCTGATGCACAAGGTAAACTTCACCTATTCTCAGAGCTGGAGGCTCCTCGGTTTCCAGCGAGGAGCTCATGGACATGAAAGAGGCTCCGAGATGAATGGGAAGGAGGACGTCACTATGCATAAGCCTGTGCAACAGCTGCAATAATTAGAAGAACCCCTGGGGCTAAGGAGATTAAAGTGCAGGACTTTTCATTGTTTCAGTTGGACAGAGAGAGGGGCAAAACCCATTGTCCCGGCCTTTGCACTTTAAAACATTTGTAAAGGATTTTCTTTTTTTCTTCCCCCACTTCTCCTTTGTCTGAAAGGCAAGAAAGGAGTTGTCCCAGGAACGGATAAAGCAACTGGAAAACAGACTACGGCAGTATAATGTTGTCACCGAACATCTGGCAAACAAAGTCAGTGTAATTACAGGAAGGAGTAGCAGCAAGAAAGAGCACTCATAGGAAAGCAATTTGTAGCACGCGAAATTCACTTCTGTCAGAGCAAGGGTGAGCTCTTTTAGTCGTTTATCTCATGTCTTAGACCAGAAAATAAAAAAATTTAAAGTGTTTAACTTCTAACAAACAAGGGTTTCCATGGGTAAGAGCCTGGGTCTGAGGTTACACCCCTTTGGATTGCAACTCTGCTGTGCATCACGCATCAAACCCCTGTGGAACTGCAGGGGAAGCTATTTTATTAGCTCCTGGTATGGCTAATAAATTAGAGTTCACTTTCACTAGTGAGCTCACGCTGCTGCTACATGCAGTGTTGGATGCTGGCAACATAAAGCCTGAATTTCACAAGTTGCCTCACCCAGCAAAGGATATCTTAAAGAGAAAAATTGTGATGGCAGTGCTTGTTACTCGGTTAATTTTTGGCTTCAGACCCCAGAAATCACCCCAGAGCTGCCACACACGGTTCAGATCCTCCTGCCCTTAAAGCAGAAGGCAATTTAGGTTATAAACACACCCCAAAAATACAGGTTACAGGACCGAGCGCTGCACAAAATAAACGAATAGGGCAGCATTTTTATTCCTCTGCACGAATAATTCGTTTCTGTCCCTCTCTCGAGGTTTTCCACCCACCTTCTTTCTGCTCCCTGTCTCTCCATCCTCACAGTGCACAGCTGAAAGGGCACAGGGACTCCTCCAAAAAGGTCCCAAACTCTACCAGAGGGACACAGCAGCTTGGCCAGAAAGTTTCATTCCCTTTTCCTGGCACGCCTCGCACGTAGACACTGAAATAAATTTCCTTCTGCCATCCTTTGATGGCCACTATCAATCCTGCTCTTCCCTTCCCAGGAAGATTCCTCCTGTTATGCAGGAGAGTAAAACATAAAGCTGAAAAATGTGGCAGAGAAGTCACGGAAGTTCAACATCAAGAGGTGGTAAGGTTCCAAGACAGGTAAGTCCAAAAGATTAAGTAAAAGCACCTCTTGAAATGCCTACTTAAGAGATAAAAGAGGGGAGTTTTGCTGCAGAAATAGATCAATTAGGTTGCTGACAGCATCACTGAGCGGCAGCCTTCCCACATCGGAAACAACTTTCATTTATTATCATTATAATGATTGCAGGAAAGGCAAGTTTGCATAAAAATGAAAATGTGAATTACCATCTACCCGCTGCTTCTCTAATTCTTGGGTTTTTTCCCATTAACAAGAATGGAATCAGTATCTTAAGCCTGGGATTGTCTTTACAGGCTTTAAGAAGTGAAATAAAAAAAATAAAAAAAAAAAAAAAAAAAAAAAAAAAAAAAAGTCTTCAGATTCTGCACACAATCAAACAGAAACTGAGAAAACGAGGCCCATTAAAATAGTGGACTCCCAAAATATCATAAAGTTAGAAAATCATAAAGAGGTCTCACTTTTGGCAAAAAAATATTCACTGAAAACTCTGACAAAAGAGTAGGGAAAAAAATTGAAGGATCCCATTTGCCACTTTGATCCCTTTAAATCCATTTATCTCCAAGGAGGATAACAAAAAATCAGCTCAAATGAGTGGTTTGTTCAGACTCTCTTAATTTTGAATACATTGGGTCATGTTTTTTTTTAATTGCCCAGTATCATAACACCACAGTAAACAAGGATTTCATTAAATATTCAGAAATGTTCCAGAATGAAACATACTGTCTCATTTCACTTCTAGGTCAGCTTTTTACAAGGTAGCTCCAAAAGTATTTTACAAAAAGTGGACTTCATTTTAACTAGAGAGAAGGAATAAATGTGGGCACAGAAAGGAACAGCAATGCTTTTTATAAAATCCTTTCTGGGATTCAACTAATCCAAGGCAGTTTTGCCTAAAATCTACAAGTTGACTCTAAAAGAGTGATCTAAAAATCTCCCTAACTGGTGACCAGGGGGATATTTAATGCAGAGAATTCATCTCACCCAGTAGCATCCAAAAGCTGAAAGGCCAAGGACTCCCAGTGTGAGACAGTTTGAATTGGGGGTTTAATAACCCAAAAAAAGGTTAGAAGAAAAACACAAAACACTGTGGAGAGATGAAATTACAGAATCTGACAAAGGAAGAGTTGTTCCCAAGACAAAGGGAAAATTCCAGGAGAACATGCAGAAGAAGGAAGAGAAGAAAACATGTGGAAGGGAAAATGGGTATGAATGACTTGTTCAATACATCCAGGTTTGGACTTAGATGACCCTGACCCCTTCCAACTCAAAATATCCTGAGATTCTCTTGTGAGAAGCTGAAGCATCTAACACAGCCATGCTGTTGGATCCATCTCAAACACGAAATACCTCTGTCTGAGAAGCCAGTGTAATTATAGCTGCAAACAGGGTGCCAGGAAAGCATTTCCCATCATTAGTAACAGGAAAGGGAGTATCCAGTGTGAGGAAAGTTCCCCCCTAGTGATCCTGCAGACCTGCCTGCCCCAAGGACAGCCCTGCATGAGCAGTTATTGAGCAGGGCAGGCACCTGGCTGCCCCAAACTTCCTGCGTGGGCTAAAATTAAACCTTTCCCTCCTCCTTCTTACACTCTCACCAAGTGCAAAATGCAAAACTGCAACACTGATCTCAGGGGTGAAGTGTGGAGAGCACCTGAGCCCCGCTGGTGGGTGTTCTCTGCTGGATTTGGGTGCTCAGCACGTAACGTGGATTTTTGTGATGCCAAAGGAAAAGTGGATCGAGTAACCCAATGTGTCATCCTACTCCCAAACTTTGCTACAGCTGCTCCAGATCCCACAGAGCCACCCCTGAACACTCAGAACTTCACTGATCACACCCCTGGAAATCAAACAAGCCAAGCTGTGAGATGAGATATTCACACAGCATTCAAATCAAAATATTTCATCACTGATGCACACACAGCCAAGCACTGCTCAGCAAATATAGGATCCCATGTGAACTCACATGGGAGCATCCTGATGATGTGAATCAAAATCATAAAATGGAAGGGACCTTAAAGATCTCAAAATTCCAAATATAAGCAGCTGCTGATACCTAAGTAATTGGCATAGTTAATTCCTATAACCAAAGCAAAGGAAGGCCACAGAATTGCATCAATTTTCACAGTACTGCCATTGCTTAGAAAACTTTCACTTGTCAAAAAAAGGATGTAACAGAAATAGGCAATGCAAAGTGTGTGATGAAACACATGTCCTCCTTAAGAATGATGAGTAAGACAACCAGCTGTGGTTAACTGGTGGTTTAACCAGGGGTACACCCATGGAAAACGAAAATCTACAGACATTCAAAAACCAAGTGGAAAAAAAAATCTGTTCAGGATTGAATAACCCAAAGCCTCTGTATGGGTAATTCTATGGGTGGCAAGTCTCTGACAGGAATAGGGTAAATGTTAAGTTTGCCCTGTGATATCAGCTTTTGCTGCTTTCCTTGGAACAGGACCCTGGGACAGCCAGATCTTTTAACTGAAATGATACAGTTTGTCATTAATAACACGTGAATCTGGCTTCAGAAGTTCATTTGGCATTTAAAATAGCAAATTAACTGGATATTTGCATGCAAAATTTGTCTGTTTTGATGGCTAAACAGAAAAAAAATAGGTGCACAGTCATAACTTTTGAAGTCTTGGACTTGAGGCTCAGGCAAAAAAACAGTTAAGCATTACAAGTTTGGCTTTCAATGACTAATACCCATTATTCAGCTCAACCTGGGGAAATCTGTATGCTACAGAGAAAATTATTCTTCCTCAGAAATCCCATTTTTCTTTCACAATACATTCCATCGTTGGTAAAATACACTGATTTGATGCACAGTGTGTTCAATAGCAGTTCTATTTTCCCAGCATACCTAAAGGAGAGAAATCACAATTACAGTAATTTTATTGAGGTTAGCTCTCCCAGCTATCTATTATGCTACTAGCAAAGGTTAATTTGAAAAACAAGCAGGCTATAGCTGTCTGAGCTTATCTTCCTGGTTCCATTGATGCTTTTTGTTTAAAGTTTAAAATTAGGGAGTGTCCATAAAACAAATGGAGACCCTGAAAATATCTAGAACAACAGTGCCTTTAAAGGGTTTAAAAATATCCAAAGAAGCATTAAAAACCCCAATAAATTAATCACAATGGCAAATGAGAAATTGCACTTGCTTCAGCAGAACTCTTGCTGGTAAGTTTTGGCCTGCTTCATTCAAAGCACAAAATGAGCAGAATAATGAAATTGTTGATAATTTTAGCAGGACTTCAGCAGTCCCAGCTCCACCCAGGAGAGCTGACCAAAGCACAGTGCTGAAGCAGGCTATCCCTCAGCTCTGGAATTACCTCAGTGAACATGGAAATACCTCCCTGCACCCCGTTCAGGATGAGGGGGAGGACAGGAGATTGCCTCTTCAGCTGGTGTCACTTTGGGGTGCAGGTTGAAAAAGACAACACCACAGAGATAATTTAGCTTTGGGGCTAATGGGTTTTGGTTTCATAAATGAAAGCTGAAATCATCAGAAACCACAAAGCCTTGCTGAAAACAGGGCAGAAGATTTGAGCAGCAACATTCACACGAAGTTCTTATGAGTCTAATAAATGCCATTTGTTTACATAATGTAGAAAACTGAGAATGGAGGGTGCAAATGACAGTCTTGCAAAGCGATTTTCCATTTAGGTCAAGACCTAGCTTTTTCCTCTGCTGAAATTTTGATATTACAGTAGTCATGGAAAAGAACAGTTGCAGAGAGAAAATGGAGAGTGTGAAATTTTCATTGAAGTAAGATCATAAATCTAATCAGTTCAACACTTTGCAGCTTTTTCACAGGAGCAGAAACTACAAAAGCTAAAGTACCACCATAAATCATCTGATACTTTATTGTCATAAACATCTGCTGCTCCTGGATATAGATATGTAGTCAAGGGAACACTTGAAAAGGAGTAAGGAATGCCAGGTACACTCGTTAAGAAAAGTAATGTTCAAACCAGGTTTTCTTTTGCTTTTGTCATTAGGACCTAACAGTTTATGAAGCTCTGCAGACATTAATGGCTACACTGATTTATCATATTTCCAATTTAAGGCCACACCTTCCAATCCTTTTGTCCAATCAATGCCAACAGACTGTTCACATTAGGCTGGGCATATTGGAAGAAGAATACAACATTAAGCTCACCAAAAGGGTCATACCCAAAGCCATGATTTCCAGCAGCAGATATTAATGGGATATTTTGGGATTCATTCACTTATAAAAACCACCAGACTGCAAAGGGATGTGCAAGACAAGGCTCCTCCGAGGAGATCCATGCACAGAGATCAGGGTTGTTCCAGGCACAGGCAGGAACCTGAGCCCAGGATTTGCCTGTGCATGGCACAGAGCCTGGGTGAATATCGTGCCTTTCAGCACAGCCTGTCAGCCAGCTCAGAGGCTGTGGAGCAGCCTCTGTGCTGTGCTCACCGTGCTCCACGAGTGAGCTCTACACATCACATCCTCATTTGGCCACTCACACTTGTGTTTTGATCAAACCCATGGAACGCTCCAGCTTGGGGTGGAAAAGATGGGAAAAGCCCATCTTTGGGGGGTGCTGGTGACAGCAGCTGGACACGAGCTCAGGGGTGCCCAGGTGGCCAAGAGGTCGATGGACCCTGACCTGTCCCAGCCATGGTGTGGCCACAGCCCCAGGACAGTGACCATACCTGTGCTGGACACTGCTGAGTGACCACCTCAGACCCTGAGGGACCATCAGAGCAAGAGATTGAGGGGCTGGGGAAGGGTCTGGAACCAGCGGAGTGGCTGAGGGAGCTGGCGAAAGAGGGCTCAGCCTGGAAGCAAAGGGGGATCAGGGGGGACTTTGTGGCTCTGCACAACTCCCTAAAAAGGAGGGGGCAACCAGAGGGATTTGGAACTCTGCTCCAGGGAACAGGGACGAGAGGGGAATGGCCTCAGGCTGTGGCCGGGGCAGGGCAGGGGGACACCAGATATAAAAGAGGGTGGTCAGGCATTGGAACAGACTTCCCAGGAAAGTGGTGGTCTCACCATCCCTGGAAGAGTTCGAATAACGTTTGGATGTGGCATTTTGGACACGTTTAGTGGTGAATACGGCAATTGGCAAAGTTTTATTTTGTTTGGGTGGTTTGTTTTTTTTTCCCAAAAAAAGAAGCAAAAAAAAAAAAACCCTCAAAAAAAAAAAAACTTTAATTTCTGAGGGTTTTCCCTGGGGGGGTCTTTTCCCTTTTTTTTTCTTTTTTTTTTGGGTTTTTTTTCCTTTTTTTTCCCATATTTCCCCCCCCCCCCTTCCCCCCCCCTTTCCCCTTTTTTTTTTGTTTTCCCTTTTTTTTT
>VKON01000098.1:0-11505 GCA_009741485.1 Malurus cyaneus samueli | reverse complement strand
ATGAGCAAATCACCAAAGGGAGATACCATTAACCGTACCTTCAGACCTTGTGTTTGTCTGAGTACGAAAAATCAATCAAAATCAGAGCTCATCAAGGATCGATACTGAAAACAATTGGAAATTAGTGTCTTGACAGAGAGTGCCGCGGATTGGGGGCTTTAATTATATTACAGTGTCTGAAAAGCGCAGACAGAGTTCAATCAAGCGAGTTTATATTATGTACTGTGGCATAACAACGATGTTTTTGACACACACTGCACGCAGGCTGATTGTAAGCATATCTGTTTGAGCGCCTTAAATTAATTTTGCATAATAAATATTTCCAAGCTTAAAGAATCAAATAAAAAAAATTGCAACTTTAATTTAGCAGAGTTAAAAAAAAATTAACAACCAATTGGCCTAATATGTGTACAAACGGATCTGAAGAAGCAACATAATGAGTGTATTGACAAGTGTGTACAAACCTGTTGTCTAAAGGTCCCTTTAGCATTACTTGCATTGTTAAATTAGAAAGCAGATTGCTAGCTTGATATTTTTCCTTAAAACCTCTGTTTTCATCACAAAATATATGGCAGTTTATTTGAATACAAAATTTCCCACCATAATAACACAAAAATTAGGTTTACTGAACTAATCAATTCAGACATAAAGTGAAGCCAGGGAATACTTTTTTCTTTGGGAAGATTCCTTTATACAGATTAGCACTGATAATAAACACCCAGAACTGTCTTATATAAAGTTATTTTTTCTCAGTTTTCTAGAGTTTGAGAGTCATTTTTGCACAGCAATACTTTTCTGAACAACTTACTCCAAATTATTTTTTAGTTTTTTTCTATAGCTTTGAAGAAGCCTCTTGTTTATAACTTTTACCCTACAGAATTTTGCTTTTCCTCTCTTCATTTTTTCTCTTTAAACTAAATTCCACATGTCTCTCTAAAATGGAACCTTGTTGCAATGAGTATCAACGTTTTATGTCGCAAAAATAAAATTCCTTTTATAAAAAATATAATCTTGATTTTAGGTGAAAACCTGAAATGCTCTCACATTTCTCTCCCTGAATGATAAGAATAAATGTAGAGTTATCAAATGGCTTCTGATTGCATTGAACATGCCAAAAATTTCCATTAACAACAAAACCACCACAAACAAAATTATTGGTGTGCAGTAAAGATAGATGTGGGGAAGTTTGTCTTTTCAATTAAAAGTACTTGAATTTTCTTGTCAGTTTTAACATTCCTTTCATACCCGAAGCTGGACTTCTTTTCTGATGTATTACTTGTTGGGAGTCTACTTTGGAGGTTTCTCCAAGAATGAAATTTAGCCTCTAGAGAACTTCACGTTATGGATAGTGTGTACTGGGTTAACAGATGCTACACAACATATGTTTGGGCTTGTCTTGCTCAGGTAATTCTTGTCCCTTTTCTGAAGCTTTCCAGCTTTATGCTGCTATCGAGATATTCTTTGAATTTTAAAGGAAATTTGTAACAAGTACAATAGTAAGCCAGTTATGCTGACTGAAGGTCTTTTCTTTAAATTGTAAGTATTTGTTTTTGTGTGTTTTCTTTATTTTTTTTTTTTTTTTTTTTTATTTTTTTTTTAATCTGACATGACAGGAAAGCGGCAAAGCTTTTAATATTAATATAAATTACATTTAATCTAATATAAAGCAATTATTAGTTCCAGTAGAAATACGTATTTGGCTGGTTAACAGCTCCGGAGTAATGTTAGGAGTGTTACAAGCAAAAAAACTGTAACACCCAAGTGTTTCCTGTTCTCCAGCAATGCCCTTTGAAGCTAGTAGACTAATGTTATTTCAGTGTGATTGTTTCAGCTGCACTTACTGTCCTTTGCCGCTTTGCCTGGTAGTGTCAGAGACACTAGCCAAAGAAATTCTTTTACTTCTGAGAACTGGTGGAAACCAATTGCTTTTGTCTTTTGCCACCAACTGACAACAGGGGGAAATTATTCTTTTATTGCCTTGTTTTCATTTCTGCAGGCTAAACTCTAATTGTAAAATTTTAAGCTTGCATTGAGTTTTCTGCAGGTTGAGGCGATCTCATGTGGGTCTTATTGCCCGCTGATCTCAGGCTGAGATGGAGTGTCCATGGCCAAGCTATTTGTAGGGTATGTTCCGTCTGCTGGTACATGAAAAGTAACTATTTGTCTGGTGTAAAACTGTTCTCCAGTGAGATCTTCAAGTGGGGCAACATTTTTTGTTACTCGCTATCCTTATTCTTTCTTCTTTCAAATTCTGAAAGTGTAAACTGTGCAGATATAAAATATTATATTGTAATTCTAGTTACATGGTGCATGTGTGTTTCACCGATGCAAAATTAGTGGTTTATTTTGCAAATTGGGAAGACTGGTAGCGTCTATTATATCAGCTATCTACAATGGTCAGAGCTCTGCACTGTGCTATTACAGTTCCTTTTTTCACAAGAATGTTTTGAAAGGCAGGAAATATGGTTAAAAGACATTCAGCAAAGAATTTGGAAAGATGTGGGAGAACTGAGAGGAAACAAACATTTTGCATTCGCGTTTAATAGAAAAAAAAATGGAGGTACTAATATATAAAGGTAATGCACTTAAGGAGTTTTTAATTCCTATAGAAAGCACTAGTTATAAAAAACGATGTTAACAAATTTCTTATTATGTTTTATATAAAGTATTTTTGTGCTGTCCTTGAACCGGTTTTACTGAAGCATTGTCCATCCAGATAAATTCAAATATGAAATGTGGCATAGTGTTTTATAGAAAAACTTTTCCCATCTGAAACTTTGCCTGTGATTCAGCTGCTGGGGACAAGGTCCAAAGCGTCTCTTACATGGCCTTGGTCATTGCTATATATTTTGATGACAGGGGCTTTTTGCTTTCAGATATTAATTACAAAGAATTGTACCCTACTAAAAAAAAAAAAAAAACAAAAAAACAAAAACAAAAACTATTCTGCCTGACTTTCTAAAATTCTAAATTCTTTTGTCCACTCTCTCATGGCCTGGCAAAGTGCTGCACTTAATCTTTAACCTTATTCACTGCTTGGGTTTAAATGTGCAGTAATTCTCAGTAAATACACTGCTTAGTTTTCCCTAATCTTGCCTGCACAGTCTGGAACGCTTTTTGCTTCTTGATCTGTCCATTACTTTTTGTTCGAACACCATTTTTAATCCTTCTACCTTTTCACAAGTCTTTCAAAGTCTTTTTGCCCTCTCACCATACTCCTTCCACCTACTCTTCATTTATATTGTTTTCTTACCTCAGTTTTATTTCAGATCTTGAATCTCCAGAGTCCTAATGCGGGAATGTTTCTGACATAAGGATTTAAAGTATGGCCACAATAATTCTCCTAATTTTTCATTCAGTTCAATCATACTGTGAAGTTCCCTGACATTTATTAAATTCTATATAATTGAGAAATATAACACAAAATTGTTAAATATTATCAATGAAAGGATTTTGCACCAGTATATAGTGCTTCAGTGCCTTAAGATGATAACATGTTTTGATTGCCCATTCTCTTATATCTAAGTGTTCCTGGAATGCAGCATAAACGTAATTCTTTAGGACTGAAACCAAGGTCAATCCACCTTTTTTTAAAATGCAGAAAAACCATTTTTAATTGAGGAATTTTTGCACTGATAAATACTAAAAACTCCTGAAACCATGTTCTTTAAATGGTTGTGCAACATACCCGAAACCTGTTCAGTTGACAATGATGAAATATCGTGACTGATACTAACGAAATACTGTTACTTGAAACTGAACCTTTATATCCCAATGACCTTCTGGTCTAGCAGCATTCCTACCAGCTCTGCGAAAACCTGCAGGCACTTCAATAAAAATAATCCTCTCACTCAGAGAGAGCATCTCAGTGCTCAGTCTCAAGTGAGCTATCCAGATCTTCTTAATAATATCTTTAACTGGGGAGACTGAAGGAGTATACAAATATATATCAATTATCAAGTATGTAAAGAGGAAAATAATGATAAATATCGTTCACCTGTACTGTGAAGTCAATAATTATTTATGATGAACGATCACTCCAAACTAGTCCTTAATGAGGTCACTTAAAAAACCTCTCTTGAGAAATACCCTTTGAATATTTCAGTGATGAGATGCTGTATTATGACAAAGGAGAGTTTTAAATCTGAAATATTTTACAACAAGATTAGCGATCAGGTTATACAGGCTGGATTGATGATTGTAGGTCTGACATTTTGAGAAAGTTTCCCGTAAATTACTGCTAGGTGCCGCTGCAAACGTATCCTGATGGATAAGGGTGTCTTCTTCCCTGGTACTATGTGCATTTGTAGAGGCTTTTTTTAGCAATACTTTGTTTGCTCTTTAAAATATAATAAGCAATATATTATTACAAACATTGTGTATAAATAAATTGAAAAACAATCGGTCGATATCATCTTATTAATTTATAATTATTGGCTGATGGAGATGTGCAAGTAAAAGAAGGACTGCTTGGGAAAGAGGAGGCAAGCACTCTGAAGAAATACTTTGTGGTTCAAGCAGATCTTAAGTAACTTTTCCACTCAAGCAAGCAATGTTAATGGGATTAGTAAGTCAACATGAAATTACACTTTTCCTGTATTGAGATCAATTACCATCATTATAACCTATTATGTCTAAAAATACATTGATAAATATTCCACATGAGAAATTAATTCAGCAGTACAAAAAAGACTAATATTTTTGAAAACAGGTGTTTGTTGCTGATACTCTGGGAATTAAACATGCATTAAACTCTTTTCTTGGATTTTTTTAGCCATTTTCTCTTCTTTCTTTTCTTCCCCCCCCCCCCCCCCCCCACCTTCCCCACATTGCAATGTATGTTTGATTCTTCATACTGGGCAGAGAGGACACAAAGACATGATGCATGTCCTTCCTTGTGTGTTTTAACTGGAAGCAGGCATGTTTCCTAACCTCTTAATTGAATTTAGTATGCCAATTAGGACACACCTGCACTGGATACAGATAAAAAGAATTAAGAAAGAACTCTTAGGCTGCACTTCTTCACAGACTTTTTGCGGAGCATCATCTTTAATTCTGCCTCATCATCTCCTGCTAGGTAGAATATAGTCATAATTAGTGCTGTATGTAGCTGTGCCATGTGAGATGAGTAAAATGGGACAATCAATCACACACTTGACAGAATAAGTCATTCCTAAACCGTAAGAAAAGGGAGCAGAAGTGTCTTTTTTATGCAAATAGACTTGGATCAAATTTATGTGCTATGAGGGAAGTGATACTGGATAATGATGGAAGTAGTATGGAAAATATGCAAATATGTAACATTCATTCTGCCATTATTCTATTTGCCATTAATCTCCACTTTTACTAGGATGAGCTAGTTCTGGTGGAGTGGTGGTGGCAGAGTGGGCTAAGGGTTATGTTTTACCTTCTTATGGACAATTTGATTTCCTCTGTTTGCCACTGGCTTTAAATTCGTCCAAAGACTGAGCAAAGTGGTTTTCTCCCCTCCACTCACTAGGGTGAGAGGAGAATATGTGGAGTATTGCTCAGTTACACTGGACAATGGATGCAGATGTGTTTATTTGTGCTGTAGAACTATAAGCCCATTGCAGTTAAAAAGAGTTGGAGAGTCCCTCAGGTTGTGTGGAAATGGACTGGTTATTTTAGGAACTGTTGTATCTATCAGCAGTTCCCCTGCATTCTGGTTCTGTATTTTCAATTTGCTGCCTACAAGAAAACAAAGGTTGTAATGAAGCCAGAAATTGTACTGCTAGTAGGGGATGCTTGAATACATATTTAAGTTGCTTTCTTTTGTTGCTACTCTGAAATAAAGAGGGAAGTAACTTCAAGGATTTTCTGTGTATGACATTAAGATCTACAGTTTGTGTTAAGTTTTTTAGTGCAGCCAAATTAAGAACTGAAGTTCACCCAGGGAACAGAATCATTTTCCCACCTCTCTACTTGAACTAGTGATGAAAGAGAAGCTTTCTACTACTTTTTTATACCTTTGTTTTAGGTTAATTCTATTCATGGTGTAACCTAATTTGCATGAAGAACAGTTTTCCCTGAATCTATCAGTTGCATGGGAAAATGGATATTATTCATTCGAGTGGCGCTTAAACCTCCTGAGACAGAAAAATGTTTCTGCGCAACAAATAATACTTAACATGAGCACTTGAAGTCAATGGGAATTGGGAGTACTATGCTCCATTTAGAATGTGAATAGTGTTTCACAGGACTAGGACCTCATTTCGTTTGTATCCACCAGAAGAAAGAAAAGTAGTTTGTATAGCATCATCTGTTATAGTTTGAAAGAGCTCAGTTGAACTTTTGAAATTTTTTATTATGGGAGGGGGAGTTCAGTTATTAAAAATGAAACTCTTTTTTTAATTAAGAAAATGCCTTCTATCCAAATCCATGCTCTGTATTTTACTTATTTGTTTAGAATGGAAACTGAGATTGCCATCACTTCTCAGCATCCATTTGAAAGTGTTTCAGATTTGAAGAAAAGTTAAGCCATGGCTTTTTGCCCCCTCAATTTATTCAGATAAATTTCATAGTTAAAAGATACTTTTAAAAAAGCATACAATTTGAGTTTTCATTTTTAGATTCTGCTTCTCACTCCCGACTTGGAATTTCTTTGGATAAATAAATCCATTTAAACAGGCTTTAGAATCTAACGTATTCCTACCATAAAGTTAAACTTACTAAAAAAAAATATATAAATTTACTAAAGCAGAAATATATGTTCTGTGCTAATAACTGATGATGAGTTTGGTTTTTATTGCCCAATTTTATGGAATATTTGTTAAATTTTTTATTTTGATACAATAGTATACTTAAGATGATTTTGTATCGATCGTGATTTTATAATTAAAGTCAGGAATTAACGTAGATTTTATAGAGTACTGTCTTGGATGATGAGATTATTTTGTCTCCTTGGTTATATAGTTATTTCACTGAGCTGTTTGTGGCTTTAGTATCAAATTGCGTTTGAGGGAAATTGTGATGGAGAGGGATCTGTATCTCCAAAGCTGTCAAGGATGTTAAGTTGAATTTGGGCTTGCTACAGCTGTGACTCACTGAGTGGGGGCGTTATGTTGCCACTACTCTTTATTTCTCTATTGCTTGAAGTATTAGAGGAAAACTCAGAAGTACAAACGTCCAGCGAAACATGAAACCAGATTTATCTAGACTTTTTAAGAAAAGAGTGGCTCATCTCTTAGGCTCCATTCTCTTCGTTGTGTTGTCTTTACTCCAATTGTGTCTATTACAAAATAAGCTAATATTTATTTTGACTCTTTTTAAATGTATATTCCAAAAGTGGTAGAAAAAACAAGTTTATATACATATGCAAGTGTTTCTGAACTTTATTGTTAATTTTCCATTATTATTTGGTATTTTAGATAAGGCCAATAAGCAACTGTTGTGGTTTGCCTCAGAGTCCAGGCACTCAAACAGTACACCCATCCCCTGTGCCACGCTGCGGCGGAGAAGAGGAGTGAAAAAAACCAGAGGTTGGTCTCAGCTTTTTTGCATCTGTATAGTACTTTCCAATAATTCTCTTTGTCAGTTAAGAACTATAACTCGTTGTTTATCACATATATAATTATGCACAGAACAGTACTTAGGTAGATTTTCCTTTGTTTTATATTATTTGTCTCAGCCAAAATGACAACTTGTATAAACTCATTAGACCTTATATTTATATTTTTAAAAATTCAACCTCAAGCCAAAAAAAAAACCCTTACAATAAAACTCTACCAACTATGTATTTGACTTAAAAGTGACTCAAATAAATGAATTTATTATCGGGCAATACATGGCATGTAATACGAATTCTTTCTTAAATCTGCTAAGTTCTAATTGCTAAAAGGTTTGAAGGACCTCTATGGAACTATTGCTCCAGGGCAAAGCTATGATAGTCATGGATTAGGTATACCTTTTAAGAAGTTATATATATATAGTAGAAAAAATATATCTTGATTAAATGTCTGAAAATATATCTAAAATAAAGGTTAAATTCCAATTAAATGAAGTACGGTACTTTCTGTTTACAGTAGTGTAAATTGCACTGCCCTTTCCAAAACACGTTTGGTTGCCAAATCTTCGATCTGAACGTGAAAAATAAGCAAATGTTTTTCACCAAGATTTTGCAAGAATTCCAAATCAAGTTTGTTTTGAGTTTGAAAAAATAATATTGAAATTGTCTAACCTGAAATGTTATTGCGTAATAACTGTGATAGTTGTGGAAGGTATTAGAAGCATGAAAGTTTACAATAGTTGCACGAGAACCAATATGGCATTACATTGAGCTACTCGAGAGAACAATAAATTTATTCGAAACCCTGAATTGTATTTTATATTTTCAAAATCGAATATGGGTTAATTGAACTAACATAAATCCTTAATAAGCCAAATAGATTTTTTGCTTCTTCTTCATATGTAAGTTACTATCATTACTTTATGCTATATACATTTGTTACTAACCCTTATGCTCTAGTATTCTTACCAAATTACCAATGAAATGCCTGTACTTTCCAGCATTTCCTTAGAAATGTCTGGTTTAGATAAAAGATTTTGTCTAGTGATAATGACCTGATATGGATGATGCTGTTAGAGATGATGTTGCGAACAGTTGTTGACTGGTATTGCGTGTTACAGCTGGGCCGGATATCAAATACCTTAATATACTTTATATATTAAGGCAGATCACTTAACCTTAATTAGCCTTATCAATATTTTTACCTAGGAGCCAGACTTATAAGCTTGGTTCATGTTTATGGATCTGCCCAACTGAATTGCAGTTAACATTTAGTAAATTGAGTTAAGGTGCTTACATATCCCAGTTAAACAGCGGATTCGTGATACAGATTAGATCTTGTGAATTTGTACGTCTTTTGTGCAATAAATACTTTCAGAAATATAAATCAAGAGTTACAGAAGTACATTCTTGAATTGGGGAGTTTTATTATGACTATAAGGCGTTAATCTGAATGTATTTCTTGCTTGAGTTTTTTACAATATGTTAACAGTCTTCCAATTGGTTATCATACTATATTGAGTCAACGTAATTTTTATGTCAATGCAATTAAGTAGTTCGTTTAGCCGCATTATGATTTGAGTATGTGCGTTTCTTGTCATATAAGCTGCGTTTGGATATTGCCATTTTCTGTAACACAATGTACTCTTATATAAGGCATATTACTCATCATCGTTGTTGTCTCAGTGTGTTTTTAATCTATATTGATGAAGTGTTAGATTATCTGTTTTTTAGATTTTAGTTACTACACATAATGGTACATGATGTCTGTTTGTTGTATTGTATTTTGTGGTCGAGTCGTTCGACTAACCATGTTCTCGTCTAGAGGATAATCCATTCTAAGTTCCTCAAAGCTCTCCGTTTATATCCTTGGACAATTATGTGTTCAAAAGTGATATGCTAGGTGTCTAGAGCCTTTGTGTGCGACTTGTAATATTCATGAAGACCTTGATAACTTTGCATGTGCTAATTTATGATAAATAGATTATGATTATTTTATACGTGTAATCTGCATTCTCTTTGTTCAAAATGTTATAATAGGTCCTTTAACAGTACTAATCTCGTTCAACCTCGTTATGTATTCTGGATGCGTATCATCCTTAGAAGGCCATTTCTTCTAGTTCTGGAATAGGTAGAAGATGTAGTCTCAGACTGTGTAGTTGAGCTTGTTCATTGAAGTCTATGTCTTCTGGCGGAAGGTTACAATGCAATTTCAGTGGTATCCATGGCATTGTATGCTCACATTTATTAGACTGACAAGGTTGTGTTGAATTGTGACACTTCATCCTATTCCAATCCTAAAGGGGAGAACAGGATAAATTTATGATATCCTTCATGGCTATATTACCCTGCTGTTCAGGTGTGGTAGTCTGAGTCAGTCACAAAACTATTAATAGCATTTAGGTCACAATATCCAAATGGAGCTTTTAGGACATGTTTTACTTACGAGTGTGATAACAAATCTTTAGTGCTTTTTATGCTCTTTATTTCTTTTTTGTAAGATTATGTCAGTGTCATAAGGTGACAATAAATGATCATGTAAACTTAATGTGTCATGAGAAAAGGAAATGTTGAGGAATTGTGATAAAATTGGCGAATGATGAATCAAAAAATTAACAGCAACAGCATCAATCTGTGTAATCTGCCTTTTTAATTTCAGAATTATACGTGCAGAAATTGTATATTGATTTATTTTTAAGTTCCTGTTTCTCTGGATCCTCTGTTGATGGGATTTTTTTATTTTTCCAATTTGCTTTATGGATTAGTCTGGTCTTGGGCTGGGATGTGCATATTTTCTCAGGCTTGTATTAGGTGTTGTGTTTATTTGTGATTGAGGATGAGATAAAATTGTTGATAGCACCGCTGGGATATTTGTTGTTCTGAGCAGTGCTAACACTAAGTCAGAGATTTTTCGCCCCTCACACCCACTCCCACTAGGTGCTGGGATCACAAGGGGTCGGGGAAGGAACACAGCTAACGTGGCAGGCTGACCCTAACTGAGGACAGGATTATCCCACGCTGTAGTTGATGTCGGTAACAGTAAAACTGGGAAATTTGGCAAGGGATGGTGCCATTGTCATGGTCTGTTAAACATCGTCGTGTGGTTGGCTCGTTTGTGCATCACTTGCTTTGTTATATTGATCATTATACTCTTATATTCAAACCTTTTCTTTCTGTCTTCACACACTCTCCCTGCGGCTAGTGGTGAGTGCTGTGTGATGTTCACCTGCCTGAAACCCACAGTTAACCACAACAGTATTTCTCTGAAATATTTAAAATACTTAATATAATCCTGATGAAATGAGAGATCACTGTTGAGGAAAGGATATACTTAGGTTGACATTAAGGGTGTTATGTGATTGGTGTCTACACTACATGTTGGTACACGGTTGACAAATCTTTAGAGCGAGTATGTGGGAACTCTCATGGATTATATCTGTCCTAGGATGAGTCAGTGATTTGTGCAACAGGGAGTGCTAAGATGTCGCTAAAACGAAACAGCTGTATGTGTACATTAGATCGAGAATATCAAGAGAGGAAGTGCCGTTGTTGCCTTATAGAGTCTGGCATTCATGTCGAAATAGTGTAGATATTACTTGATCTCTTGGGTGTTGTAGAAACATATTGGTAATTCAAGGCCTGCTAACTGTTCTTTTTCTTTATACTGTAGCAAGCTGCTCTTTCTGTTTCTATCAAGTTCTTACTGGAGTGATCTAGCTGTAGTCAGCTTGTGATCCATTGGGGCATAAAAAATCTTCATAGCAGATTACTATTGTAGTTCACTTACCACAAGTGTCACCCAGAGGAAATGATTAACACAGTGTAAATTTTGGTGTGCTCTCCCATAGCTGTGTTGATTCTTTATTTTGGTAAATAAGCTTTATTTGTATTGAAGCATAAAGTATTTACAAAAAAAAAAATTACATGCATGTGAGGTGTGTTAGGCTCTTGTCAGGGTTGTTTGGGACTATTCTCTCTTT
>VKON01000097.1:0-16816 GCA_009741485.1 Malurus cyaneus samueli | reverse complement strand
TGCTTGATACAGTAATGTTGGCAGTGTTGAGGAATGGCCTAATATTACATCTGTATGTGATACAGAAGCATAAAGTGATGCTGAAGGAATAATTCACTACTGGAATAATTGTGAGGTGTCAAAACCAAGGATAGATATCTATGGATTTAGTGTAGGGCAGAGTGAACAATATTTGGACCAGGTGACCAGCTGTGCTGTTAAGAAAAAGAAGAATAATTGTCCTAGATT
Source organism: Malurus cyaneus samueli (assembly GCA_009741485.1). Classification (NCBI taxonomy): domain Eukaryota; kingdom Metazoa; phylum Chordata; class Aves; order Passeriformes; family Maluridae; genus Malurus; species Malurus cyaneus. Next base: position 16,588 of record VKON01000097.1, on the reverse strand, counting down.
AATTCAGAGATCATCTAATGCCAGCTGTGAAGAATACTGCCAAGAAAATGAATATTGATCTTGCAGTTATATCAATAGGAATGACAACAAAACTCCCTACACAGATGTGAACACGCACTTGAAAGACCAGTTAAAATCTTAACTCAGAATTGTTATCGGCAAGGGAACATGCTCCAGTTTCCACAGGAAAAATATGGAGTAGTGAAAAACTACCCTGTCATTTCAAGAAACCATCAGATCAGATAAATCCAGAACTTGTAGTTAATGTTTTTAAGAAATACTGTGTTTTAGATTCCCTGGATGGAACATACATTTATATGAGCACAAAGAAGGATCTGAAAGTACAGAAGACACTGGAAGTGAAGAGTAGATTGAATATGTTGAAGAGAATGACAGTAATGCTGGAATGAAAAAATGGAGAATTAATACAGCATATGAGAAGAGTACAGATTAACTTCAGGCAAACCGTTGGCAAAATTATTTTTATATTAATTATAGATTTGAAATAGGAACTTTTCTGTATATAAAATTCTTTTGAGGGTCAGTTTAAACTCAGTAGACTCCTCCTTTCTGGTTAGCATGGTACACTTACACCCTGATGGTTGACAGATTTAGATCTTTCCAACCTCTGTCACTTATATCCACTATTGCGGAGCATCTGTGGTACTGTGGCTTCTGCTGATACAACATCTGAACTGAATCACTATAACGAACTGAGTTATAACACCAACAGAAAGAAGAACAAGTGGTTTTGATGCTGAATTTGCAAGCAGTTGTATCATCATAGTTGAGACATCCTTGGGGCATAATGGAAAAAATAGACATCTTGAATCGAAGGAAAGTAATCAGTGAGCCAATTTACCACTAGAGTAACCTTACACACACATGTTGCCACTCAGTATTGCTTTTCTCTTTTTCTTTTTTTTTTTTTTTTTTAGTAATTAATTATGCTCTTGCAGTGTTCAGTTACACATTATCACCTGAGCGAGCGAGGTAGTGTTACTTCACCAATATTTCGCAGCCATGAGTATCTTTCACTTATAATGAGAGAGAGCGAGAGGAAAAATATCATTCCTCTCAATTGTTGAAGCTCAGTGAGCATTGTCCAGTTCAAGCCTAGATGCCCAAATTGACCCTGATGCATGACTGGAGTTACTCGAAAACAGCAGAGCGCACACACACACCCAAGATGAATAAATGTGAAAGACGCGTGGAGGATAGGTGGGGTGAGACAGTTGAAGGGAGGTGGTGAATTCAGGGCAACTGTAAATTCTAGCCCATCATCGAGATACCTAATTAGGAATGGGGTTAACGTTTTCTTTCAAGAGATCTTTAACAACACTACAGAATTTTTTGTTGTTCCTAGAGAAACAGTGAAGTCTTGACAGCTTTGCCAGCGTCACCCCGAATACAGTAGACCTTGACATCGACTAAGCGGCAATAAAGGAATCTGTCCAGTTGCCTTGGCAGTACTGATACTACAGTTTTTGTCAGTGGTTCAGTCCACAATCCCTGTCAGCTAGTATCGCATAGATCTGCCTACGGAAAAGCAGGATCCATTCATAACCAACCACTCAAGTTTAGGGTTTGTGCTATAGGAGATGAACAGCTTTGGATTCATTGTTCTGGTTGTAAATAAAGAACTTAAGGTCTGGAATGCTAAGCTGTAATTAGGGGTTTAAAGATCTTCGAGAAGCGATAGGGATAGGGTTTTGATAGTGTTTGTATTAGGTCTTGTAATGAAGTCAGAGTATCACAATCTGACCACTGGTTTGGTTATCTGCATACAATGTCAATATTGAACCAATTCCATTGGTGGAAAGGTTAAAAGTCAAGTGAATATTCAAATATTTTGAAATTAGCTTCTAAGATGACTTTAGCGCAGTTTTAAATTATGTGGAATCAATAATAATAATTTTTTAAAATTCATGAGTTTTGCTTATAAAAATTTCTTTGGACCAGAGAGATGAGAATATGATATTCGGCTATGCACCATTTTGTTTTTTAATAAGAAACCATTCACGGGAGGAAAATAAAATAAATACAACGTTCTTGCCAAATGTGCAGCCAATCTGCTGAAAGTTGTCATACTAACATGATGAGAAATTAATTCAGCTCGCAGTACCTGTTTTATTGAAGATTTACTCCCCCCTAGGCAAAAAGTCATGAATGGGCTAGGATATTGCTTTGCTTCTGGCAAAAATATAGTGCACAGTAATCTGTTTGATCTGAAGAAGTGGAAGAGGTTGGTTCATTGCTGCTAGGGGCAATCTGGATTATTTTTAGGACACTATCTCAACTCATTTTTTGAAGTTCAAAAAACTAAAATATGTCATCCTTCTATCCATATTCTTATCTACAGAACTCTATGTCTAGTATAGAGGTCCTGAGAGGGACCAAGTACATATATTTTTGTTCTCTTCTCAATGTCATCATTATCAAACCAAGATATTTTTTTTAAGTGCATGACTATCCGAAAGAAAAGGAAAACTTTTTTTTGGTTATGGAATGGTTGATCCAACTCTAGAGAAAGCATTATCATTCATATTATATAGGATAGCTACTATAGCTGCAGATCAAGTGCCAGGCAGTTCAAGTGAAAGCAGAAAATGAGAGGAAAGGACAAGGGATTCCATCTTTCGGACAGATAGGTTCAGAGACTAAATCTTTGACATTGTCAGATGCAAATCAATTTATTACATAGTGAATTAAAGAGCAGCAGTTCAGAATCAATGTTGTCTTTCAAAACTAGTTAACTGAACCGACTCAACCATCGGAAAACCTTGAATTGCTTCCCTCCTTCAAAGAGTGGATTGGGATGAGAAACAGGGTAAGTCTGGAGATAAGTAGAACCATAAAGGAAGATATGAAAATAGACGCTTCAATGTAATAAGATTTTTGGCATGAAAGAGGGGAGCGATTGTCAAATAAGATAATCTTCTCGAGCTCCCTGAAGATCACTCGTACCATATTGCAGGAGACTCATAAATAGTTCCTAGTCAATGACTGGAGCCAGGTCAAAAAGTAGAAAAAGATGGCCTGTCTTTAAAACAGATTTTTCGTTATCATTGCTATTACTCTGGATTGTGAGACAGTTTAGGAGGGTCCCGCGAGGGAAACTGCAGAAAGGATAAAACTGTGGAGTTGTCTAATTCAGACCTATCATGCCTTGGAGCTTGAGGGATCTTCACATGGATAAAATTGTTTGGATCTTAAAGATTGATGTTGACAGGGGCAAGGTTATTGAGCAATGTTTGTCTGGGGTTAGTAATGAGCTCTTTGGCTCAAGCCAGTGAAACCATTGAAATATATTCATGAAGCCAGGTACAAAAACTATTAACTTGAAGGACCCGGGTGAGTCTTGCGGAAACAAATTGCAGGTGGCAAAAAGAATGTGTCAGATCCTGCCATGAATGAGCACGCTTAAGTTGTGCATAATAACCCTAAATAGGTTCGCAGAAAATCTCTAAGAAACAAGTAATGAACTATACTCTAGGAGGGGCTAGACAGAGTTGCTTGTGTAAGGATTCCTTGTGATGGTGGATAGAGACTATTGAAATGCCGCTTAAGTTTGGTGGCGACTGGAATAGTGCAATCTTTTGCCGTAGACCTACAAAGAGATGGTAAACCATCATGTCCACTTGCTCGTTTAGTTTGTTGACCTTCTTTGGCTGCGGGGGACAGGGACAACCCTTGCCTTTGGGGCATAATTGCTCAATTATTTTAGAAAAAGACCCTGGGTTTTGCTGTTGAGGTTGACGAGAGAGAGTGGTGCGATATTGAAGCTGAAAACAAGCCAGGATTCTGTCGGGCTGATTAGGAATAGAACGATAATGAGAAAAAGCAAGGAGGAACATCTTCTGAGTTAATCGGAATAGCACACAGACTGCACTAGATGCCTGGCAGTGAAGCATAGAGTGCAAGGACATAGAGAGGTGCGCGAGGAGAGAGCTTGTTCTCCTTCCAGTTGGGTGGCGAGGCGAATGGCGCGAGGTTCGGAAAAGCGACACTTGGCAGCTGGGATACTGGTCACCGGTAAACTCGCTAAGATAGTTTCATGCATAAAGATGTTGGCTGAAGTGTGCTTTCTGACCTGGCCGAGATGCTCAGCATGCTTCCAGGATCATAGTTCATATTCGTATTGAGTGCTTAATAAGTGAGAGAAAAATCATAAAATGAAATGGTTTGTGGTCGCCATAAGAAGAGAGGGAAATAAAAGACATTAATGCAGAAGTATCTCAATGATTGTTAGTGACTTATATGAACAATTTTTCTTTTGTTAATTAAGGCAAAAATTCCTATGGGTGGGGGCATTTTCCTGGCAGCGCTGAATGTTGAAGCGAAGTCGTGAGTTTTAAATTCCACTGTAAATACTAGGGTTTTATGGAACAAACAGGGTGGAGCTGATCCTCTTGTGGAAGTATGCAGACGGAAGCTTGCCTTTACATAGAGGATGAAGAATATTCTGAGTTGATTTGGAGGTTCCGCTTGGGGAGGTGCCAGCAGGTTGTGGCCAATTGCAGTAACTGCGATTTTTCCTGCAATTGAATTTTAACGCGCAGATTGCGAATGAATAGTACTAATTCAAGTATGAGACACTTAGGAGTTTTTAAAATCTGCACGTACGTTGAAAGGAAAGAAAGAAATAACCCAAAGGGCAATCATATTCCATTATACTCTTGGAATGAGAATAATTAAATTGAATTGATGTGGCTAAAGGAAAGTGATCTATTGTCAAGTCTGACTAATTTCGTCCACTAGCTGCTGAACAATGACAGCTCTTTCTAGATTTGACACTTTAAGGATATATGAGATTATCTAGAACCAAGATATTAAAAAATCATTAAGCATTTTCCGAAGCTACATTCTGTGACCTGGAAAACAACTCAGTGGTTTTCTTTGGTGTTTTTTTTTTTTTTTTTTTTTTTTTTTTTTTTTTTTTGTTAAAGAGAATGAGAAAGGAAAATGCTTTCGTGTTAAAATGTGTTCCATTTATTCTAGGATAATAAGATGTTAGCTTTTTAGGAAAGCTTCTTTCATCTTGAATGCAGCTGCCAAGAACAAATAGGTAACTCCATATAAACACCTGCTCAGAGACAACACGATTAAGTTTGTTGTAAGTTCTCAGGAGGTTTAAGATGAGGAGATAGGCGGATGATATATAGACTTTTCTTCCTTATTAAACTGTGTAATGGCAATGCTGAAAGAACTATTCAATAGCTAAGTAACTGTATGAGTGGGATCTAAGTCTTCATCTTCTGGTTCAGGATTACTTATGCTTTTGTGTTGTCATTGTAATTGAAGCCCCTCATTCCGAGTATCAGTGTGTTAGAATCATAAAGATGTAATGTTTGACTCTCAGCTGACTGGGCTTGCGTATTGTACACTTGTTGTGACATGGATTTTACTTTTATCACATGAATCCAGACCGCAGATTTATCCCAGAATAGCCTGCAAATAGGGCTGGTGTTGATCTTTATGCTAGTTTTGTTATGAGCTAATGGATAAAAAAGAGAAATTGCCAGAACAATTTGTTTACTAATATGGACTATATATTTCTTTGTTTCTGCATTATCTTTGCTTCTATTTGTTATTTCTTGCAAGAATAATGTTTAGAGCTAAAAATTGGGTAGGAGAAATACCTCTTTGTATTACAAGACTCCAGTACTGTTGAAGGAAGATGCTATTTTTTGGGAGTAGGAGAAATAACGTGAGCCTTCATATCAATTTTGGGGTGTGTGAAATCTAGCTATTCTGGGTTTAGTGTTTTGGAAGGGCAGGTGTGTATCAGTAAGTGAACTGAGAGTGGTGGAAGCTGAGATGTCTAAGCCCGGATGCAGGAGGGAAAGGGATAATAGTATAATTGTATGGTGAGGAGGTCAGTGGGCGATGGTTTTAATGAAAGCAGGCCAAGTTTAGTGTTAGAAAACGTCGCAAAGTGATTGTGCAAGCCTGCGAATTAAAGTGAGAAGGCCAAGGAACAGACATTGGTTAAAGTCAGTAGAGAGTGGCCAGGCTAAAGGAATCACAACAATCAGGGCGGTATTTGAAAAGTGTTCACAGGTGATTGAAACTAGTAATCACCGAAGGGGAAAACCTATTCTTATTTTAGTACTGTGGGGTCTTCCGAGGATGAGCTTGCATGAGAGTTACCAGTTGCCTTCCACTTATAGTGTAGTCCTCCTTAAAGAGTTTATTAACTAATTAGTTTTGGCGGTATGATTTTTAATAAGGATTTTTTTCCGGAGGTAGGACCTTTCCTTCAAGCCTGTATTTGAAGGTGACTAGGCTGTTGTGTTCATGAGAACAGATAAAAACAGAATCAAGAAAGACTAACTCTTAGACATTAGCTGAAAGCTATTTATAAAAGAAAGATAAGAAGGCTATAAGCAAGGATCTGGTATTAATTTTTATAACAGAAAGAAAGCTTAAAAATGTATTAGACAAGTACGATTTTGATCAGTTTGCGAATCATGGAAATCTATCTTAAAATTTTCCCTTAAAGCATGCCTGGCATTCTATAAAGGGTAGAGTTAACTATGTGTAGGAAAGTAAACATTGAAGTCATTATGAAGAAAGTAGAAATACATGATCTAGGTTACTTTACTGCCTGGGACAGTATAATGCTTTTCCTCCAGGAGAGATGGAATATTTATTGTTTAGTTTATTGAAAAAATAAGGAAAGCTCCATTGGGCTTTGCTTTTAAGGTCATTAATTGTTAGCATTAAAGATGTGTGAAATGGATAACATTAATGATAGATTATGGTAGTCCTTTGGTTGCGTCTGAGGGGTTGAAGTGCACGAACACAGACAATTGAAAGAATGGTGTAGATAAGATATTGGGATGATGAAAGACGCTAGCTATTGGCCTGGAGGCCAGAAAGATATTTTAAATCATTGAGCGTTATTAAAGCTGAGCGAGAGGAGTGGAATGACTTTTGCTGATACTGGTAATTGTGAAGATTGGTGGTGGCCAACAGAATGGAGATTGGGTAATAAAGAGTGGCGCTACGCGGTGGGTGTTTTTATGCTGGTCAGATATGAAGGGCATTAGATGAAAGACAGTGTGGTGTTTTGTGTCGTGATAATATGACAGGACAGCGTTCAATAGAACCAGCGCACTTTTTTCCATAAACGGAGAAGCAAGAATTGAAATGGTGCAATAGTCTTCAGCAAGCTAAGAGGACTAGTGCTTGGATGTAAGTACATTCCTGATCTTATAAGGCTGTAAGGAAATGTGAAGATTAATTTGTGTTAGGAGAAAAGGTGACAATGGAAATATGAGGACAGAAAAATGCCAGAATTGCTGACAAAAGTATTTTCGAGTCTCACATTGTAATAAGTTTATATAGTCTTTCTGTCTTTAAGAATACTGTGTGTCCTAGGTGATGTTGACTTATGTTTAAGCTATCTAAAAATGAAATGTTAAGTCTGAGAAAAATCTGTCCTAAGCGATGGGTGGAGAAACATTACACTGCCTGTAGCATGTTTCGCTGTGGGATGAAGGGACTGGCTTAATATTCAGTTGGGATGAGTTCTTTATGAAATGGCTTTTATTTATTTGCATCATTAATCTAGCCAAGATTCAAAACTTGATGAATAGATCACAGTATGCCGGTTCTGGAGTGTTTAAGCCTAGGCTGGAGGCAGATCTGAAGAAACCGGTGCGAGTGAGAGATATCTCCTGCCGCCGAGATGGAAGAGGGCTGGTGAGACGAAGGATATCTTAAATGGGGTATTTCTTAAACCCAAACCATTCAATTGATTTATGTGTTATTTCAAATGCAATCTCACCACTGTTTTCAAACCGCGCTTATTACTTTAAATAAGTCTGATCTTTATCAATATTGTCTAAGAGGACTGCTAGATCAGACTGCTGAATGCAAAGGGATATGTTGACAAGACTGTACTCCTGCTGGAAGAAGTCTCTGCCTGTTTGCCTGGCTCACACAAGTGACTGTCTTTTATCCACTGAAAGTGTGCCCCTGTTGCCTAAATGATTAGTATTGTCCCACAGTTGCATGGATCCTATGCATGCCATGCACAGATAAAACTAGTTCTGTATTTGTCCAGTGCACAGGCAATGTTAAGTGGTTCATGTGTTCACCAAGAATGGCTGTTTTTTTGCTATGAACTTGCTGTGGGTGACGGGGGCATTTAATTTTTTTTTTTGGGTTTGTGTTTTCTTTTTATTTTTGATTTTTTTAACATTGATTCATTACTGGCAGGCGACGAGAAGCTTAGAACAGATAATATAGAAAGTCGAAGACAACCTTCCTTTATGCTATAGGAGTTGCTTAATGAAGGGGTTCTGGTCTCTAGAAGCTTTCAAGCATCTGGTCTGCTTTCTGTTGCAGTGTTAATATGGTAATGGCTTTCATCCAAAATTTAATGCTATTCTTTGAAAGCTATGCCCTTGATGAGTTTCTCTTTAAGAGGCAGCACTAGATACTTGTAGGTCTACTGTACCTTTTCTTATTTCTTATTTGAACAGGCGCTTGCGTCAGAGTGGCGTATCGTCTCTGGACTACAGGAATATAGCTGAGGATCGAGCTATGCTTAGCTTTTTTGAGTTTAAGCTTTTCCCTAACCTTTCTTTTCTCGGAAAGTCAAGACTTCATTTTTTTTTTCTCTTCCCCTGTTTTACTCTCTTATTTTCCAATTAATGTATGGCACTTTTCCCTACAAGCTCTTTTGGAGCGCAGAGCACTGTTCAGATAGAGTCTATAGAGGAAAGAGGGAGCTTTTATTTTGCTGATGCTTTCCCTGCCAGATACTGGCATGTGTCCGTTTTGCTTTTGTAGCACCACAGTTTAGCATCTGTCTAAAGAATATGCCCAAGGTGCAAGGAGAAAAAAGAGCAAATAAGATGCTACGTAGCACGATAATGGCGCGCTATATGATGATGGCCAGCGTTGCATGAAGTGTCTGAGCGGAAGTAGTATCATCTCAATCACCACACTATTTGAGAGAGTGACGACTGATATCTGTTGATAGAGAATATCTAGAGAACAGTCAGCCTCAGTTGGTGTACTAATCGAGAGGGACTCTATAGCACAATCTTATAAGTCTTTCAAATAATGGAAAGTCTGCTAAGAATCAATAATTATAATGTGGGTTTAAGGGAATGAGGAAGAGTTCTTGTTTATTGATTTCTTGTTGTGTATATTTTATGTCAAGGAATTGCGAGTGTATATGAGGGCTTAGGTCTGAGCTAGTTACTTGATGGACATAACTTCGACGAAATCTATGTAAGGAAGAAGAGCGAAAAGTTAACGGATGATATAATTAAAGAAGTGCTGCCGTCAAAAAACAAACAATGAAGGATTAACGACTTGATATCTCAATTTCTAAAGCTTCTGTAAAAACAATCTCCTTTTACGTGCTTGGTAATTGTCAGTGTCCAGATGTTTTCTTGGTGTTCGTTATCAATAAAGTGATTATGGGAAGATGGCAAGGTGCTTATAAATATAGACAAATTAGTATCGCTATATTATCAGTAGACAGCAGTATCACCTATTTGGTAGGGTTGCTCAACTGTGATATTGTAAGAATGAAAATTGAATTGCCTAAAATGCAATTTAAAATGGCACTTATTGTTCTGTGGAGATTTCACCTAATGAATGTTTTTACTTGGACCTAAGAGTTTTTGGAAAGATGTTCAGTGAAAAGTCTTAGGTTCATATTAAGTAAAGAAATTTAATGCTGCTAGAAGTGTTAGGGAATTTTGTCTGAGCAATAGAAATTTTGTTAGAGAGAAAAGATATGCATGTATGCTTATAGTCATTTGTTACATGTTAAGGAGTAAACAGGAAATGCTATAAGATAGAGTAGAGAATTGCAATGTAGGTTGTGGATATTAATGTTCAGCTGGGAGAGAGATGGTCCATTGAGGAGTGGGGGAAACATTCTTAAAGTACTGAGAAAGGTTCCCCAAACACTGACAGTGGATTCGAAGAACCTTGTGCCCAAATCCAGCCAAAAACACGGGCAAAACGGTCTGGAGAGCCCTGGCAGGCTTGTTTTAATGTGTTATGTTCTTTGTAGTTTCAAAAAGGGAAAAGAAGCAAAACTGTGTTTATGAGGAAATGGGGTGGGAAAGCAAGAAGAAATTATAACTTTCTTGAAACAAGGAGAAGGTGGACTGTCGGCAGGGTAGAGCAGTAAGTAATCGAAAGTGATCAAGCAGAAAAGCGTGAAGAAGGTGAGAGGAATTAATAGGGTAGGAGTGATTAGATAGAAGTGGAGATGCTGAATAATGAATACTGTAGGTAACAGCACTCATAAGTAAAAAAATTTAGGATGAAATGTAGAATAAGGGTGTAATGTTCTGGCAGAGGGTACTAAAGCAAAGTAAAATACTTCTCATCTGGAAAAAAAAAAAATCCCGGTACCTGGCGCTCGGTGCGTGGAATTCTACTACAGAGCGTCAGGTATATGAATAAGCATGAGGTTGGGGCGAAAGAGTAAGACTGACTGGCAGGTTAGGCTGTGCTTGGTGAAAGCGATTCATCGAGTAAGTGGTTTTTTTGAAACACATGCATCCTGGGAAGTAACAGCGATTCAGAAACATGTATAGACTTAATATATGTTTTTCAACAAGTTTGTAATATACAGTGAACAGGAAGGTGAAGTCATTAGATGGGGAATATAAAAAACTCCACAATAAACCTCCCAAAGCCGTCAGAAAACTCAGCTCTGTGTATTAGTTCCTTGAGTTATTTTCTAATCAGCATTGATAGTGGCATATACCATCGTCATAGCTCACCAATGAATTTCCAGAAAGCTTAAACTTGATGGACAATGTCTGAATAGCACTTCGTAATATTAAATGTTAATGATGCTTTTATGTGAGTGAAGCATTGTAAGAGCAGATATATTTATCTGAATACAAAATAAGTAGCAGAATTGACCAGGGTTTTGTCGGGGGGGGAGTTTTATCTAAAGGTAGTCTTCTGATGGAGCTTCGAATAAGTTCAAAGCTTTATCCCTGTGAACAGATGCTCTGGATTTTCCTAGTTTAAAGACTGAGGGGTCTACTGCCTCCTACAATGTTAAAGAGCAGAAGATATATAAGTCAGAGATCGATCCTTCCTAACAGTCAGCAACCAGTCTAGAGCCTCTAATAGAGCTAAATTCGTGAAGGTCAGCAAACTTCAGAAGCAGTTGGGTCAGCAAGTGTGTTTGCCTTGGGGAATCATATAGATTGTCTGGATGCCAGAAGTAAAAGTAGCCATTGAATGACTTGCTGGCAGAGCTCTAGCAGAGTAGGCTTGAAACTTTCAGCGTGTACTGTCGAGTCCTCAAGATACGGACAAGGCTGGCCGATTAATTTCAACTCTCTTACCTAATCTTACTGGGTTAGTTTTGAGTTTCCTGAAACAAGAAATTAAGTTGTTAGCATGGTTTGAAATAACGCTAAATGTAAAGATAATACAACATTGCTGTCTCTTAAGTGTATAGTTTTTTGTTTTGTTTTTTTGGTTTATGTTGCAATTGGGAAGACTAATCTATGTAAGGGAGAAAATAAGTTGTAATTTTCTTATATGCATCCACATTTCGCTATCTCTAAGTGGTATTGATGAAGAAAAAAAAAATTGAAAAAAAAACCCCAAAAAACCAAAACAAACTTTATCCCATCCAGAGAGTAGCTAAACCTAACAAACCATCTTTCCCAATGTTCCAAGTGGTAGAAAAAATTCAGGCCTGGGATCCTCCTCAGTAGTTAAAATTGATTTTCTATAATCCCAAAAATATTTATGATCTCCTACATGATCTCTTAGACCTTGAGATTGAAAAGTCAAAAATTCAGAAATCCCAGTGTGTAACCCTGAGAATTGCTATAGCTTTCACGTGCACGTTTTGTCTTGGTTTGTCTTAGTATACTTTGGGTTCTTAAGTAAATGCTCAGGAGAAATGTGAGAGTACCTGGGCTTTGCCCTTGTGACCTGCTTAAATGAGGAGAAGTAGGATATACTTTTAAAATAATCTTTTCAGCATAGGTGAGAATAACGAGTATATCCTCAGCATTAGGCCAGATAAATGCTAAGCCGGAGTGCCTATGGAATCCTTGTGAGCAGGCCCTGACCCGTGGAATGGGACTGTGACTAGCCGGGGGAGAAGTGTGGAGCGCTATTTACTAACCGGGTCTTCTGTGCATGTGGGGCTTCAGGAAGGGGTTCGCTTATGTCAAGAGAAAATTATTAAATATAGAGTAAAAATTTTCGATTATGGGGAGGCGAACAAGACAGCAATAAAGGATGGAGAAGGGAAGTGCTGGGAAGGTGGAAATGGAAAGTTGCCCGGAGGGAGGGGAAGTTTTTTAGGAATTCTGGGAGAAGAAAATGGAAAGAAAGGGAAAGGAAAGGAAGAGGAAAGGGAAAGGAAAAGGAAAGGAAAGGAAAGGAAAGGAAAAGGATAGGAAAGGATAAGGAAAGGAAAGGAAGAGGGAAAGATAAGAAAGGAAAGGAAAGGAATATGGAAACGAAAGAAAGGAAAGGAAAGGAAAGGTGTGAAAGGATAGAGGGGAAAGGGAAGGGAGGAAAGGAGAGGGAATTGGGAGGAGGAGGGGTGAGTAAATGGTAAAGGAAAGGAAAGGAATGGAAGTAGGATAAGGAAGTCGGGAAAGAGTAGTAAAGGAAAAAGGGAGACGTGAATAGGTGAAGAGGGTAAAGGAATAGGAAATGGGAAAGGAAAGGAAAGGAAAAAGAGAAAAAAGAGAAAAGGAATATAAAGATAAAGTAAAAAGTAATGATGAAATAAGAGATAGATGAGATAGAGAGAAGAAAAGAAAAGAAAATGAGAAAGAATAGAAAAGGAAAAGATGATAAAAAAGAAAGAAAGATAAAAAAGAAAAGAATAGAATAATAAAAAAGGAGAAGAAAAGATAGAAGAGGAGAAAAAGAAAGTAAAACAAAGAAAGAAAAAAAGAGAAAAATGAAAGATACTGGTAGAAAGTCATTTCTGAGATGTCTTCTATATAAGGACTGAAGCAAAAGAAATAACACAAGTTTCTATTGGGTTTCTTATTAGATTGCAGAATATCTGTTCTAGATATTTATATGTATATCTTTTTAAAATAATGACAAATTGCCATTTTGAGAAGGAACCTGGAAAACCATAAATGGCATCAATAAATGCTGATTCATGTATACAGAAGGTGAGAAATAAAAGGCAAGTTAGGTTAGAGAAGGACGTCGGGTCATGAGTGTGCTTGGACACTCTTATATTTTCTGCAGTAGGTCGAGTGGGGCAATGGAAATGATACCATCCAGTTAGAGTAGATACCCATTGGGTTGGTGGGTTGATTTTCCGACGGCTGTCTCTAAAGCTAATTTTAGCGTGCAGGGTGGTGGAAGATCCAAAGGATGCATTGGTTTCCTTAATACGCTAACTTCTGACTGAAGTCAATATTGCCTTTTGGGTTTCCCCTTAATTGTTGAAAATAGCCCTGAGTTATTCTGAGATCCGTCTGTATATATGTTTGTTATATAATGCTTACTGATCTGAGAGGAGACTAGGGAGTGATTTTGATAAAGATTAAGGCTTCTTGGTAAAGCTACAGAATTTAATTTCTTACTAACGGCGGAGAGGCTATAACACACCATGATAAGCGAAACTCTCGCAATAGTCAAATTCTGCTATTAGTTACCTAGTGTTATGCTAGGTTTATCCTGCACAAAGCGATTGATTTGAACAGTGATAACCAGATGTGGTTCATAATTGGCGCAGAAACGTATCGTGTCTTCTATGCTTTTCCTTTGAAGAGTTTTGGGTACTGAACAGATTAGTGGAATTGGGGTGCCATCACTGGACCTTAGAGTAGGTTTTTGTTCGAATAGTTTATATGAGCTATCACTAATTCTGATGATGAAATCTTTCAAAGAAGACTTGCAATAGAGGTTTTTTCAATGGGCAAGAATGGAGGAAGGCTGTCGGTATGTAGTACTTATGGTTTTGAATTTGCTTATTCTTTTCTTATTTATTTTAGCATATCAAGAAAGAGTACCAAAAGAAAATGATCTTAGGGATTTCTTGGGCTGTTGGGGCAACGACCGGGACCAAGTGGCCTCTGCTGTTGTCAATTCAAAACTTTAGTTCCACCAGCGTGAGTTTAGTTGTGTTTGTGCATTTGGTTAGGGAGGGCAGATTGGCATTTGATCGAGGCACGCAAGAACAAGGGTGGAGTTGTTAGAAAGTCTGTCCTATGATGACAATAAAGAGATATTGGTGTGGTAGTAGGTTTGTGAACAGAAGATTACATAAGTAGGTTGAAGTGCATTTTAAATGCAACTCTCGCACTTAATGAGATAGGTGTTTCAGTATACAGTATTTTTCCAAATAGAATACTTAAGAGAAGTAATAAGTAATGCAGGCTTTTTAGGATTTCTTTTGGCTAAGAGACTACTGTCTTAATCATTGGCTCCTGATCTTGAGAAGTTTTTGGCTTTGTATTTGCTTAAAGTTCTCAGAGCATGATAAGGTATAATTTCCAATTAAACTTTCATAATTTCACTTAGCAGAAAGAAAATAAAGTATTGAAGAGTGCACCGAAAATGAGCAGATTGGGAGAAACATGGCTAAATTCCCCCTCTCCCTGGGTTCACTTGTACTATTTTGGCTTTTAAATCTCCTTCCTGAGATTTAGACTGAGGTGGAAAACATTAAAGTTCCTCAGTTCTAGAGTGAAGAATAATTTAACTTATGTTGCTTTAAAAGTAACAGTATTTAAAAAAGTTTAAGCTGATTGTAGTGTAGTATTCTCAGGAGATATCCCAAGAAGATTTTGGCTGTTTTGCACGCAAAGAAAACTTACCAAACAACCAAAACAGGGGCGACTCGCAAGCGCACACGAGCAGGCATGGTCCATTTGCTGAAGCCTCCAAGGAAAAAGCCTAACAACATGTATGGTAGATTTGACAGACTTCATTTAGACCAGTCATATAGATGACACTTCTGAGAACATTATATGGCCGAGCTTCAGTAAAGTCCTGAATTCATATTCCACTTCATACGGAGCGAAGAAATAATTGTCCGTGTTATGTACAGTTATAGAACCTGGCCAGAGTGATTCCTATATGATCAAATACATGAACTTTATTATGCTGAGAGTAGAGGTGAGCAGTAAATTCACTCTTTGACAGTGTGGACATTGAAGAACAAGATGCACTTGGTATTCTTTAGAAGGTCTTAATAAGATTAAGAGCTTTCTTTTTAATAGGGGAGCAGTTATCGAAGGCACATGTGATGCTTCCATCGTTGATTTCAATGTCATTGCATTTCAGTGCACTAAATATATAGTCTACATTTTCAGTTTAACGACTGGCCAGAGAGAAACTGAAGGCAATTTTCAGATATGCCCTTGCCGAAAGCCTGGTGGGCTTTGGTTTACGTTTGAAGCTGAGACATGCAGAGAAGCTGCAATCATTACTTGTTTTCAATGCAGTTCTTTGACTCACCGCATTGGCATGATAGCTGTTTTTCTCCTAGGGTAAAAAGTGCTTGTTTGTTATTCTGAAATTTGAAAAGTGGACAGCTGCAATAGAATGGACTGATCTTAGGAGGGAGAGCTATGAGAATCATTCAATAACAAGCCAAACCTACAATTTTTAGCATTCACACTGCAGCTGTGTCTCCCCCCTTTGAGTTGTTTTTCAGTTTAAGACCAGCATAACAGTTTGCATAGAATGAGGGGGCAGAGAGAATATTGTGAGAAAAGAACCAGCCTTAAAACTCTTGAGTATGACAGCTGAAAGGTTACAATACGTTCCATGCCCACTGTTTTTCATGTTATCAACATAATCTCAAATGTTCTATTCCCCTACATGTGTTCAGTAAAATCATTCTCTTTCATCCACCTTAGATTACTACTCCTTAAGACAGCAAAAGCCTTGAACTCCTTCCTTCTTGCAGTGTAATCTATGAGTTATTGCGACGATCAGCTGAAATTGTGCTGTAGCAGAAATTTCAGATGAGTTTTCGCACCCACGTTATATCTATGTACTAAATGAAATCTCCGTCCAGAAAAAGTAAAATATATATACGTTTTCTTAAGGAAAGAATTGCAGAAATAGATTTTGATCAAGCTGTTCATGTCTTATGGCATTTGGGGGTTTGTGGGAAGCATGAAAGAGGTTTTTCTTAATATACTTATTAAAGTATTGTTATACATATTACATGATTGAAATCCTGGTGATATATGCATTACAGTATGTGGAAGGCCGCTAATAAAAAAAGCAAGTGCCAAAAAATGAATATTCACTTGTTGCTGTATCCCCAGTGGCCTCGATTTCAGTGTTCTGGCCATTTACTTTGAAGTGGGTCGAAATCTCGAGCTTGCTGGCATGCAGGCTGATTGGTTAGTTTCTACATCTTCAGTCATGTCAAATGTAGAGAAAGAAAGAGGGAAACAGGTTTGAGAAATGGTCAGCGCTAGTCAGTAAGAGTAGAAATCTGCGCAAAGACTCCTGCCAAAGACACAAAGTTATTTTGAAATTTTCAGCCCAAATCGAAAATGTTCTACAGTTACATGTAGGAAAAAGTACTTTTTCAGGCCTATCCACAGCATAGATTTTTTAAGTGTCAGTG